>OZ022251.1:13981536-14061536 GCA_963978915.1 Caenorhabditis parvicauda | reverse complement strand
ATACTGGTCAGTTATAGTGTAACTTCTCTGTTCTGTCAACAGTTTGGTGACCTCGAGGTTTTTTTTTTACTATATCGGGAAGATTATAGACTTACCTTGGATCAAAATTGCTGTAGTTTCCAGGCACAAACAAGCCACGTGCCGGACACATTAAAAGTCACATAGTCTTGAACAAAAGTTATAAGTGTGGTTCAGTGTCCTCGAGATTTTGAAAATATCGAAAAACTTTTTTTATTCGCGAATTCGTAGCATATTCGGATTTTCCTTGGATCAAAATTACCGTAGTTGTTATGCAAAAACAAGCCACGTGCCGGACACACGAAGTGTTCAATAGAAACCATGAACAAGTCAGAGACACACCATGTTACTCGACAGAAAAATCCCATTAACAGTTTATGAGAAATTGTAAAAAGAACTTTGTCAAAAACTTTGGCAAAATTCTGAGTCTCTCTTCTGAAGTTAAAGACCTTTGAAGTCGACGTCGGAAATTTCTCAACGTCCTGGCTACAAGCCAATGTTTTGGGTTGGAATAGGGCTCAGTTGATTCAGAATGATCTGTTCTGTCAGATTCAACTAAATTTCAAAAAATTCTCACATGAAAATAGAGAAAAAAGAGAAAAATAAGGAGTTCGTGCTTCCGTTCCGGCGTTCCTAGCCTCTAAAGTCGACGTCAAAAACTGTTCAACTTCCAAGCTCTGTAACTCGATTTTAAGATGTTTTCTTGAGTCGAGACAAAAAATCCAGAATGAACGAATATATCAGATCCAACTGGGTTACAAAAATTTATCTGAAAATAGAGTATTCAAGAAAAAAACCAGAATTCTGAGCCTCCAAAGTCGCCTTCAAAAGCTGCACAACTTCAAAGCTATGTAACTTGACTTCGTGGCGTGTTATGAGTCAAACCAAGCTCAATAAATTCAGAATTAAAGATACTTAGATGAAATTGAAGGATTCTAACCCTCCGTTCCGCAGTTACAGTACTCCCTTTGTCTGATAATTAGTCGTTTCTTGTTGGTCAAGTGACTTCAGAGTAAACACGAGTTGTCCGTCTTGCATGTGTCAAAAGCAATAAGCGAAATTCGGTGAGATTTCGGCCCAAAGGACACGCCTCCCAAGCTCGCTCTTCATATGGAGGAGGAGGAGGTGTCTTGAACTACTCTCTTTTTACCAGTTAGGGAAATCCTTAAGATTCTCAGGTTCTTAAATCATTAAACTTTGAATTTTCTAATTCAAGGGATTGTTATGTTTCTTCTTTTTTCTATCCGTTTTAGAGCTTTCTTTGAATATCTTTTAGACTTGAATTGTTAAACTTTGAGAAGACCCTTTATAATGAGATCTTTATTTAGTTGTTCTCAAGTACTTTCAGTACCTTGAGGAAATTATTACCAAAAAGAGCTTGTTTCCATCAGTGAAGCTCTCCTTATGTTAACTAATCAACACTATTTTTAATCTTATTAACGTTTTTTTTCACTTCTCATGACACTATGACGCAAATTACAGACAAAACTCATCAGCATTCCCAAAATGACGCGCAAACTATCACTCAACTTGGATACTGTACTAATGTTAACTTGAGTTTTATGAAATTCTTTTAACCTGTCGTGTTGATTACCTGTATTCATTCTATCGTTACGAGAAAATAACAGACAAAACTCGTCAGAATTCAAAAACGACGCGCAAGAATTCACTCATTTTTTTCTTAATTTCAAAAGTTGAATTTGACTTTAATGACGTGAAGACGCAACATTACACACAAAACTCCTCAGAATTCTGGAAACGACGAGCAAGGCGATGACACAAAAATAAGGGGGCGATAAATCGCGCTTAATGTAAACCCTGCCGACCCCTTGATTATTATAGGTCCTGTGAGAATTGGCAAGCGGTTTAAGATTTATGATCCTCTCGGATTCTTTTTTCACCAGTTGTTCATCAAAGAAGGACCGCGGAGGGCAGCTTTCGTTTTACTAGTACAACCTGTTGTAGTGTGCCTACTATTTCTTCACCAACGTCTACTCCTCGCTACGCTCGTCTTGAACCTATTCTGATTAAACACTTGACACTATTTCTCTAGTGAATTCACAGTTTTGAAAAATTGCTCACTTTAGCTGATTTTAAAACAGTTTCTCTAGCGCGATTTACCAACACCCCACTGAGCTTTTGTAACTTATTCTCTATGAATAAAGTTATTTACATAAACCAATATCAATTGAAAATCAAAGGTCTTATGAGCCGTTCTAATTTTTCATCCGAATTTTCTGTCTCAGACTTGGTTGATGAAAATTGAGCTCTAGCATTCACAGAAATTTTGAATACTGTAACTTCGGAAAGGATACTCAGAATCCTGTGAAAATATGACTTTTTGTACATCCAGAGCATCCCTGAGTTGTTCGAAACAGTTGGATCTCATAGAATTTTTTAGCTATGTAAAATTTTATGAAAAGTCCTGATTATAAGACCCCCGTGTGTTCTGGAGTCTACAACTCAGCAAATCTAAAATTCCCAGTCATGTTTTTCTATTACTTTTTGTCTCGCTCAATTCAGGAATGTCATGGGAAAGATATATTGTGTTCCTTTCTTATTGAAACAAGTCGAGACTATTTCTCTCTCTCTCAGTCTCTCAGTCTCTCACTCACTCACTCATTCTCTCTCTCTCTCTCTCTCTCTCTCTCTCTCTCCCTCTCTCTCTCTCTCTTTCTTTCTTTCTCTCTTTTAGTTTCTCTTTTGTTCATATCTTTCGAAACATACTCCATAATTCTTTCTTGAACATTTGTTTTTACTTTTTTCACGAAAATCAGTTGATAAGTTCAATTGAATCAGATGTTATTTTTAGTTAGAGAGAGAGAGAGAGTCAGAGAGAGGGTCAAAAAACCTACCTATTGGTCAAAACCTTAAATTGACTTAAACAGGAAGTGACACTATGGTCCCTCACCTAAACGGAGTTCCATTGACTTGTCCCAACTTGCTTCTTCTTCTTATTACTTTCCCACGGTCTTCTTTAATTTCTGATGTTCAGGTTCATGCAATCCCCAGTGAATGCAAGATAAAACCATGAAGTTACTCCTATTTTTCATAATTTTTGGTTGGTTTTGTTGAAAATATTCAAATTTCATCATATTCAACAAAGTTGCAGCGTTTTTTGCGTGTCTGACATATAAAAGCTCCGAATTGCTCAGAAAATGGGAAAGAAACGATAAATCTTCTGTCATCCACTTTTCTGAAACAATAGAAAAATGAACGCGCCTAGGTGGAGTCTAACAAGTATAATGTTGAAGGTTGAAAAACGAAAATATCATTTTTTTTAAATCAGAAATTCCAAGAAAAGTCTCTTTTTTTTAGAAAATCCTTCTTTGAAAAAGATCAAAAACCTTGAAAAACTCCGTAAATCCACTCACGAGGTGCAACTCAAAATTTACCAAAATGTGACCGGAATTCGAGCACAACACCAAAAATCACAGATGTGTGAAATTCAGTAGAGTGTGAAATTTGTGAGCTCCGGTTGAAAGGCAACGTACTTGGTTGAAGTACACACTCGAGCACGTATGATGGGGATAGATAGGTGTTTTGAAATAGTAGAGAGGGAGGAGAGAGAGAGAGAGAGAGAGAGAGAGAGAGAGAGAGAGAGAGAGAGAGAGAGAGAGAAAGAGAGAGAGAAAGAGAAAGAGAGAGAGAGAGAGAGAGAGAGAGAGAGAGAGAGAGAAAGAGAGAGAGAAAGAGAAAGAGAGAGAGAGAGAAAACAAAATTCCAGCTATCAAAAAATCCGGAGGGTCGTTTCCTGGAGGTGACTGCGTAGAACCATGTATAGCCGAGATGCAACAGGTAACAATTGTCGTCATTTATTGCCCCTTGTCCGCATACACTCACGACACTCCGCACAAGTTCACACTCGCACAGCACACTTCAGTCACTGGAATCAACACCTCTACTGCAGACCGAGAAGATGGGTCAGTTGTCGTTGGCAGCGCTGGTCGGATCGTCCAACAATAAGCAGCTGACTGAGAAGAGTTTTCACGAGATTTGCCAGTGAGTTTTAATGAAAATGCAATGGGCGATCATAATGATTTGAACGATATGTTCTCTACAGAAGTGTCAGAGAAATTTTTTCTCTCTCCCTCTCTCTCTCTCTCTCTCTCTCTCTCCCTCTCTCTCTCTCTCTCTCTCGCTCTCTCTCTCTCTCTCTTTCTCTCTCTCTCTCTCTCTCTCTCTCTCTCTCTCTCTCTCTCTCTCTCTCTCTCCCTCTCTCTCTCTCTCTCGCTCTCTCGCTCTCTCTCTCTCGCTCTCTCTCTCTCTCTCTCTCTCTCTCTCTCTCTCTCTCTCTCTCTCTTTCTCTCAATTTCTCCTTTAAAGAACAATAATAACCAAAAGTGCGCACGCGATTTCTCAAGTTTCTTGTTACATTATTCGTGCGTGTCGTTGTTTCTTTTGAGGGAAAGAAAAGTCCGGAAAATTGAAAATGAACAGTATTTTTATTGTTTTTATCAGGGTCAAATCTCGATTTCAAGCCTTTTTTAAGGTCGTAGAATTCATTTTTTCAGAGCTTACACTCGAGTCGATCTCTGCCTCCACTCTTGTGAAAAGGTGTCCCAGCATTCTGCAAGTATTAGGAAAACATACGCCGGAATTCGATTCATTTGCGTTGAGCATAGAGATGGCAAGTGATTTGTTTTTAACTTACTTAAAAATAAAGTTTTTACCTTTTACATATTCGAAAATTTTCTTTCGTTTGAAGTTTCGACTAGGAATAATTTTAAAAACGTCTAAAACTTCCAAAATATTCATTTTTATTTTGGTTTAGAACTATCAAACTTGAAATTTTTCTCTTGAATCAGATTCCTTTCTAGAGTCCTTAAAGTGCTTAAGGGCAAAAAATGGAGTCATAAATTTAGTTTTTTGACTAATTGGTGTGGGGGACATTCCGTGTCATTCATCATCCGGCACCTTCGATATGCATTTTCGAGAGCCTTGAATGCCTTGAACCAACCATTAGGGGAGCTAATCACGTAAAGAGTAATGAATGTCGCTTACTACTTAGCGGTTGTGTTGACTTATTCGATGTGACATTTGCTTGTGGTGAAAGTTACACACGGACTTGGTAGTATATTTATGGAAGGTTGCTAAATGTCAAGTTTTTTAAAAGTAATATTTATTCATAACGAATAAAAAATACGTAAGCTTCAATAACGGCCAGCAATAGCCGCTAAAAGCTCGAATTAATAAAAGGAATGTGATGACTCTTAGAACCTGTTTCAGAAACTGCTCCGGTCAGGACAGTGTAGCATTTTTTGAAAAAAAAGGATTTCAGAGATAAAAAGACTTTGCCAGGTCACCAGAAAGGAAAGAACTGAATACTGGTGTTAGTATTGATAGAAGTTCGTTGAGATTTTTTTGAGGCGATAGTTCAAAATGCTCAGTAAATGTTAGTCCTAGCCTCTGGTTACTGTATCGAGGGGGGAATAAAAACGTGGAGACGCGAAACTTTATTGCGAGGCGGGAATTCAAAATGCTCAGTAAATGTTAGTCCTAGCCTCTGGTTACTGTATCGAGAGGGGAATAAAAACGTGGAGACGTGAAACTTTATTGCGAGGCGGGAATTCAAAATGCTCAGTAAATGTTAGTCCTAGCCTCTGGTTACTGTATCGAGGGGGGAATAAAAACGTGGAGACGTGAAACTTCATTGCGAGGCGGGAATTCAAAATGCTCAGTGAATGTTAGTCCTAGCCTCTGGTTACTGTATCGAGGGAGGAATAAAAACGTGGATACGTGAAACTTTATTTCGAGGCGGGAATTCAAAATGATCAGTATATGTTCGACCTAGCCTCTGGTTACTGTATCGAGACGGGAATAAAAACGTGGAGACGTGAAACTTTATTGCGAGGCGGGAATTCAAAATGATCAGTAAAAGTTCAACCTAGCCTCTGGTTACTGTATCAAGAGGGGAATAAAAACGTGGAGACGTGAAACTTTATTGCGAGGCGGGAATTCAAAATGCTCAGTAAATGTTAGTCCTAGCCTCTGGTTACTGTATCGAGGGGGGAATAAAAACGTGGAGACGTGAAACTTTATTGCGAGGCGGGAATTCAAAATGCTCAGTAAATGTTAGTCCTAGCCTCTGGTTACTGTATCGAGGGGGGGGGAATAAAAACGTGGAGAAGTGAAACTTTATTGCGAGGCGGGAATTCAAAATGATCAGTAAAAGTTCAACCTAGCCTCTGGTTACTGTATCGAGGAGGGAATAAAAACTTGGTCCCCATTCTTGAGACTAGACGCACCGGTGCCAAGCGTAAACCTGAGCCATAGCCTAACAACCATACCTAAGCCTAAATGACTCACTTAAGCCAAGCCCTAAGCTTTTAAAAATGTTTTCTTTTATTATTTTTCATTAAAACATCAATTTTCAGAGTTCTTCAAGTCACTTCCATGCCTTGCAGAGTGAGTCTTTTTTCTCTTTTTGATACCCTCTCTTCTGAATGGAATTTCACCTATTCTATCCTAAATAAGTGGAAGGCGAAGGGAACAATAGAGGTTCTCACCCCGCTCATGAAAATATTCAAGGAAAGCGAGCCTCTTGAGTCAAGCTCTTGGGAGCTGTAGGGGTTGGGATTTCAGTTTCGGAATTAATATAGATTGGATGACACTATTTTTAAGGTCAGAGTGCCCGAAAACGTTTTTTCCGCTAAAAATTGCACTCCAACACTCTAAAAATTCAGAACTAGCCCAAGTCAGAATGCCGGAAAACTTTGTCAAGGCAGTTGAAAAGTGAGAGCAAACTCTCTCTAGAAAAAAATTAATATAGAGTTAATTGAGGCACCAAAAAAATTAACTCTGAATGTACTCCGGAATTAACTTTTTTTTGCGAACACCTGAAAGTAGGATACCGAAATAGTAGAGACCCGGAGATGATTTTCAAAAGTTGTGGTAGTTGACAGATCGTCTTGTTGTGACCAGTAGAATTGCACAAGATGTATTTATTTTCCAACGTTTCGGCAATCACGCCATCATCAGGGATTTATACCTATAATAATTTACATGAGATAGTTAGCATTAGGGGTTGGAATGACAGAACAGAATATTTAGTATAGTGAAAAACAAGAAATGAGAATTGTTAGTACAAGGGGACCGTTTGACGGCAAAACAGGAGAGGTAGTCGGTCAAAAAGCAAGTTAAGGGGTCGGTCAAAATTTTGAATAGCCAGAAACCCTTGCCGGGGTGGTTTGAACCTCAATCCAAGGGAACGAAGCATGCCACCATATCAGTAAGCTCTTCTTTCGTGTTAAGTTTAGGGTTCAATGCCTTAATGTAAACTCCCTCTAAGATCCTCCTTCGAGTTATGTTCTGTTCAACTTCAATGATGTCCAACGAAATTTTCAAAGGCTTTCCATCATGGTTATCGTTTGAGTGTCTCGCCCAAACAGTGTTGCTATAGGATGGGGTATTAGGTCTTTCTGCACTTCTTGCATGCTCATTGAAACGTTCAGCCAAAGGCCTACCAGTTTCTCCAACGTAAAATTCGCCGCAGTCGCAAGTTATTTTGTAAATCACTCCCTTTTTGTTACATCCTCCTTGGCCAACTTCTGGACATACCCTACAGTTTCTCCTCACGCATCTGATATCAAACAACCTATTTTTGACCAGTTGATCCCGTAGGGAACTCCCTTTGAGTTCGACTACAGTAGCATCCAGTCCAAATTGGTTAATTGACATTTTGATGATAGAGGATATACTATCGGATATGAACGGAGTTGGGAGAATGTGTTTTATGTTTTTTTCGGGATTACGTGAATGAGAGACGAATGGTTTTTTATTTTGTTTTAAAAAATTGAAACTGTAACCATTTGTTCTCAAAACGTTATCCGCCAAATTCCTAGAGTAAGGCTTGAAATCCGGAGTGGATATCAAGTCTGCTGTCCGGATAGTAGATCGGACCGTATTAATCTTTTGTTGGATGGGGTGAGAAGAGTCTGATCGAACCAGTATATTTTTACTGCTGGGTTTTCTGTACCATCTGATGACGAAATTATCATTGCGAAAGCGCATCTCACAGTTCAAGAATGGAAGCCAACCGTCATCTTTTGGGCATTCTCGTGTTAATCTAATATGATTAGCCTGAGAATTAAGACTCTGGTAGACTTGATCTAGAACTGTTTGAGACTCCGCAACAATAATATAGTCATCAATGTATCTCTTGAATAGAATGGTCGGGAACGTTTTGCTTGGGCTTTCAATTAAGTCCATGTAAAGAACAGCAAGTACTGGTGCTAGGCGACTTCCCATTGCGAGTCCTCGCCTCTGCGCATAGTACCTGCCATCAAACTGGAAATAATTAAAGTCCAAACATTTTTCCAGAAGAAAGATTATATCCTTCTTGGAAGTTCCAAACCATTCTATTTCTGTTTTATGCTTGTCGAGTTTGTCCGTTACCGCCCTGAGAGCCGCTGTATTGTCTATGTTGGTATAAAGAGACTCTACATCGAAACTCTCATATACAAGAGTAACATCAGACTTAATTTTGTTGAGGGATGTTAAAAGGTCTGATGTACTCTTGAGATGGCAACCAACAAACTTGAGAAGCTGTGAGATGATAGTACAAACAACCCAGGATGGACGATCAGTTGGCCCACCAACGCCAGATATAATAGGCCTAATCTTAACTTTTTTGGGATCAGCATTTTTACCTCGCTCTAGGAATTTGTGGGTTTTGAAAAGTGCATAAAAAGTGTTGGTTGAGGGGAACTTGTCGATCAAGCGATCGGCTAGTCCCTCTTCCCAGGAGTGAAATGCAAAACGTAGATCTTTTTCTAAAGAGTCGCAAGACTGTTTGTAACTAGTTTTGGACACCTCAGTATAAACTGAGCCATCCGCCAGATGCGCACAGACTGCCTCTTTATAAAAAGATCTTGTTGTAACAACAAACTCTCCTCCCTTGTCAGAAGATGAGAAATGTAAATCGGTGTTTGATTTTAGATTTCTCAACGCCCGACGAAGAGGGAGAGATAGGTTGTTATAGACTTTGGCTTGTTTTATTTTTGAGTTAAATAATGAGAGTGCTGCAGAGACCTTCCTATCCGTAAGCTCAACTGGGTTGGGGAGTCGAAAACGCGACGACGGAAAAGGAACCTTTGGGAAATTTTGAGAGACACCATTATTGGTTGACACAAAAGCATCCCTACGAAGAGAGATCGCGAGGGCAACATAGCCAGCACTGACCCTACCCAAAACCCGACTATCAAGCTTGACTGAAGGTACAAACTTCGGCCCCCTAGAAAGAAGCTCAAGTTCACCCTCACATTCTCCCAACTCCGTTCATATCCGATAGTATATCCTCTATCATCAAAATGTCAATTAACCAATTTGGACTGGATGCTACTGTAGTCGAACTCAAAGGGAGTTCCCTACGGGATCAACTGGTCAAAAATAGGTTGTTTGATATCAGATGCGTGAGGAGAAACTGTAGGGTATGTCCAGAAGTTGGCCAAGGAGGATGTAACAAAAAGGGAGTGATTTACAAAATAACTTGCGACTGCGGCGAATTTTACGTTGGAGAAACTGGTAGGCCTTTGGCTGAACGTTTCAATGAGCATGCAAGAAGTGCAGAAAGACCTAATACCCCATCCTATAGCAACACTGTTTGGGCGAGACACTCAAACGATAACCATGATGGAAAGCCTTTGAAAATTTCGTTGGACATCATTGAAGTTGAACAGAACATAACTCGAAGGAGGATCTTAGAGGGAGTTTACATTAAGGCATTGAACCCTAAACTTAACACGAAAGAAGAGCTTACTGATATGGTGGCATGCTTCGTTCCCTTGGATTGAGGTTCAAACCACCCCGGCAAGGGTTTCTGGCTATTCAAAATTTTGACCGACCCCTTAACTTGCTTTTTGACCGACTACCTCTCCTGTTTTGCCGTCAAACGGTCCCCTTGTACTAACAATTCTCATTTCTTGTTTTTCACTATACTAAATATTCTGTTCTGTCATTCCAACCCCTAATGCTAACTATCTCATGTAAATTATTATAGGTATAAATCCCTGATGATGGCGTGATTGCCGAAACGTTGGAAAATAAATACATCTTGTGCAATTCTACTGGTCACAACAAGACGATCTGTCAACTACCACAATAATCAACACGATGCACAATAACATTCTTCACCACTTACACTTCATTTTCAAAAGTTACTAGAATCAGTTTTAGTTGCTTTCCTCTTTTATCTCTATTATCCTCTATTACCTCTAACTTTATATGAAGTTAATTCCGGAGTACATTCAGAGTTAATTTTTTTGGTGCCACTCAATTAACTCTACATTAATTTTTTTCTAGAGTCTAGAAACGATATCCGCCGATATGAAGTTCATAGGCGGTTGATATCAACAGCGAATTAACGTCATAGGTCATACACAAGCACTCTTCAGGGGCGCTTCGCGCCCCACTTTTTACTTTTTTTTCACGTCAGTTTTGATACTCGAAACAAAGAATGAAAAAGTAAACGAACGTCTTTCAATAAAAACGTGAACTTTCAGACAACTTGGAACTTCTTAATAGCTCCATTTTTAAAAATTAAAATGCTAGGCGATAAATGGATCACGTTGAGGACACGTTTGAATTTCAAAACTGAGGAATTCCGTGCCGCGCAGCAGCGCGCGGTCTGATCAAATTAAAAAGTTGATGCGCATCTCCGCTTCAACAGAACCTATCCGATGGCGTTTTCACCGTTCTGATCCGACTCCTATGAGCTGAGAAAAGGCCGCGGAAAGACAGTGTGACCAAATAGCCTTTTTTCATAAGAATAGATATCTACAGCCTATGAACTTCATAGAAAATCTATCCTGAAATTTATCAAGAGTGCTTGAACTTCACAAAATTTGTCATAAGCACACGAACTTCATAAAAAACCATCAACAGCCTATGAACTTCATATGCGTATATTAAAAAACGCGACGACTCATTTTTCAACGCCATTTGTACACCATGAGAGATGTTTCAAACTTTCTGGAACAGATCGAGTTTGGAGCAAATTCATAAAGTTTGAGAAAAGTTATGGGCTTAAATATTGAGAAAGAAGAAAATCAAGCGTGCAAAAAATAACGCGACTCTCATTAGAACATTAGATAAATTCCAAATTTTGTAGCACAAGAACTCTATATCAACGGTATTTCGTTTCTAGAGAAGCAAGGGGCAGGGTGATCAATATAAAAATTGAAATTACTTTAGTTCAAGAAAATTTCATTCTTCCTACCTTTTCCCATCACAATTCGTAACGGAAAAGTGTTTGAAAAAGGTCTTGAGAAGAAATCGCAATGAGGTAAATGCGCCTTGTGGAGTCTTGTGGATCTTTGTGGATTTACAAATCTCACAGCATTCGCGCTCTATTGAGATTCTTCTTCTTCAGGCACGAGAAAATCGCGTTGGAGCAGTGTCGCACCGAAATCAACTCATCACTTACCGCTAGCAATCGTTTCTCAACTACAGTAATCCGAAAAGAGCATCACAATCTGAGACCTCATTTCGAGACTTTGTGCAGGTAAATTTATCGATGTTCAAATCCCGTCCCAGAAAAATAAAGCCAGTGTCGACTTTCTTTCCGAATAAATTTATCAAAATCATAAGTCAATGACTGTTTTTGATTCGCATAGAAAAGCTACAGTAAATAAAGTACTGTCGCTTTCCGGAGTTACCAAATCCTAAAGGTACTGTAATTTTGATATACCCAGAGTATTGTATCTTCTCGCAGTTACGGTATCTTATGAAGTACTGTAACTTCGTCGTACCCAGAGTACTGTATCTTCTCGGAGTTACCGTATACTATGAAGTACTGTAACTTCGACGTACCCAGAGTACTGTATCTTCTCTAAGTTACCGTATCCCAAGGGTAATGTAACTTAAGACTACCGTACCCTTTCGCCGTATCTATGAAGGAATTTCTCACTTTTCAGAAAACTCGGATCCATGATCGAATGTGTCGAGCCGGTGACTCGCGCGGGTTGCGGCGAACAAGCTGCCAAGATGATGTTGCGATTTATCACTGTTGGGTTCAGCAGGTAAGTATCGTTCTTAAGGAAAGTGAAATTTTAAAACTCTTCCAAGTCAACATAGCCAAGATCTTTCGGATTTCAGGAATTTTGTAGTCACTTCTATAACCCTTCTAACTCAACATAGCATAAAAATTTTAAGTCTCTTCCAACTCAACATAGCCAAGACCTTTCGGAGTTCAGGAATTTAGTAGTCACTTCTATAACTCTTCCAACCCAACGTAGGATATAAGTTTTAAGACTCTTCAAAGTCAACATAGCATACGAACTTTAAGCCTCTTCCAACTCGAAATGACCGAGATCTTTCGGATTTCAGGAGTTTTCTAGTCGTTTTTCTAACTCTTCCAACTCAACATCACCAAGATCTTACTGATTCCAATACTTTTCTAGTCATTTTAATGACTCTTCTAAGTCAACATAGCCAAAATCTTCTGTATATCGGGAATCAGCCAGTCAATTTTAATCCTCTTCCAACCAAACATATCTTTCAGTTTCGAGCAACTCTACTCCCAACTCGGAATAAGCGACCAGCTTCCGGCTGCCTGCAAATCACTTCTGTCACTTCAACGACGTACAGCTCTGAATCACGAGCGACGTCACTTCGTCTTACCTCAATCATATTCAGAGTACACAGTCATGAGTACCAGTGTGGCAACCACTCATCAGCACAGTATAACCTACCGCTATTTCCCGATTCTTTTCTATTTTTTATTGCTGCGGTTCTGATAGCGTTGTTCATGATTCATAAGTATATTTGAATCTTGGAAATCTAGTCTTTTTGGTAGTGAAAAGCTATCAAAAACTCAATTTTAGCCATTATTCCAGTGGAAAAGTTCACCTCTTCCTACGTGAAATTGGGAGGAATAACTTCTAAAAGGACCACCCTTGAGAAAACCCAAATCAAAATTTCCCACGCTATCAGAATGTATCCACTTTTTCCCTCAATCCAACAATAATTTCCACATTTTCACGGGTTTCTGTGCTGACAATCTCAAACAGTTAAAAACCTTTTTTTATCTAATAAACTTCAACAATTTGACAATCTTCGAGAGGGAGAGGGAGGGATAGATGGGGAGAGAGGTAGGGAGAGAGACGGAGAGAGAGAGAGAGAAAGAGAGAGAGAGAGAGAGAGAGAGAGAGAGAGAGAGAGAGAGAGAGAGAGAGAGAGAGAGAGACCTTATCTAACCTAGTCCACTAACCAAAACAGGTAAACCTAACAAGAAAAATGTTTGTAATGAGCGAACGCCTTCTTACTTGTCTGCATCAACATCATCCCTAGCTGTCGTCCCGGGCCAACTTCAAAGAACTGTGGGAACTTGTCTTCTTCCTTCTTACGGTACAACAATTGCTGGATTTGTTCCCACTTTACAGGCGAGTTGACTTGTTTTGCCATCGCGGCTCGAACCTCTACCTGAAAATGGTTTGATTGTCCAAGCTTGAGGTAAAGCTAATCCATGTCAGAGTTCCCGAAAACTTTTTTCTGCCGAAAATGGCACTCCAACATCCAAAAAATTTAGAACTAACCCAAGTCAGCATGCCGGAAAACTTTGTGAAAATCATTTCTGTAGAACTTTTCTGGTAAAAATGACACTCCTACAGCCAAAGTTTTAGAACATGTCTATAACATATTTTCGCAATTTTGAGACTAATACAGGTCAACGTTACAGAAATCTCGTAATTTTACCTTTTTAGCCGGGAAAATGTGTCCAGTGAAGTTGGAATAGACGTTACAAGTCGGTTTCTGAACATCTGACTTGTTTACGGCTTCACGAACTTTCTCCACTGCTGGGGTCATTTGCTTCGTGTGGAAGGCCGAAGCGACTTCCAGGCGTTTCACAACCTGAATAAAAAAGATAAAGAGAAAAGAGAGAGAGAGAGAGAGAGAGAGAGAGAGAGAGAGAGAGAGAGAGAGAGAGAGAGGAAGGGAGAGAGAGGAAGGAAGAGAGAGAGAGAGAGAGAGAGAGAGAGAGAGAGAGAGAGAGAGAGAGAGAGAGAGAGAGATGGAGAATAAGACCAAAATCCTTTTTCCAGCCCGATGACATCATGGATGCGTGAAGACGTGCTGTTCCTGTTCACTCATGTACTTGTCTGCAGATTACCGTCGAAAACTGTAGGAGTGGACGACGCGATCTCCGCCACAGGACTCCTCTACTCACAGTTTTTCAGACTCGGAAGAAAATCGAGGAAGGAGAGAGAGAGAGAGAGAGAGAGAGAGAGAGAGAGAGAGAGAGAGAGAGAGAGAGAGAGAGAGAGAGAGAGAGAGGAAAAAAGAGAAGGAGAGATGGGAAGAGAGAGAGAGAGAAAGAGAGAGAGAGAGAGAGAGAGAGAGAGAGAAAAGAGAGAAAAAGAGGAAGGGAAGAGAAAACTCATAAAAATACGAACGGTGCTTCTGACACATCCCAAGTATGTCCAATCGATAGTTATCACATAGAAAACGCTTTCTGAGTACCATTATCTTTTTTCAATGAAAACTGACAACTTTTGAACCGACCAACACATCGAGATCGAGTTCTCGAACCGTTCGTATTTTTATCGACGGAGCTATTTACGAGTCTTTTTTCCATTGAAACTGTTGAAAATGAGTTGTCTAACTGTACCTGAAAGTTGAACTCGTGTTGATTGTCTTCCAAGAACTTCAGACATGAATCTGTTCCTCCGACCACTCGAACACCACAGAAGAGGTAGTTAGAGATCTCGCATACGTCGATTTCGCCCCTTTCTCTGGAATATATATTTATCATCGTGGGTGGTCCATCAGCTTGTTGAATTCATCTTTTTCTTTTGAATTGGATGATAAGCACCATTTACATCGTGGGTGGTGGTCAGTCAACGAATTGTGTAATTTTTATGAAAACCGCAGGCCTAGAGCCTCATATAAAGCATTATCATCTTGGGTGGTCTGATAAAAATGACATCTTTGCGAAGAGTCGACAACATCCCGAGAAATATATTAAAATATGCATTTTTCTGTGTTTCTTACCCACTTTTCACACTTTGATGCCGTTTTACTGAAAAAAAGTGGAACTAACCTGGCCTCCTGCCTCGCGAGGTTCATCGCTTCATCCAGTCTCGAGGCAGCCTTCACCCGAATCGTCGCCATCCCACTTTTCACCAATTGGGCACACTCATGCATAGCTTCAGCTCGAGTTTTAACTATCTTTATGGCTGAAAGTTCTTTTTTGCTGCACTTTTTCGACAAAACAGTTATTATTTGTGTTTTTTGGTTGAAAAAATCAAAGAAAGTTTAACTTTTTTGTTTATTCACATTTCGGATTAGGAGCGATATATCCTAAAAGTTAATTTCATCAAATAGTTTTATGAAACATTAGAAAACATCAAAGACTTTTCAAAATATCCGGTTTTTAGTGGATAATCTCTATTATTCCGCTATTTTCAAGCCGTTTCACATAAAAAGTACCATCTTCGAAGGTCAGGACTCGAGCTGCGACAAGTGCTCCATACTCTCCGACTGAGAACCCGGCGACATCAGTCAGATTCTCAGCGACGGATTCGTTTTCTGCTTTGAGAGCTTCAAAGGCAGCAACGCCTGCAGTCACGACGGCCGGTTGGCAGTATAAGGTTTGTTCTAATCTGAATAGAATGAGAATGGAGAGAGAGAGAGAGAGAGAGAGAGAGAGAGAGAGAGAGAGAGAGAGAGAGAGAGAGAGAGAGAGAGTGAGAGATAGAAGGGAGAGGGAGATTTCTCAAAAAACCAACATTGCTTGCTTTTAAAATTTTCATTTCTGCAAAAAAAAAATCTAAAAAATACCTCGATTTCGGCCCATCCGCACACAGTTTGAGTATATCATAACCCAAAACTTGACTGGCCGTTTCGAATACTTCTCTAGCAGCCGGGATGTGTGAGATCTATTGAAATTCAACAGTTACATTGTCTCAAGAAGTAAAATCACCTTTTTGCCCATTCCAACGAACTGAGCTCCCTGGCCTGGGAAGAGCACAACCGCGTGATCTTCTATGGGAATATGGTCAAAGACAATTTCATTTGAAGCTTTCTTCTTACCACCATATCTGGAATGGATACTGTAACTATTTTTCCAGAAAATCGATTAATCGGAAAGGGTTATCACTAAAAACATTTCTTGTTCAATTATGCCAGTTTTTAAATGTTCATCTACAGTAAGTTTTTTGAAACGGTTATAACTTTTAAAAATTGTCGTTCACATACTTTTGGACCCTACTTACAGTAAGCTAAGAGCCAATACTTTTTGTTCATCTCTACAGTAATACAATAAAATTTTGACACCAGTTACAGTAACCCCGAAAACCATCTTTTGTATACTTCTATACTCTACTTACTCCAACCAATCTAGTTACGGTAACCCCAAAAAGTCGTTTATAAACTTTTGGACTCTAACTACAGTAGCTCAATGAGTCCTCCACTCGAATTACAGTAACCTGGATCATCGTTCACAAACTTATGACCCCTACCCACAGTAAACCCAAAACCATATACTTTTTGACCCTATCTACAGTAACTAAAAAATACCTCATTTTCCTCTTATCCTGAAGCAACTCAGCGGATGACTTCTCAAGGTGGTTTCGGAGATGCTGGAATTCATTTTAAATGGTAAATTGACAAAAAATCCAACCTTCTCTGGATACGGTAACTTTGTCGTTGGGTTCAGAATGACATTGTGGACGTCGGAAAAGGTTGTCGCTTCGTCTAGGATGTTAGGCCCTTCTTCTGGTGGAGGTGGCCGACGACGAACAGACCGGATGGAGCCATGTAGTCGTGAGAACTTTTCCAGAATTCTCATTGCTTCTGATTTTTTGGATTGATATCGAGAATGAGACTCAGCATCGGAAAAAAGATGGAAGCAAGAAAAAGCTCGACGATTGATTCTTTTAGGTCAAAAGTAGTTTTAAAAAATCAATGAAATTCAGAGTTCTCGAAGCATCCTCATTCCAACTTCATGAATCTAGTTAAAATTCTCAAATAACACCCATTTCTCTCGAAAAGAAAAAAGATTTTTCGGATAAAACCACGATGAATACACTCAAATATCATTCACGTTCTAAACGTTCCTCAAATAAGGTAAAGACTTCAACATTAAAAAAAAAAGAAAATTTATTTTTATGGCAGTAGTGTGGCAATATTACAGTTGGTTTTTTACACGAAGTATTGAGCTAGATTATACAAGAAGGGATCGGGATCACAATGAGGAAAATTAAAATCGATACAAAAGAGTTTGATTAGATTGTTACTGGCACTTGTGATAGAATTTTGGGCGTTTTTCAACAGGCTTTCCAACATTTTTGGTGTCAACTCAAGATTTTATTCGAATTCAAAGATTTTACTCGAACTTTTCGTGTTATTTTTTTGTTTTTCACGGTTTTAACGAAACATTTTGCGTTTTCACTATATTTTCTCTATTATCCAGCTTATTAGGTGTCTTTACAAAAGTTATACACAGGAAAACGAACACAAAATCATCACCATTGCGATTTTCTTCCGAGTCTGAAAAACTGTGAGTAGAGGAGTCCTGTGGCTGAGATCGCGTCGTCTACTCCTACAGTTTTCGACGGTAATCTGCAGACGAGTACTGGAGTGAACAGGAACAGCACGTCTTCACGCATCCATGATGTCATCGGGCTGAAAAAAGGATTTTGGTCTCATTCTCCATCCATCTCTCTCTCTCTCTCCATCTCTCTCTCTCTCTCTCTCTCTCTCTCTCTCTCTCTCTCTCTCTCTCTCTCTCTCTTCTCTCTCTCTCTCTCTCTCTCTCTCTCTCTCTCTCTCTCTCTCTCTATCTATCTCTCTCCCTTTCTTCTAGAAAAACTCACTCATTCGGGTCGAAAACATAATTCTTTCCTAACTTCTTATCAAGAACAAACTGTGGCGCAGTCCTAACCTCCAGAAGTTCGGATTCCATGGACTGAAATTTTGTGATTATAGTGCGATACTCATAGCTCACTCACATTCTGATTGACGTTACACGAGAGTCTTCCTGCTAGTCTGGCACCTGCTGAGAGTCCTGCAGCTAGATTGGACCAATCAGTACCTTCGCTGACCTGAAAGTGAAAATTACTGTAACTGTCGTTTTTTTTTCTCTCAAAGGACCTATGATGTTCAAAAATCGTATCAATGTTGTGAAACAGTCAAAATTTTCATTTTTCTAAACATCTGTTCTAAAGCAAATAATTTTCTCACTACTCGAATTAACTTCTTCGTAACGCGTTTTTTTTTAAATTTTACAAAAATCGAATCGATCAGCTGAATAATTCCTACATTTTTCTATCAACTCCACAACCAAATTCCACTTTAATTCACTTTTCCATTGTTTTGAGTGAAGATTCAGCTTTTTCATAGTACTCTTCATATTCATTTCTTCCCTTTTTTCTAACATTACTGAGTATTGAGTTAACCTAGAGTTACTCTGTGAATAATTTATTAACTCTATTCAAATATAATCATTTTTAGTAAAATTTTGAGTAAAACTTCGCTCAAAATATCAATTTTAAGAAATCTTACCATAATATGATAAGTCAGGCAATGGAAATGGATTCTTTGCAGGCGGAATCCCGTCGTCTTCAAATTCGGATTTTTCGCTTCTTTTCCGTATGTTTTCAATAGCCAATCCAGCATTTCGACCACTTTGTAGACATGAACAGTTCCTGCTTCAACTGGATATTCATCACTGTGTGGGCCCTTCCCAACATGTGACAGGAACGCTAGCTCTTGTTCGTTGATCCCTAATGAGTCCACGTACGGAAGAATCTGAATTTTTGAGATTTAAAAAATTAAATCAAAATTGAATGGTCAAAAAGTAATCATTTCAACATTATTCCTAGCTTAATTACATATTATTTCCAGATTAATTCTATATTATTTCTACATTATTTCCAGTACAATTTATCCAACACAACTTCCTCATTTCTTCTCGATTCTCAAACTAAATTTAATTCTAAATCGATTCCAATTTTTAGAGTATGATTGAACTCGACTCCCATCTCATGTTTTCCTAGTTTTGTTTATTAATTCTTGCACTAATTTGAGATTATCCCACTCTTTGACGTAAAAATGTCTAATTATTCAGATAACTTTCTATATTTTGAAAATTTCAAGATGATAACTACGATTTTATCTCATTTTTCCTAGTTTCAAAGGTACCTTCGTGAGAACATCCGCGCAGAAGGCAGCATCTCCGAGACTTCCCAGTTCAAGATGAACTGGCAGCTTCGGACTGACTTGAAGAAGATTTCTTTTGATCATTCTCAACTTCTCTAGTCTTGCTTCTTTGTTCTGAAAATTTTATATTTACATTTTCAAAATATGAAAAATCAACATGAAAACCTTATTTTGTAATTAGCTTCCGAATCTCAAAAACTTGGAAAACAATGAAAAAATGACCTATTTTCCAAAAAAAAATTTCGAAATTCCAAAACATTGGAAAATAGTGAAAAAAAAATTTCCAAACCTGAAACTCAAGTAGGTGAACGCCTGTAACAATGACCAGATCCGGCTTGAATTGTGCCACGGCTTTGAAGAACATTTCTATCACAACCGTACTACCACTGAAACTATTCTTATAACTCTGGGAAACTAAAATCGACAAAGTCAGGGTAAATCCTGGCTAGTTCTAGTAAATGCAGTCCAGATTTGGCGATCCGTGTAAAGTCGATAAACCTCTAGTTTTTTTTTCATGCCATAATAGGTGAAATTCTGGCCAGGTCTGGTTAATCCAGTCCAAATTAGATGAAATTATGGTAAACCCAGTCTTTTCCGACACATATGGATCTAATTCTTGTCTACATTTACGAGAATTCTTCAATTTTTCAATAGCAGGGAGTAAATTAATCACCTGAAGTGGTCATGACTTGTGATGAATCGACTGCTCGATGGAGCTACCCAATCGTCAAGAATTTCACCTTGTTTGTACTCCAGAATCACGTGAAGTTCATCCTGAGACAAATTCAAGTTCTTCGAATTTTAAAATCATCTAGTATTCAAAAATAGTCTTTCAACACACTAATAATTCGATTTTGAGAAGAAAATTTCAGTTTTCAGATATTTTTTAATGTTTCATACAATTTATTAAACCAATGAATGTAACAGCCTTATGATAATATGAAGAAAACAAAACTCCTAAAAACA
Source organism: Caenorhabditis parvicauda (assembly GCA_963978915.1). NCBI lineage: Eukaryota > Metazoa > Nematoda > Chromadorea > Rhabditida > Rhabditidae > Caenorhabditis > Caenorhabditis parvicauda. The sequence goes on along the minus strand of OZ022251.1, from coordinate 14,041,391 downwards.
AAGAATGAAAAACTATTTTGACAAATTTTTCAAAAAGTACCTTTACAATCCTCGTCGAGTTAGTTCTCTTCACTGATGGGTGGATGAGAGCTTGACTTCTGGGTCCTATGGGTCCTACTAGGTAGACCTGAATAAATTTCTCTTAGAAACCATAATTTTATAAAAATTACCGTAGTGCTCGGAAAATTTGACGCGATACGGTCAGCCATGAGCGCCGCGTTTCCTCCGATATGGTACTGAACTCTGTTAGACGCCTCTGACAGACGGACCACCGTGTTGAAATTCTCCTCCGACGACATGTACCGTTCAGCTGCAGTCCCACGTTGGAAAAAGTGTGCAAATGTTTGGTGAAGATCCGAAAGATCCTAAAAATGGATTCTGAATTTCCATGTAGAGCAAAACTAAGCTTCCCATGCCGGGAATCGAACCCGGGCCGCGTGGGTGAAAACCACGAATCCTAACCACTAGACCACATGGGATCTGATTTCTTAACAGTTGTTATTTATCAGTTGACCCTCATTCTTATCACTACACCGTTAAAAAGTGTTGAAATGTACCTCTAACGACTCGTTATCCTTGGGTTCTACACACGTTGTATTCAGCGAGTCGACGACTTGAACACCGGGGACGATCAGATCGACGTTGCTGTTGAAACTGAACACTTCGTGTGGTCGCGGGGGAGGATACGCGATCTTTACCCAACAACAGCTCTTTTGAACATGGCGCTCGGTTTGACTATTGCACGTTCCCACGCCAGGAACATGGATGTCTCGACTGAGTAGGAGGCCAAACGGTGCTGCTCATTGTAGTAGCTGGAAATTAGGAGTGTCAGTGGAAGAGAGCTAGATAGAACCTCGATTTTCAATCTTTCGAATAGACTTTCGTTTCTTCGAGTTTTTGATTACAGTATCAAAATATCTCTCTCTGTCTCTATCTCTCGGGCTCTCTCTCTCTCTCTCTCTCTCTCTCTCTCTGCCTCTCTCTTATCAACTTTCCATTATCAACATGTTTACACCAATTCAAAAAAAACCTCACCTATACCAGTATGGAATCAAAAACAGGATCAGCGAATAGTGGAGCAGCCTGTGTTTTTGAGACAGGATTGCTGGGATCCATGTCTCTACAAACATATGACGGACTTGTTTCTGAACTTGTGTAGTCTAAAAACCATTCCATAGGGGAAAACATGACACGGAGAAACTAATTGCTACATGCTGTGAGACTGTTCTGAACGATAGCGAAGACGTCAGAAAAATGCAACATCGGTTAAACTAGTTACCACAATAACTTCAATGATAACGAAAGAGGTTCTCATTTCGAGAGGAACTTTTTGATCAAATTTCTTCGACTAGATCGATTTTTCTTAATTCTTGAAACATTTTTCAAGTAGAGTTGGACTAGCCAAGAAAAAATAGATTCTGCCAGTTCAAGACATTCTGGATTTTCTTAAAATCATTCTTCAAATAGAGTTGGACTCAACCATCACCAAAATAGGAACATAGAACTTCTTGATGCTGATTTATTCGTAAGATAAGTATAATTTAATGAATGAATGAGAGGAAAATCGTAAAGTTCAGCGAGCAAGCCGAGAGAACAACAACAGGTAATCACGTGCTTATAAATTGAACGCAGTGCTGAAAAGACGGAAGGAGTGAGGATTTTTTCGAGGAAATGAAGACTAGTGTCTGCCACAATCTAGACGCTCATATAACAGTGTCCATTTCTACCTCTACATTCAGTTTGTGGAGTCCCCGCGATATTTCACGCAATAGGAGATAAATTATCGAGACAACATTGGCTCCAGTTTTTGATGTGTCTTCATTTTGATCAAAATTCCGGGCTAGAAACTACAAACTTGTTCTTTTCTGATAAGTACGTTATTGATCGAGATTAGTACGCGACGTCACAATTTTTTCAGTGTCATGTTCCTCATTCCCGTCTTTCCCGTACCACGTTCATGTCGGGAAACTTTAGGGCTATTTTTGTATCATTCACATCTCAAAACCAATCAAGAAATCAATTATATGCGTCATCATGCTCAAGAATGTGCTGCCGAGGTAACTTGTGAATCTCCTGCTCGCAAAAACGTTGCCAGCTACTCAACATCCTCGAAGTACCAAGATGATAAAGCTCACCCGGATATTTCGAAAAATATGATAGGCAGCTGAGGGCAACGTTTGTACAAGCAGGGATTCACAATTTCTCTCGACAGCACATCGTTGATCATGATTATGCAAATAGTTGACTTCCCGATTGAGTTTGTTTCAAAAAACAAATTATTCAACAATAGCCCAATACTTTCCCGGCAACCTGACGCACACAGTGTAATAATCATTAAAACAAAATTGGTGAATCGATGAATTGGAACAAATCAGTGTGTACGAGTGCGATTGTTTGTGGTTGTTGCCAATTGATAAAAGAATTTGTTTATCGTCTGCTGCTTCGTCGGTCACGGTCTCGGCGATCGCGGCTACGATCACGGCTACGGTCACGGCTTCTGTCGCGACGATCGTGTCGGTCACTTCGGTGGTGACGGTCACGCGAGTGAGAACGAGATCTGGTATGGAATACTTGCCGATATAACTTTTTTTAAAATTCTTTTCAAAATTTCCAACTTTCTTTAAATATTCACACTTAATTCATAATAGAGCTCATAAGTTCTTTCTGTTAAAAAAAAACTTTTTCAGGTCCGATAATATTTGCTAATTCACTTTGGAAATTGCAGTTTCGTTTTATTTTCTTAATTTTTAAATTTTAATTTTCGCAGCATTGTCGTTTTTTTTGAAAACATCTTTTTTTTTGATCTCGTAAACAGTCATTCAATGTTGAAAAAATGTCAAAATTACCTTCTTCTGTTCTCTCTCGATGACGAACGTCTTCGATGATGACGGTCACCTCTCCGGTTGTCATCACGATCTCTCCTAAAGTTCAAAATGTGGTTCAGACTGAAAGCTGTTCACATACCTTTTCTCTCTTTCGTCTTCACTCTTCTTATTCAAAAACTCCTGAAAAATAGTAGTTTATATGACTGAAATGGATTTACTAGGAGCACGAAGTGTTGTTATACACTGAATTCAGCCTTCCAACATTCAAAAGATTCAAGTTTAATGTTTCAAAATTTTAAATTCTGTTTTCAAAAAACCTTATTCCAACTTTCGTCTCGTGAAATTTTCCTTCCGCAAGACTTGTGACATCAGATTAAGCGCCAGTGACACCATATCAAGCAGAAAATGATCATGTTATCTTTAGCAAGAATGTTTCCACCTTCCTGGTTGATGGAAAAACATCCATCTTTCTCCCACCAATTATAAATAATCAAAAAAAATGGTTAACCTCGCTTCATTCATGTAGTGTGATGCGAATAACAGGTCCGGAAACCCCTTTAGTGACGGGAATGGTGTGTGATTCTCACACCAATCCACGCCAAACAAACCTCGTTCGGGGCGCGAATCCACAAGTGTGTGTGTGTGTCACAATAAAAGGCACAATCTCAACGGAATTTTTGTCTTTCAAACTAAAAACCTCGATAATTTGCGGGAATACGTTGTGTCGTCTAAATGTGTGTTGGGATCGGTTGAGAGAAGCGCATGCTGAATAACCCTGTTTTACACGGGTGAAAAGAAGGAAACACGTGGATGGATGAGTGTGGACTGCACGTCAGCTTGGTGGAGGTGATAAAAAAAAAGAGTAGAAAAGGGGGTGAAACTCACTTTCAGTTCGGCAATCTTTTCCTTGATGGCTAGATGACCCATGTGCATCTTACCACCCAGATGTTCGTCCATTCGCTGCTGTGCATCGTTGATGATAAGCATGCTGCCACAGATTTCGCACACCTGCAATCATCATTTTTGTTTCATTTTTCTTTTTATGAATAGTCCAAACATGTTTTTTTCGCCAGATATTGGAATCAGTGGTAATTACCAGAGTTGCACATAAGTAAAATTTTTCAAAACGGAAGTCCGGAGTGCAAAAGAGTTGAAAAACTCAGAGATATTAAATATCCGCGCATTCTCAACAGGTGAAGGTCAATTCCTGACTGAGTAGAAACGATTTCACGGTCTTTTCGTTATTTTTCACAAAAATTTTTCCGATTTATCCTATTTTCCAGCGAAGTTAGTTGTTGGCTAGATCGTCATTCATCATAATACACGTTTTTAAAAATGGCGGTTGCAAAACTACTATTCCATCAACATTTTCCGTTAAATTAACTTGAAAAGTTTGTTAAGATTGGAAAAATGTCAACTGACTGTTGCTTTAAAAACGAATCATTTGTTTAAATCTCGATTTTTCAAAGAATTTATCCTAATGAGCAAAAACTCCAACTTTTCAAACAAATTTTCAAAGCGGAATGAAATAAGGCAAGGTACACATTCTAGATATTTCGAGAAATTTTTCACATTCAGTAAAAGCAGTATAGTCTTCATCTTAATCACAAGTTCTACATTACCTTCCAGACTGAATTCGAGTCATATGAAAAAGGCAATTCGTCTCTAAACTATATAAATGTTTCAGTAGATGTATTTTATTTCCAGATTGTGTAAGATTTTGATTCACCATGGAGAAATTTGATTAGGAACATCCAACATCACTTTTGCCGTGTTAAAAATTACCTCCATAGGTTTCGGCTGTAGCTCCTCTGGCAGAAGAACATTCAGAGGCTTTGCTTCAAGGGATTGGATCTTCTGAAGTGAATAGTTTTCTAACCCTTTTAGTGTATTTTCTACACCTTTTGATAGTCTTCCTTCTGTTGTTGAATTCTTTCTCCTTTCTGCACAAAATCTTGACACTGCTGAACGTCTCCTCGACTACCGGCCTTCAATTAAATTTGATTAGAACCGGTTTCAATTATTTTTCTGATTATCACCACGTGTGACTGAGCAGAACCTTCAGAAGATCAAATGGGAAGGGGTTTCAGAAAATTCAATGAATTTTCAGTTTTTCTGGAGTGCTCTAGGATCAAAATAAAAAAGGCAAAAATTGGATGGATTCGATGTGGATCGAACCCGAGCGCATTATTGAGTCTAGAAACTGTTCAATATTGGTGGAAAACAATCCAGAACTTCTCTAGCTTTTTCAGAGAAAATGCAAAAGTTGGAAGGTTTCAATTGGTATCGATCAAAAAAATTATCGAATTAATTCTGCACCAATTTAAAAAAAAGGAAAAACAAGATGGTTTCGGTGGGGATCGATCTCAAGTAATGTTCGCAATTACTCCGTAAATTTCAAGTTATCAAAGGCTACATTTTTTTCGGAATTATTTCAAATTTTCAAATTAGTTCATTCAACCTGAAAAAAATGAATTTAAGTAAAATATTCACCTTTTCAGCCTCCGCCATGCAGTTCTCGTAGTCCTTCTCCAGAACTTTTACTTCTTCTTCGAGACGGCTCTTCTCCTCGTTGGCTCGCTTCTGAATTTCCACATCAACGTGAAACATCAGAATACCTTACCTTCGTGTTCTCATCATTTCCTGTCAGTTTCTCCTTATTCCTGTTGATTCTTCTCCTGTTCTCGTCTTGCAGCGCGGTCAGGTAACGAAGAAGTTTGTTCTCGAAGCCAAGTTTCCCAAAGTCTTCGCTTCTTGGATACAATTGACGTAGTTTGTCGTCGTGATAGTGAGTGCATGGTCCTGAAATGAGCTTTACATGCACTGGTTATGTAATGTCGAGCACTTTTTTGTAAGATTTAGTTTTCTCGAACTTTCTGAATGAGTAAATGATGAAAAACTAACCCAGATCACATTTCGTATTGACGAACATATCGTGAGGGCAGAAACCGAGAATATAGTACGAGCACATTCTGGGGTCCTAAAAGATGAATAAAATCGGAAACTAATTCACGCATTACATTGAACTTCACATCACCCCCATTTCCTTCTTCATTTCTCGACGGGCCCATGAGCTCATCAAGCATCGCCGCCATCTCACTGCGAGCGCCCATTCTGGAAAATAAAAGATTTTTTTTAATAAACCGCCTAACTAAGGCTGAGTTTTAGAGAACTCTCTTGAAGAAAATTCATTTATCTATGTTTATGAAAATGAGAACAGGAATAATTTTCGAGAAACAAAAATCTTGAAGAAGTTATACATGTATATTTGCATATAACTCTAACGGGATCTTTCTAAACGAGGAAAATGAGGCAACGCGTCGACCGATTCGACAAAACTCTCTATTTCATCATGTTTTACAAGAATTAGGAATTTTTCTGAATGCTTGGAGAAGAATGAATATCACTGTTCGACAACAGAAAAAAGAGGAAACTAGAAAATTCGAACAAAATTTTTCAAAAAGGAAATACGGACAGAGTTAGCATAGGAGCATACTTGCAACGCATTTATTTGTTTCGGAAAAGAAACGTTTCTAAAGTTTATTCCATGATTAGAAAACAATGTGATTGACATAAATCAGTTTGAATACATGTCCCAACTGTTAGACGGAGATCTTTTCCCGAATCCCATTCCTCCAAGAGTGTCGAAACTGCTGATGTATCGTTTTTGGGCTGCTGCACCTGGAAGTATCGGTTTTTTGGTGGTCCCTAGTGAAGATTCTGTTTTTATCATGATTTTGAATTTTCTCTAAAGATAGCTCCAGTCCGTGAGCAGAAGGCCAGCTTTATACTGTACATGGTACGCCGGGTGTTTGTTAACACGACTTTTCGCAAAAAAAAATTGCTGCTTGAACCTGTTGGAACATTTTCTCCAATTTTTGTCCTTCTCTCTCTCTTTCGTGAAAAGTTAAAGGCTGATCCATAGATTTTCTTATATGATTTTTTTCAAAAAGGGAGAGAGAGAAGGTTGGACAAACGTGTTAACGTCAAACAACAACCAGCCCAATCGTAGCGAGGAATAGTAAGAACACAAACCTTCCATATTCATTCCCTGACTCCTCTTGCCAAGGCCTGAAAACTCCATTTCATGATATCCACACCCTTCTGACTCACCCATCCCACCCAAAGTGTCGAAAGACGCCAAATTTGCCCTTTTACCCAATCCAATTCCGCCCAGAGTGTCGAATGCTGAAAGAGACGCTCGCTTGTCGCTGCTCTGAACTGGGAACTGAAAAACGTCATTGTAAGGTTTCTGACATGATTGGAGGCGTGGTTAATCTTCATTTAATTGGGTTACTGTACCTTGAAAAATCTTTTTTGGTCAATTTTTATTACAGTCACTCGAAAACTATCAACTCAGGATACTTTATTTCAAGCAACTATAGTAGGTCAAATTTGGTTGATGTATCTCGAGAAACTTCAATTGGTCATATTTTGATTACTGTACTTTGAGAAACTCAAGTAGGTCAATTTTCGATTACAGTAGTTGGAAAACAATCACTTTAGGATACTGTCCCTCGAAAAAATTGAGTAGGTCAATTTTTGATACTGTACCGAAAGAAACTTTGGTAAGTCAATTTAGCATACTGTAACTTGAAAAGGTTAGTCAATTTTTAGTTTCAGTAACTCGAGAACTACATTGAACATGTTTCATAAACGCTTGAACGGCTTTAGGATAGGGCACCAACAGGGCACGGTGATCATATTCTTCTGGGACACAACTCACATCTTCGACTCGGTTAAGGCTCATAGCGCTGATAGTGATGCACAATGCTGCCAGAATCAGATTTGTGATCATCTTTTAATGTTACCTGAATGAGTTTTAAATGTGAGGAATGAAGGAAGAATAGCAAGAGGCGTTAAGACGGAAGGCACAACGCGGAAAGCGGACGCGGAACTCCGGCAAGGAACCTCAAATCAAACTGGGAGTGGAATCAAGAGCGTGAGAACTCAACCTAACGAGGTAAATATACCCCTTTGTCTGTGGCGTCTCGCGATTTTGAATAAAATATGATTGTGGCTTCGCTTACTCCCACGCTTTACGGTAGATGAGGTGTGGGCCGGAATTGGATGGTTGTCATTTTTTGGGGTTTTTTTTTGAATTTCTCAGGATTCATTATAGAATCTGACATCCGACTCTGACGACGTCATCGGTGACATCGTAGAGGATGTTATTGAAAAAAATATCGAAAAAGTAATTTTTTCGAATTTTTTATTGAATTTGACATCCGATTCTGACGACGTCGTCGGTGACATCGTCGAGGACGTTATTGAAAAAAGAATTCGAAGAAATAAATTTTGCCCGGATTCATCATGAGATCTGACGGCGTCGTCGGTGACATCGTCAAAATTTTCTCCAAAAAATTATTTTTTCAGTTATCATCAGGCATTCAATTCCGTCGACGTGAATTTTTGTGCCGTGCAGCAGCGCGCGGTCCGATCAGAGATTAATTGGAAGCATTCTAGCCATAATATGAGACCATTTTTTTCTCAATAAAACAAAATACTTCCGATAAAACGATGTCCATGAAAAAGCTTCAGAAGTGAAGATTTCGAACCCATATGTAAATGAGAGAAAGAAGATTATCTCCACAAGTAAGAAATGGAAATTAAAAGAAGATTTTTGAGTGGTAAGTTTCAGAAATCTTGAATTACTCAGTCAATGGTATTTATTGAAAAATTCTAGAACCCAAAATCGATCGATATTCCACGTAGGCGCGAAAAAGGAGGTGTGGGGAGCAGGAAACCGGCAGTAAAAGCTTTCGGCTTACGGCTAAAAGCATTCTGGTGTTGGGGGGCATGGGACATAAATTCTGGGGAGAAATGGGACCGAAACCATGCAACCAGAGTTGTAACGTGTGGTCGTTTCGTCGGAAGTGAAACTGAAGACTCGAAACTCGGAGGGCTTCTTTTGCGCGGGCGAATCTCAAAGTACGTCTTCTTTCGAATTTCGGATCAGAAGCGGGTCGGATCTGAATGACGTGGGGTGAACAAGAACACAAAGCAAAAATAGACTGCTTCCAGCGGAATCGATCTAGCGACCTTCAGCGCGCTAGTCTTCGGTGATATTCACTGCCCCATAAGTTTTAGAGCGGTATCAGAAGGAAAATCACAAAGTTTTCCACTGCTCAAGGTGGAGGGGAATTCAATCCCCGCCCAACCCCTGTCAGAAAAAGCGAAAATGAACTGCATCCGATGGGAATCGATCCAGCGACCTTCAGCGCGCAAGTCTCTGGTGATACTCACTGCGCCACGAGTTTTGGTGCGGTAGATAGAGAAAAATCAAGAGAATTTTTTCTCACTACTCATGGCGGGAATACAACCAACAGTCAGAAAAAGCAAAAATTAATTTCTTCCGGTGGGAATAGATCCAGCGACCCCCAGTGCGGAAGTCGCCACAAGTTTCAGAGCGGTAGATGAACGAGCACATTGAGGTGATTCTATTCAGCTCCTCTGCTTCATGATCCAGAGAACATATCCTACAAAACAAAACAGGATGGAAGACCTTCGTGAGAATCCAGATATTCTATTGACATTAAAAGTCATTCGTTCCTCGAGCAAACAAACAACTCTCCCTGTTACCACTTTGGTTTTCCAGAAATCTTTAAAAATGGTCAGAAATCAGTCAGAAAAGGTCAGACAGAGAGGAAAAATTGAGTGGCGGTCACGCCCCCTTATCGCAGTAGATCAAAATGTTTACGGTTGTTTTCGAATGATTGAAACCGAATAAGAGAACTAGAAAGAGCTATGGTTTTTAAAACAAGTATATTTCGATTCAAAAACAAATAAGATGAATATCTCAACAAGAAAAAACCAATGAAACAAGGTATGGGAATGAGAAATGATTGTTTTGATGTTCGGAAGACGATCCAGAAGCCTTAGAATCAAGACTCTTTCGGAGATGAATGGTCAAAGGTTGAACTTGAATAATAAAGCGAGAAACTCGACAACAATGGATGAAAAGATTCGAGAATTTGTTAGACGTTCGGCAAACTTACTGACATCAGAGGTAAAAAAAAGAAATAGGTTATTCTCATTAACCCTTGGAAGTATGAAATATGAGTTCAGGTTCAATTTTATCCATACAATATCATTTAACTAAAATTTTTTTCGATTTTTACAATCTTCCATTGCTATCTATCACAGAGCACTTGGTGCAGGCTAGAATCCCCGGTGAGGGTGCCGTCGATTTTCCAACAATATATACATCATGGTGCGACTTCAACTATTTTCAAGACCTCAAGCAATGTAGAACATAATATCCGGTTCTTTGTAGAAGTTGCAAAGTATAGAGTACATCTTACACCTTTAGTGTAGGGAGGGTACACCTTAATAAGCATATTTCTGAAAATAGATGACCAAATTTTGTTGCTTTCAGCCTGAAATGATCCTGAATACTTGTAGATTAACATATCTAAATTTCAAAACGAATTCTGCAAAATTGAGAGTATTATGACCGTGGGAAATTATTCTTGAACACACGCTTGTTGATCTACGTTGAACCAAGCAATACAGATATAGCTCTTCCGAGTTTAGAAGTGGCCTAAAGAAAAAAACAGATGAAAAGCGAAATTCCAGCTTCGACATTTTCGTGTAAGTCTTCTTTTTGGAATTTGCGAAGCCTAAAACTTGGATTGATTGGAGCACACAACTGTTCGAAGTTGAACATATACCTAGGGGTTTTGTGTTTTCATAGATCATAAATCATAGATCAATTTGAGGCTATGTATCGAAATTGTACATAAAACTCGTGAGCGAAGGTAGATCTACATCGATGTAGATTCTGCTAGATCATAACTACAATGAAACAAAGATTCTGAATGAACCTAGACCTGGCGTGGAGTTGAACGAGTTACTAGGAATGTGTGTTAGAGAGAGAGAGAGAGAGAGAGAAAGAGAGAGAAAGAGAGAGAAAGATCTTACATGTTAGATGGATCTAACCTGTTTTCTCTAAATCACTGACTATTCCAAAATTTTTGGTCAAAATGACTTACCCCGTCCGATCTGACAAGCCGAGCAACGTTGAGTAGAGACATCACTTCGGGTCATGCTTACTCGTTCCACCCGATTAAGCTCTACCCTTCTTCGGCCATGGATCCATACAGGTTCTGGTCGAGGTGTTAGAAGATTACGTAAGTCACAAGATCCTGTTTAGCTAGTGGCGCATGCAGCATCTCGTCACTGTGTCTCTTTGACTTGTTCCGTTTTTTTTTTGAGTGAACTTTGTGGTATTTGGACGTTTTTAGGTAATTTATACTTGAAATCTAGACGCGAGTTCGACCCTTCCAGAAACCACCATTTTTGCTTTTTCTCAAAATAACCTCAATTCTGCTTGAAATTACTCAATTCTCTTCACTCTCATCAAAGTGATTGTGCAGTCCATACGAGTCGCAAGTTCGATCCTCCTGGGGAACATAATTTTTGCCTTTTCTTCAATCAACCCCAATTTGTTCGACTGGATTCTCATCACGAACACATTCTCTTGATTTGCAATTTCCGCCTAGCTTATGCGAGTTCGGTCCTCCTGAGAGTCACTGTTTTTGCATTTTCCATTCAGATCATGTTCTACCTGGTACTACTACTAAAACTTGCCGAAACAGCGTTCACACCACACTTCCGATCATTTCTTCACGATAGCTATGGTGTCACGATTACTGAAATGCTGGAACGAACAGACCTTGGGATGGACGCTTCATTCGGTGGAAAGGTGGGTTTGCAGTTCTTTGCAGCCTAGAAAATATCCTCATTTGCAGTCCAGTGGCTCGGAGACAAACTCAAACCAGGCCGTCATTCTTGTTCATGGAATCACTAACAAGATCACTCGGTTTCAGGTCTGTTGAGAGATTTGCCGCGTCGTGGCGCGCTGAAACATTTAAAATTGTATTAATGAGGGATTCAATTTAGTAGAAAATGTAAAAAAAAAACCGAGTTTGATTTCAAACGGAGCCGCGCGGCATGCTACTTTCGTTAAACGTTTTCTGAAAATAAAAAAATATTTTTTTAATCTATTGAAAATCAAAAAAATCCAGGGCACGGCGGACTACTTCAAATCCAAAGGGTACAAAGATTCTGAGATTTATGGCACCACTTGGGGTGATGGTGGACGGACTCCTGTAGGACTTGTCGATATGAAGTGCAGCTATGTCAAGCAATTGAGGTAACCAGCACGAACAGACCACGAACTGTACACATTTAGAGCTATGATCATTGCCGTGCGCCAATACACAGGCACGCAAGTCGACGTCATTGCCTATTCCATGGGTGCACCATTGGCCAGGAAGGCCATCCTTGGTGGACAATGTGTTGACACCAGGGAGATTCTCGGTCCACCATTGACAGAACTCATCGATACATTCCTTTCTGTGGCGGGCGCGAACTATGGTAGTGCTCTATGTGTGATGCCGATTCCTGTTGGAACTTGTAATCGGTGAGTGTCCGATTTTTTTCTTACTTGGAGTAGTGATATAATAAGCCAAAAAAGTCTCAAAACGCGCACTACAAAGTATACCTGTCTTCTGAGCAGCCGAAATTTTATCGATCTAGAAAACGAGAACTCAATTGTTCAGAAATATCCCGAGGCACTCTGGACTTCTTATTCTCATATTTTTTCTCCCTCGGGTCTCCTCTAGCTAGTGCCTCAAATTACCTATTAAGGAGGGAAATCTAGCCAAGGTCGTTGAGAGCTGTGAATTCATGTTTCATTGTCTTTTTATTTTCAAGATTAAAAAAAAAGATTCTGTCTCTCAACATAAAAAGTAACTGTACAACTCGAACTCGCATCACTCAGCACAGTGCCGGCTTTTTTTAATTCTGAAAGCACATCTTGAAGTTCAAACTCTTCAGACGAACAGGCCTCCACTGTGATTCCGCTTTTCTGCAGGATATAAACAACCAGCAGAAGTATGAAGGATCCTTTATATTCAGCATATTCTCCACTGCGGATGAAAAGGTTTGCCGCCACGTCAGGTGTCATCTCTACTTGCCATTAAGGTGGGTTTCCGAGCTTGTGGCAAGCCGGTTTCTCCCATCCGCGGTGGTACTGGATTTGTCAAGAAAGACGGACTCAACCACGATCAGACCATGGACAGAACAGTGGCACTACAGAAGAACTTTGTCTCCATACATTCCCCAAAGCCTCAACGACGATTGTTTTCATTTTTGTAGAGAGAATAAATTATTGAGTATTGATATTTACAGAACAGTTTTTCAGAAATGTTTGGTGCTTTTTTCGATGCACCACGCGACCGCCTGGAACCAAAGAAAAATGTGACCTTCTTCTAGAGATCAAAAGATTCCCATTTTCAACTTTCATCCTTCTTCATTCATTTATGTTTTCTCTGTCAATCTGTCTCATGTTTCATGAATTCGATTAGAGATACATTTATCTCTTATTCTTCACTACTTTCGAGTATGACTACGGTACCTATAAGTTCATTTTCGTATGACTTGAGTACTGGTTCGGTATTGCATGGGTTCGTTACATTTTATTCGTGTCATATTGAAATCCTTCAAATCGTCTTCAAAGTCTAGAAAAAAACATGCCCTACGACGAAATGCTGAAAACAAGACTTTCCTCTAACACTAGCATAGTTCAGACAAACTTTGCATAGACACTGTCACTGTCCCACTCCTCATTTCGTCACTGATGTGAAAGTGAGAAGAGCCTGAGAGAGAGAGAGAGAGATAGAGAGAGAGAGAGAGAGAGGGCCTCAACCAACCACTGCTGCTATGACTACGAACGGTGTGTCCAGCCAACTTTGTTTGCTTACTCTCATCGTCTATACTTCTTTCGTTCTCTGTTCCTCTTCTCCCTGCCAGTCGCATAGTTCATCTCTCGTTCAGTTTTTTGCTTCGTATCTTCTGAATTTTGTCAACAACATGCAGTTAGTTTGTTAAATTTTGGCTTTTTCTTGTGAAATAATGAGATTCTTAGTTTTTAGAGAGCGAGAGAGAGAAAGAGAGAGAGAGAGAGAGAGAGAGAGAGAGAGAGAAAGAGAGAGAGAGAGAGAGAGAGAGAGAGAGAGAGAGAGAGAGAGAGAGAGAGAGACTAATTCATACACTTCACATGTGCTCGTCTTCTGTTGTTATTTTCTTCATTCGACTTCTTTTTTTCCAGCGGGTAATGTCCCAGTCAAAACCATGATGATCTCAACGCTGGAAAGTTTTTATGGCGACGCCATGCTGGCGTACTCTATTATCACTGTTGGTGCAGCCCCATATGTCAGCCAGGTGGCGATGAGTGGAATTAGGTTCGTTTTATGTCGTACTTATGTCTTACATATTTTGAAAAATCATCAGAAATAACATTTAATAATTTTTAAATTTTTCTTATGGTTTACATCAGTGAATCCCATGCCTTGGTACCACTCTCAAGGAATAATCAGAAATTTTTCATGTCGTACTTATGTCATACATGAGTAAGATTCAAGACAACACATTTTGGTCAAAATTTGAAAATTATATGTCCTACATCATTTTAAGTTCTCAATAAATTTCTCTGTGAAACTTAAAAATAACAGTCTTTTGTTTATTTCGTACCTATGTTTTACATCTCTAAATGATCAAGAAACTATAGATCCAACGGTGTCATAGTCAATAGAACACTGATTTTTCAAAGAATCCTCATCAAAAATGCAATAAAAAACATTTTTCTTATGTCGTACCCATTTCTCACACGAAAAAACCAATTCAGATGGATAGTGTTCCTCCCGTTCATAGGGATACCAGCGTACATTGCTCTAACTCTGCTTGGAACGATGAGTCAGAGAGGGCCTGTTCTTACGTTCAGAAGGATGACCCCAATAGCAGCGGGTATTTTTTATTCTGTATTGTTTTTTAAATTTCGAATCCTAATTAATCAAATCTTTGTGAGGTGATTTCAAGACTATTCTGAAGTGAAAACTACTTCAGAACGCTATAGTCACTTTTTTCAAGAGAAGTTTGATTCTAGCTCGTGGAGCTCTATTTTTGCTTTTTATCGATGAAGTTAAAAAAAAATAATGAAAGTTCGATTCTTGTTGGAGGAGCCTAATTTTTGCGTCTTCTCGACTTTCAAGATAGTCCAAGAAAACTGGGAAATAGGGGCTATGCAGGTACCATGTTCGAACCCCGCTCGAGACAACACATTTTTGCTTTTTCTCAATCTCTTGAAGGTTTCCGTAGTGCAGTTGTTCAGGAATCGGATGGGCGATGACCTGGCACATTGCTGAGAGACTCTTCTCCATTCAACTTCGTGCTGCCCAAACTTTAACGATCCTCATAGAAATCATCTTCCGACCGTCGTTCGATTGGGCCACAAAGTGTGGTCACAGCTATAACTCGGAGGTAATCATAACAAGAGTCCGACCCGCCCCAGGCACCACTTTTCAGTTCTGCGTTGACTTCGATTCGGTTGCGAACACTACGACAACCGACTACCATCATTATCCGGACAATTTTTGGCCAGCGCAGGAGTTTAATAGGTTAGAGAGAGAGAGAGAGAGAGAGAGAGAGAGAGAGAGAGAGAGAGAGAGAGAGAGAGAGAGAGAGAGAGAAAGAGAGATTCAGATACCACCTACGAGGAAATGAACCCCTCACGAAAATACCCGACGTCTGGGAACCTAACGAGTGGTACCTTGGTCACTCAACGGTAAGGATAACTTTTAGGAACCCCCTTATGATATATTTCAGGACACTTTCGAACTCAGCCTACCAACCCTACGATTGATCATCCCTCACGTTATCATCTGGTCGGTTCTTATACTTCTGTTCTCCAGGTAATTTTGTTACTCTGGTGTAGTGGTTAGAGAGATCGTCTGTCACCTACCAGATCCGAGTTCAATCACTGCAGGAGTTTTTGTTCATTCTAAAACTTCGCACTTCAGATTCTCGCAGTACACGGAAAAGGTCATCTCACTTGTCTGCCACAAAGTTCCGCTGATTTTGTATTCCATCAGTACGATTGGTATGTTTTTTAAATCAAAAAATTGTAGAATAAAACGCCAATATCGAGTATTCAGAAACTTTCCAAAAATATGTTCTAAAATTGGAGAGAGATTATTAGACTAACCGGCTTTAGAGAAAGGAAAAGCCTTTTTTGCATCAAAGTGATGCTTTTTATCGCTAATGACACTGAAAAATAAGGAATTTTTGATAAAATAAGTGGGAAGAAACGATAGTTTTCTCTACCTTACAGTAGTTCGAGTGTTCTCGTTTTTTTGAGACGCGCCGTTTTTTGCTTTCAACTTCTGAATACGAAGAGCGGCTGAGGGGACATTTTTGCGATGCTAGCTGAGACATTCTGAGAAAAGATTTTTCAATTTTCCAGGACTCACGACTTTCGGACTTCATTTCACCCCTACTATCATTGACATGCCTGTGTCAGACAAAAAAGTCACCGACGATCCTATCGACTTTTTCGCAGATGTTAGAGGTGTCTTCAGGACGTTCCTAGTGACACTGGATTATTCTTCGATTTTCACAGGTTGAGTTATTCGTGTGATGAAATGAGGTATATCCCTTCAGGTCTGATACTTTTCGCGTCTAGCAGAGTAAGAACCGGCGAAATAAAGCTCCACGCGTGGATGATTGTTGCTTTACTTACGGTAGGTGATCGTTTATGTACGACATAGGTAAAAAAAAGGTTTGCGACATAGGCTGTAAGAAATGAATTATGTACAACATAGGTAGAAAGAAGTGGTTTATGAACGACATGGGTTGAAAGAAGCGGTTTAAGTACGACTTAGGCTCGGCCTTATTGGGATCCAGAGTTGAAACCGAGCTAGATTTGTTCGGAAAGAAATAGTGAGAAGTTTTAATGTAGAAAAAGTTAGTTCGAGTTTCGGTCGCGACCTAACACTACAAAAATGGAACGGAAAAAGTTTACCCTTCAGATCCTTCCATCCCAGCTCTTCATCTTGAACCGAGGTTGTCAGAGCACCGTTAACGAGGTCCAACCAGCGTTCAGGATCTATGAAACTACAGGTACAACATGATGTTCGTTAGCAGATTCAGAAGACATCTTTCAGATGAGACGATGACTTTCAATCTGATGCCAGTCTGCTTCGCTGCAATTCCATTTGGTTACGTTTGGGCGTTGTTCTACTACTCAGCTCATTTTCTGTACACATGCGTTGGTCCGATGGTAGGTTGGGAGAAAAAGCAAAAAAGAAAAGCTTGGGGCGGGGGGGGGAGAACTTAAGACTAATTCGATGTCCTAGAGGTTGAGCTTTAGAAAAAACGAAAATAGAGCGCCTCAAGTGGGGGATCGAACCTCCATAATGTTGTCTAGCCTGGTTCCCCAAAATATCTCGATGACATTCGAGAGAAAACGCAAAAATTAAGCTTCTCGGGTGCGGTTTGAACTTGAGACTACTCTCCGCCGCCCTACATGCCCTGCAGTACCAAGTACTGATTAAACTTTCAGGTGGTCTACTTCTCATTCATCCAGCAGTCGTTCCTCGACGACTTCCCAGCACTGCACAATGCAACAGCCACTTTCTCCTACGTAGTTGGGGCCATTTTCTCAGTTGCAGGACTTGTACTTTTCACACCGGTAGAACTATCTCGTGTTATGTTCAAAAAGCCGAATTTCAGCAAGGAACCAAGATAGTCGCACTGCTCCGTTATATGGAAGAGTCTTCGTTCACCCAGATTGCAGCATTCATTACTATTGCCCTCATCTACGGCTGGCAGAACCTTGAAAGAGACGCTCTGAAGTACTCCCACTCATTCGGCAAGTACACCTTCCTGGTGATCATTCCATTGCTGACTGTGGTTCCGATGGTTATTTCGGTGAGTTGTAGGCGGGGTTAGCCTTGTTGATAATTGCGGGACACGCCCCTTTAAGAACTGTGTGCTTTTCCGTTTTCTCAGACGTGTAGGACTCTAACGATATTCAAAAACAGGTGGGGCATTCGATGTAGTAGATCAAGTTTTGGTTACTGTAGTTAAACCCTTAACATTCTCTAGAAACAGCACGCTATCTCGCCTGTCCCTTGAGCGTCGACGTCTCGCTATTTCATGTACTCTTTCGCACGCGCGCTAGTATGACGTCAGTGTCCGGGTGCCACGTATACTCACACAAGACACTGTCTAGCGAGGAATTGTGTTTGCGTCTCTTTGGTTGGACACTATCTCACCCCTGGCCATGGCCAACTTAAGAATACCCATTTCAGACAAAGTTTGTCGCCGTTTACGATCTCCTCATAAGTGGTAACGATGTGGTCAAGCACATTAACATTGGAACAAAGTTCATCCCACTGCCCGGGTGGATCGCAAGATCCATCGGATACGGAGCTCTATTCGCTCCATGCATCATTATTTCTCTATTCGCGGTGTATTCCATTTACGATCTTCGACATAGAAATCGATTGCCTTGGGGTGATTTGTTCAGACCGACTGCCGAGCTGTACAGTCATCAGAATATTGTCAGCGTGAGCTTTCTCTTTGATTTGAATTCAGAGATAAAATTGAGATAATGAAAAATTTGAAGTTATCTGAATCATTCTAAAAAAATTCAGAAAATATTCATCTGGGAATTCGTTTTTCTCCCTCTATTTGAAACATTTTCAGCCAGAACGCACCCCAATACCGACAGCGTACATTCTCATCAAGAAGATAATGAATATACCACTGAGCTATGCGATGAGCATACTCATCATCACCGAAGCCACCTTCGCTATTCTCATCTGCCTTGCCTTCTTCATGAACTCAACGCCACTCATAGGATCGATTTATGATCGGACGAGAAACGACTACAGGACTGCCATGCTGCTGACATTCTTAGTACTACACGTCATTTCTCTTTTCGAGATGCAAAAGGCTCAAGTGAAGAATGAACGGCCGTCGAGGTTAGCGGAGTTACAGTATACTAGGGTTACTGTAGTCACGGCGAATTTTTGAAGTACAGTAGGATTACTGTAGTGACGCCAAATTATTGCATTATACTAGGGTTACTATAGTGACGACAAGTCGTTATAGTATACTAGGGTTACTATAACGACACCGAATTGTCACAGTATACTAGGATCACTGTAGTGACGCCACACTATTACAGTGCACTAGGGTTACTGTAGTGACGCAAAATTGTTACAGTATACTAGGGTTACTGCAGTGACGGCAAACTTTTACAGTATACTAGGTTTATTGTAATGACGCCAACTTCTTACCGTATACTAGAGTTATTGTAATGACGCAAATTTGCAGACTAAACTTGTACGTCGGAGTAGCTGTGATGGAAACAGCAATGCTCAACGCTTACATGATCATGTACGCGACAGACCATACCTGGGGAATGGACCTTATGCCGTTTCTGATAATACTAGCAAATACAGGTAAGATTTCGACTTCTGTAAGATTGCTTGTCTGCAGACACCGACGCGAATTTGCAGAAAATTGTGTTATCACGCCGGTTCTGCAATCATGGTTAGAAAAAAAGACTGACGCAAATCTGCATCCAGAATGATACAGTAGATGGGGTTACTGTAACTCGTAAAGAAGTTATCGGGATACTGTAATTTTTTGTAGAACCGGTTTTTGGGATACTGCAAATATGGTTACTGTGTCTTTAGTAGACCCAAATATTGGGATACAGTAGTCAGGGTTGCTGTAACTTCTGAAGGACAAAATTTTTGGATACTATAGATAGGGGTACTGTAACTTCAGCAGGAAAAATTTTGGGATACTGTAGATGGGGTTCCTGTAACTTCTGCAAATCAAAACTTTGGGATACTGTAGATAGGGTTACGGTAACTTCTGCAGGACAAAACTTTGGAATACTGTAGATAGGGTTACTGTAACTTCAGCAGGAAAAGTTTTGGGATACGGTAGATTGGATTACTGTAATGCCTACACAAACTTTTTTTTTCAGGCTCTCGCGGAATGATGGTGGCCATAGCTCTGGCGCTGAAAGAAAGAATGATACGATCGCAAGCGGAGCGAGGACCGTCACGCGCACGTGACGTAGTCGAAGCTGATGTGGAAGGAGAAGATGAATCTCCGATTGTTTTCGAGTTGGCGAGAGCATGAGTAAAAACCAACGGGTTGACCTTCTTTTAAGACACTATCGATTCTAACCATTCAATGATCGTCAATTAAATAATATGAAGTATAACTTTTTGTATACTTTTGATGAAAAGTGAGAAAAACCGTTCTCGAGAAAAGGTTCAGATGTTTTCTGAAGAATTCCAATCAGTAAATTTACAAAAAAACGGATTAAAACCTTTTTCACATCTTTTTTGACACAACCCATGAAATGTTCGTCAAAAACACACTAGAGTGCGACTTTTTTTAAAATTGGGTGAAAATTAATGATTTTTAGAGCAAAAACTAGTAACTTTCGGTTAATTTTGAGAAAAAAAGGGGTTTTTTCTGAATAAATTTACTGAAAAAGCGGAATAATCTTTTGTTTCTTCACATAACTCAATTTTTTGATTCCTAGGAATTCATGAAAAACCTGAACCACAGATCCTATCACTCCCCAAGCTCTTGTCCAATGTACACTTCTCCCTGTTTATGCGCCGAGGTAAGAACTGTTCGTTGTGAGAGTCCCGACTCCTACCGTACTCATTTTACAAAAATGCGACTGGCGCGCGTTTGAAATCGGTCAGACTTTTTGCTAGATATGTGCACCGGTCATAGAAAGTTTTGTGTAGGTTTACGAGGGCAGGGGACTGATCGATATTCTCTTTTCTTTTCATTGTTCCGTATCACTTTTCATTTTCACAGAGTATTTTTCATTGTTTTACTTCGTATTTCTACTCGAGTGTTTAAAATATGTTAACTGTCACTTACGAGCGCTCGAAATCAAAAAGTTCGAACATTCCTTACAAAAATTAAACGTAAAATCGCGAGTTACTGTAGCACATATCTAGCAAAAAGTCTGACCGATTTCAAACGCGCGCCAGCCGCATTTTTGTAAAATGAGTACGGCACACAACTCCCTGTTTACGCTGCCACGTGAGAGGGAGTTTGAGGTGGAGGGTGCCAGAGAAAGAGTGGAAAAGTCCTTGTCGATTTACGAGCGCGCTCTTCGCAACGGGACCCAGATATTCGAAACTTGCATTTCTTTTTTCTTTTTTCAATTTCACTCTGTTTTTATGATTACATTTTCCGTTTTTCACATCAGTGTGTTCGTTTAAAGGTTTGAATAAATTTTCTTATTGTTCTCTACTCTTTTTTATGACTGTGTACGCGACAGGTTTGCTTTTCTGGATGATTTCACTATCTCTTTTCTAATTCTCTGTTGATTTCGAACATTTTATTTTTCAGAAAAGATGACAAACAAAAAGGATGAGTTCAGAGTTGGGTCATTTCCATTCTGACCAACTCGGTCAAGAACAAAGCTAAGGTATTTAATAAATTTCTAATGTGATATCATAGTTTTTAAAGGTTATCATCGACTGTCATTGTTATCTTCCACCTTTTGGCCATCAGAAGCGACAAGGTCCGTGCTCTCTGTGAGGCATTCTACCGCCAGAACCTTCCAAAATCTGATGAATCTGATGGCCACCGGTCTCATTTTTGCAGCTGTCTTCTACTTCTGAGTAAGTTTTCATTCTACATACTAAAGTGAGTAATTAAAACTTATGAGATTAAAAAAATTAAAACTTATGAGATCTCAAATTTTACTTCACGAAAAATTCGGTATTTATTGTAAGAATTGTTCCATTTTTTTTTCAAAGGATAACTCATCTCAATGATCTCTTTTTAGGCGTTATTTACTAAGTTGCATCAATTTACATTTACAGATATTCCGCGTCGACCTTCCAATCAAGGCTACCTGATACAGTGGACAGTACAGCAGCTACCCAATGAAGCTCTTCTACACTTCCGACATCCCAATCATCCTTCAATCTGCTCGTATTGTAAACGAACCCATTTTACGCATACCTTCTATTGTAGTTTTTGAGTGATCTTATTGCGTATGAATTGTTGGAAAATGCGTTGATTTTTACCATAACCCGCTTGATTTCAAGCCTTGCTTTTTTTGATTCCCAATTTTTTAAGCGGAATTCACATTTTATCATATCAAAATAGTTCACTCATCTGCATTTCGTTCGGTATGAAAATAGAAAAACACTTTGAAGAGAAAACTTATGATTATTTCAGTTTCAAGCGCTTCATAAAGAAAGTACGAGAAGTCCACACAAAAATTAAAAGTAAAATTTGCGAGTTACTGTAGTTCCTGCGAGGGGTGCCGGGGTACGCGGGACCAAGACGCAGAGGAGAAAGCGAGACAGTGTGACATGGTGTGGAGTGGTTAGAGTTCTTTCACGTCTAAGCAGTAAGCAGGGAGATGTGCGGCAGGCCTACCCTAGGGTCGGGAATCTCACAACGAACAGTTAGACCTTTGTGGATTTAAATTATTATTCTTAATTTCAGTGCATTGAAATTAAAGGCGCATTACTTAATCGTTCTTGTGTTTCAAGGCGAAACTGCTACAGTAATAAGTTACCGATTTACGGAGGTCAGACGTTTTTACAGGTAGAGGAAGATATGTGTGTAGAGATCACTGCTTGCGAATGGGTGAGAGAGTGTGGCAGAAGGCGAGACTGCTGACGTGCGTGAGCAAGCGAGACAGTGAGGACTGTTTGAAGGGACCAGAGTTCATACACTTTCAAGCAGTGAGCAGGGAGATGTGATGTACGTTTCAAAAACGTTGTTTTCAACTACACTCGATAATTAATAACTGATTTATGAGCATATCAATAAACACTCACTTGAGATCAATACCACACAAAATAGAACAATAACACCGATTTTGTGATTTCGAACTTGTCCCTGGTGTCCTTGTTCTAAATGATTTACTTCGGGTTTTTATCTTTCTTCGCGAGGTTTTTTGAATAAATATTTTGGTTGCATTAATTCTTGGTGGTTTCTCGTTCATTACTTTCGTTTTTTTTTTCGAAATTTCTGACTGTTTTTTTCAAATCAAAAAATGTTCATTAAAATAGTTTCGCCTTCGTTGCGATTAATTTTGTTTTCAAACGCTTTCCATCAAAAATCGGGAAAACACATCCTATCCCGAGTTTCACCTTCTTTGCGAATAAAAAAAGTGAATATTTTGGTTGCATCACGTTTTGGTGGTTTCTTGTAGAATGAATACTGTTTTTTTCTAAATAAATCGACTTCCCTGGTGATTTTCAAAAAAAATTTTCCACTACTATTTTTTGAGAGAAAATGTTTGTATCAATTATTCCTGGTGGTTTTTCGTGAATTAAAAAATATCGGATTTTCACTAGTTAAATTTTTAATTGATTTGTTTTTCAAAAATCAAAATTTCCTTTTTTTTGCTATATTTTCATTTTCAGAACGCTGGTTGAAAGTTGATATTTTTGGATATAAAATTAAATGAATGAAAAAGTGTTTTAAGACCCAAACTCTTAAAAACTCATTTTCTGAACCAATTTCCAATACAACTCCCAGACATCACCACCTTTATCATTTATGTGATAAACTTTTTCCATGTTCCTTTTCCCACGCTATCTTTGCGCCAGTTCGATGAGAACTTTATTATTTTCGGAAAAAAGTAAAATTCTAAAGTCGTTAGGAGAGTAATAATGGCCAGTGGCTCGTAAAGATTACCGGGTGGTGATTGTGGTTCAAGTAGAAACCAAAGGGTACTGGAAAGTAAACTGCAACTACTAAACATTGAAATTGTCTATTTTTATGCTTTTCTACAGTTCACACAAAAAAACAAATTTAATGGGAACCTTCAAAAAAATTATCATGTTATGAAAAAGTCACAAATTGGCTCAAAACTGCGCACATATCTAGCAAAAAGTCTAACCGATTTCAAACTCGCGGCAGTCGCATTTTTGTAAACTGAGTACGGTAGGGTCGGGACTCTCACAACGAACAGTTACATCTTTGTGGATTTAAATTATTATTCCTACTTTCAGTCCATTGAAATTAAAGGCGCATTACTTAATCGTTCATGTTTTTCGAAGCAAAACTGCTACGGTAACTAAGAAACCGATTTACGGAGGTCAGACTTTTTTACAGGTAGAGGAAGATATGTGTGCTGCGTTTAGAAACACTTCGATCATGCAAAGTCAGGATACTAACTGAAAATTGAGCACTATAGACACTTTTACATTCATTTTTTTTATTGAAACAAATCATTTTTATTAATGTTAGAACGAGTATCGATGGAAAAAATTAACGAAAAAAAATTAGCAGCAAAATATATGAACTGGAAAATTGAAAAAATAGTGACATCTTTTGTAGCTTTTTTCTATATCTTCATGTTTATGAATGTTTCTGAGATTCACAGAGCAATAGTTATGCCCTTTACTGTAACTTCTCGCTCGGCTACAATCAAAGTTCGTCCTATCTCTACGTGACCACATTCAAATTGCCAAAAGCCCGCCCAAACGCATAAAACAACATGAGTTTTGATCGCCTTTAAGGGTACAAAAGAGGGGTGAGAAAGTGAGAGAGTGAACCTCGCTCTGACCCAGTTCCAAGCCGCGTTTACTCACTGTTCACTCACATTCGAGGATTGTTTGCCTTTTGCCGATAAACGTTTTCAGAACTCTTTTTGGTCGAGACATGGTGAGTCAATGAATGCACCTCTATTTACATTTTTTCAAACTTCGAAAAAAAGTACAGAATAGAAAAAAAATGTGTAGAAAATTGTTTTTTAAAAGTTTCAATGAACATATTCAATGATTTTCGATTAAGAAAAATAGTTAAAAATTCACATTTGTTCGATTTTCAAATTTTCGAGATTATTTTAGTTAGTAGCTGACTATCCGTAAAAATTTTAAAAATTTTTTGAGAAAGTGGTCCAATTTGAATCAATTTCTATTGAATCCGTCCAAAAATCTTTAAAAATAAGAAATTTGATGCTTCACACGAATATCTAAATTTCAGTCCAAAATCTTCCCAACATGGGTGACTGCTTGGCTATGGGCCTCTACAATCATCTGTGCTCTTGATGTGACTTTCACCATACTTCGACCGTATACAAACGATCCGAACAACATTCTCTCCTACACAATTTTTTATGGATGTAAGTTTTTTCTCATTTTCCCGAATTAAGCCTCGCTCAGAAATCAAAACTGGATAAATTTCAGTAATTTTCGACAGTTTTCCAAAGATCCAAACAAAATTGAAGAGTTAAATGCTGAAAAGAACTAAAATTCACCGTGTTTTTCTGGAAACTACTTTGAAATGACTCGAATTTGAAAATGATATGACTTTTCTCTTCTAAGGGAATCTCTACGCTATGACTGACGCCCGATATGCTTCAACCACTGACATAGTAACTTGCGCGACTGGGCGAGTTATGATTATTGAGATCGTGCTCAATGTTGTTGCACTTGTTATGGTATGTTTCACTGTTATTGTTAAAAAATTATTTCGGGAAAATTCTCTCGAAAACGATTCAAGAAAGCTGTTAAGTCTAAAGAATTAACTCAAAACCACAGTACTTATTGATAAAAAATTAAACTTTCATAGATCAAATCAGCTTTTTTTGAAAATGAAAAATTTTTATCGGAAAAAACATAATTAGTTTGAAAATTCATCTTTTCCTAAACTTGCCTCTTTCAAAAAAATACTGTTTCGAAGCTGATTTTAATTATTTTATGGGTATTTGGACTGAGAATCGTGAGAAAACTAGACATATTTAAAAGAAATCTCTCAATTTAAGGAACAAAGAAAATCCCGACACGCACTTTTGACAGCTTTCTTCACGACGGTCATGGTCTGGTGGAAAACTGTATGGTTCCTGACTCTGTACGCCTGGCCCCCGGCTGGGAACGAGCCGTTTCTTAATCCAGCTCATTCGGATATCCGAAAACTCTTCATTTTCTGGATTCCTAATGGTAAAATTACTATCGGAGTTGTTTTTCATAAAATTTTCAGGTGTATGGGTGGTTGTTCCTACCGCTGTTATCATTGGGTTATGGAATAAGTTGGCCTTGCCTTTGGAATACCAAGAACAGTGAGTTTCAACTGATTAAAATAGGATTTTTGTATTTTTTTTTCTGTAGAAATTCATTTTATTTCAATTTTGCAATTTTTCTACAAAATATTTAAGACAAAAATGATGAGACTACTCGTTTTTTTCTTCTAGGAACCAAGCATGAAGTAGATTTTAACAGTTAATAAAAAATTGCTGATTTTGCTTTTCAAAACATCCATTTCAGACATAACAACAGCTACGAAAAACCACCAGGACTTCCGGACAGTCCATAAACTGTGCTTTTCGAAAGATTTTCAATGAATAAATTTCTTATTTTGAAAATTCAAGACATACCTTCATCTCTTTTTAGGCTCTAATGCCGTTCTTGATATGGTCCACTTCTTGGATCAAAACTCCAGCCTTGAAAATCATCGTTTCCAGATCTGCTTTAGATTTTATTTTGTCTTCTTCTACTAAATCGAGCATGGCCTTTTGGGTTATGGTCTGAAAACACGTTATTTTTCAAATATTTAGTGAATTTTTCAATTCATATATACAGATGTGTCCCCAGAATTAGTGCAGAAATCGTACCGGATCATTTAAAAACAACTGCATATCGGTTTCATCAAAGTCGGGCAGCGAAATGGAAGTAAGAGAGAACTCAGAGCTCTCACGAAGGATCGCATCTCTTATCCTAATGTTGATCGACTGCAGCTCTCCTAGAAGATCGTCCAGAACAGACGTCTTCGGCAAACTAAAAACTTTTTTTAAACAATAAAACCCAGAAAATTTACTTCTGGAGGTAGATAATGGCTCTCTGAAGCTTCCTTGTGATATTTACAAGTTCCTTCTTGAATTTTGCATTGGTTTTGGACCCATCGCAATCTTCGTGGGTCGCATCGCCTATAAAATAGAAAATTATTACTTCGACCTCGAAAAAACCAACCGTGCTTGCATGTAGAATCACTGTATTCCCTGTAGTCGTGTTTGAAAATTTCAAACTGGTGACATTGAAAACTAGTCGCGTCGATGTTCCTATCAGAATCAACTATCGTATCATGGTCCTCCAGAACTTCCGCCATTCTGAACGCATATGAAATATTCACGGTGATGCAAAAATGATAATTTTTAAATTCAAAACCGTTATTTGAAAAAGAATGGTGATTGTGAAAAGTTGATGAGCTGATATTTTCAAAACTGCAAAATATGAAAAAGTAGGCCTACATGTCACAGATAACAGGAAATTATTCGCTAATCGGAAATAAATTTTCAAAAATAATTAAAAATTGTAAGAAAAGTCGAAAAGTGAGCTAGATCCAAACATACGTCAAAGCATTGACTTACTTCATGTTTTTTTTATTTTTATTTTTTCATCCGTCTTCATCACATAAACGCTCGCATCGAAGTGTTGAAAGGTGTTGAATCGGTTAGAAGTTCGAAAAATTATCATTCCTCGATCCACACGCTTTTTCGATTCATTCCGTTGCATTTAGTTCACGCATTTCTCCCATTCGTTTCATTTCATATTCGTCAAACGCTTCTGACAGCAAACACAAATGGTATCTCGACGTTCATAATTGCAATGAGTTAATTCTCCATTTATATAGTCACGTTCTAAATCACGTTCACATCTATCGTATTCATATTAGTCTTTGTATTCCATTTACGAATTTATCAATTTACTGACGGATCTTCCCATCTTTGCACAGTATGACATTCCAGATACTTGTGCACTCACAGTAAATGTCTTTGGGTATTACCCAGTTGAACAGTGGAAAAATAGATGATGAATGTTTAAGAACAAGCGTCAAGAGAAACGTTGATAAAATCGATCAGACCGAGGTGAGTTTTTGCTTCTGATCATCTTGTACATGAAATTCAGGCAAAGAGAATAAAACTAGCGATGGAAACCGCCGACATTGACATTGAGAATAACTTTTCTGACCAACTCCAGACAACCGAGAGGTTGGATAACGGAAAGAAGAAACTGACTATCAAGAACTTCAAAAGTAAGTTGATCCCATTACTAAATTTCAATCAGGTTTTTCCAGGTAAGAAGTCAGCAGCCCCGAATGTAGTCTCTGCAAGTGTATCAGCAATCGACGATCAGGAATGGGAAGTTATCCAGGAGAGCGTGAACGCCATTCTCGCTGACAAACCGACTAAGAGCAGTCTGGAAACGTTGTTCACGATGGTTCAAACTTCCTGCAACAGAAGTAACCCCAAGCAGTTGTTCGATCGTCTCACTGCACTGGTCAACCAGTATGCTGTCAACTTGAAGTAAGTTTTAAAAGTGCAAAATTCTCATCACGAATCTGGATTTCAACTTGAAATCACTAACTCAATAAATTCCAGAAGGGAAGTAGACAGCGGAGAGTCTGTTGTTCTCAACGAGGACACTTGCACACCATACTTGGACCGATTCGTCAAAGTCTGGAAAGTATATCCAGTAAAGATGGGTTTAATCCGCAACATATTCCTCTACTTGGATAGAATCGTTCTAACATGCGCCGATGTCGACATGTTCCCGATTTGGTAAGAATTGGATTATTTTAATCAGAAAAAGTTTTGTAGTGAAATTATGTTTCTCTAGAGGAGTAAGAGTGTCTGCTTGATCATGGTAGATCGCTCTGGACTCTGAATGATTCTCACTAAAAGCTTCACAACTAGTTGAAAATAAGCTTTTGAGTTGGTTGCAATCGGAAAAAGAAAACAAAAAGTTCAGAAAATTGAACTTCGAGTCGCAGTTTTTTTTCAAAGTTCTGACAATTTTGAGTAAAATCGAGATCATAACTGATAGCAAATCAGTTTTAGTTGGAAAAAAGAGCAATATTAAATCCTAATTTTAAACATCAAGAATCCGAGATTTTTTTCCATTTTTTAAATATCTAATGTTACTCTAGTATTCATTGTGAGACTTTTTCCATTACAGGGAAACCACCATGCGCATCTTTCGACGCGTTTTCTTCCCAGAAATCGACAAGGACTTCTACTCCATCAAGCTGTTCTCAGCACTCTTCCACGCGTTGCAGAGAAGGATGAAACTTCATGATGTTGGTTTTATTCGAAAAAAGTCATAAAGTGATGCTTCAGATGGACGTAAGTGGTGTCAAAGAGCTCCTCTCGATGCTGGCAACAATTCACGTCAACGAACATTTCATGAACTACTTCTTGGAGAATGTTGGAATCTACTATGATTCTCAGAGGAAGCAGCTTCTGCAGACTCTCGAGGTACTTTTTGAATTGAAAACTCGTCTTGTTTCCTGGTGTTCGGCAAAGTTCCTAGTTTTTAGGTCCGGTAGTAACGGAATTCAATCTTTTTTAACATAGCGAACAAAATATGAAATATTGTTTTTATTACTTCTCACATTCACTCGTTTCAGTGCAACAAATACATGAAGTACGCATACCAGCAAGTGGATGACTTCTCGAACATTGTTCACAAGAACTTCTGCGAACCATCAGCTCTGAAATCGATCTCAAAAACACTAGTCCACTGCCTCATCACGGAAGCTCTTCCGCAAGCTCTCGAGAATGGTTTGTGTTTTTTTTTCAGAATTTCGAGCTTCGATCAAATTTATTGAATAGCAAGCAGGTTATCCTCGCTACGCTCAGGACCTACTTTTCCCTTTTTTCAAGTTCACATGTTAGAATATCTTGATTGAGAACAGAAGCGATGCGAATGTGTTTGAACAATAACAGTAAAAAAAAGTGGTCTTCTTGGCTTTATTAACTAAAATAACCATTTTTTTCTGCTGAATTAGTTTCCCCAAGTTCTTCTTTACAAAAAAGACCAGATCAGATTCTATAAATATTCATCTCATTTTCAGGATTCGACCGAGTTCTCGAGTCTGAAGACATATTCGACGTGAAGCGAATGTTCTCGCTGTGCGCCAGAAGCCCCAACGGTGAAGATCACATCAAGAGCCATTTCTCCAAGTACATCAAAGAGCGTGGAAACAAGCTGATGACGACCTGCCAGGATAGCGATCTCTTCCAGGAACTTCTGTCGTTCAAGAACAGAATGAATAGGATAGGTTAGTTTTTTTGAGAACTGTCTGTATTTTCCCTTGAAAACCAGCGAATGTGTTAGAAAACAACTAAGGAGCTGGATCATTTTAACAAAAAATGTCCCGGTTTCTTGAAAAAAATCATCAAAGATGTATGAGACAAACTTTTTCCCCATGATAACACAACTGAGGTTTTTTCCACAGTGAAATCCTCTCCTAGTCGACTTACAGTTTGAAAAAATAATAATTAGAGGCTATATTTGGCTGGATCGAAACAAGGGCGGACCAAAGTCACAAAAAATCCCATAACGAAAAATAATGATAGACTACTAGTATAGGCTTGATTTGAATGATTTTGTCTCAACCCAATCTAATTTTCAGTGAACGAAGGCTTCTCACAATGCGTCGACCCGACCAAGTTCCGTCAAGCACTATCAGACGCGTTCGAAACGTTCATGAACACGGGTGGCAACAGAGCAGCTGAACTCATTGCTCGTTACTTTCACGATCTGCTCAGAGAATGCAAGGCGACAGACGATAGCCTGGAGAAGATGCTCGATGATGCGATTGTTGTCTTCAGATTTATTCATGGTTGGTTTTTTTTTCACAAATTCAATGTCAAGTCTACTTTTCCCGGTCACTCCTTCAAAAAGTGACGTCTGAAGTGTTTTTTGCCTTACACTTTTCAGAAAACCTTTTTTAAAATGTTTTCATCTACCTAAAGTTTTTAACTATTTTCCGCTAGTTGACTAAAGGTAACAAGTGGCACACTTTCAGTAGGAGAAGAAGCTTTAAAATCATTAAAATTTCAGGAAAAGACGTCTTCGAAGCCTTCTACAAGCGAGATCTAGCGAAAAGACTACTTCTGGGTCGAAGTGCCTCGGTTGATGCCGAAAAAGCTGTACTCACAAAACTAAAAAATGGTAAGATCTCAAAGTTATGTCAAAAAATCTCAAAGTTGATTATTTTCTGGACTTCGAAGTTTCCTTACCATAAAATGTCCAATTAATTTTGTCCACAAACTTCCTCAACTTGAATGTTTATTATCAGTATTAAACAAAAGAAGACCAGACCAATGCCAGCAATAGCAAAGGTAGCTGGTTAAATTATCATAAATCGTAATAAGAGACAATTTTTCTCGCTTGTACTCACTCTGAAAAAATCTAATATTGATATAAAGTTGGAGTGAAGAATTTTCAAACATGTTTCAGAATGTGGAGCGTCATTCACTCAAAAGCTCGAAGGTATGTTCAAGGATATGGAGATGTCAGAGGACCTGAACAAGAATTTCCATCAGGTATGTGTTGACAGAGTTCCGCTTTTTTGTAGGACAAGCTCATTATTAGAAATAGCACTATTAAATAGATCTCGATCTAGATGAGAGTTGGGATGTATATTCATGATTACATGACTTTCCTCGATAGAGGCTTATCGGTGATTAAATAAAAATAACATTTTCTCTCTAGCACATCGAAAATCAAAGCGGAAAGAAGTCGAACGTCAATGTCCGAGTTCTAACAACGGACAACTGGCCGACCTACGACTTGTATGAGGTAATTTTTATTTTGACATAAAAGCGTGTTTCAAGACGGATTTATATAAACGATGATCTCAATGATCTCAATGACTGTTTTCTACAAGCATTTAGTAAAATGCATCCCGTTGAACCGTGCACCCGTTTTTTGTCAAACGTTAATAACTGCTCAGAACGTCTCAATCACCTGTTTTTTAGGCTTAGGTTGAACCTTAAGCTAGCTTCAACCTAACCTAAGCCTGAAAAGAAGGTGTTCATAGTAACACACATCACGTTTTTTCACATTCGAAAAAAACGAGGTGCAACTGGATGCAGTCAAAACGGGGTGCATTTTACTAAATGCCTTTTTTACCTGGTTCCCATTGCTTGTTACACTTCAAACTAGGGTAATTTAAACTTTTTTGCTGATAAACAATGAGTAAAGGATAATACAATGATTATACATAAGCAATAAAATAAAAATATCAAAACGAAGGACTATTTTGGAATGAACTGGGAAAAAATATTATAAATAAAAGGTTTGCGTCGTCAAGTAATGCGCCCGAAGTGTGTTTGCACTTCGAACGCACTTGCCGACGCCAATCTCTCTTATTTCCCTTCGCACATATCTAGCAAAAAGTCTAACCGATTTCAAACTCGCGGCAGTCGCATTTTTGTAAACTGAGTACGGTAGGATCGGGACTCTCACAACGAACAGTTAGATCTTTGTGGATTTAAATTGTTATTCCTACTTTCAGTCCATTGAAATTAAAGGCGCATTACTTAATCGTTCATGTTTTTCGAAGCGAAACTGCTACGGTAACTAAGAAACCGATTTACGGAGGTCAGACTTTTTTACAGGTAGAGGAAGATATGTGCTTCGCTCTGTGCGAACATTATACATGTAAAAATCGAAAATAAAAATTTTAAGGCCTGGGACAGAAAAAATTAAACTTGAAGTCATAAAACCACCTCGCGAATCGTATACATGTGGTTTT
This sequence comes from Caenorhabditis parvicauda, assembly GCA_963978915.1. NCBI lineage: Eukaryota > Metazoa > Nematoda > Chromadorea > Rhabditida > Rhabditidae > Caenorhabditis > Caenorhabditis parvicauda. The sequence continues at coordinate 14,009,151 of OZ022251.1, read as the reverse complement.
GCGTTGCGTTTTCACTGAAGTCATTGTCGTTGACGTAGTGTGTACTTCAAAATCTGCAAAATCTGACAGTCATGTTTCATGAAGCATAGATAAATTTCAATTTTTAACTTCCCACGGTGAAGAATGACTGATTCATTGAAATTCCAGATATCCTTGCCAAAGCAAATGCGTGATTCGCTGACGTCATTCGAGGAGTTCTACAAGCAACAGCATGGGACTAGACGTGTCAACTGGCACTATGCCCTCAGTGGGGCTGTCTTGTCCGCCACTTTCCGTGAGGGGGTACGTTATCATTCATTTATGTGGAGAGAATTCAGTTAGGACGAGTTAAACTGAAGGTTTTTTGAAATTCTGAAATTCGTTTTTTTATAAAGAAATCTGGTTGAGATGTGTCAGAGAAACCTTTCATTGAATTTCGAATTTTTTTTAAATATAATCTGAAGATTAATTTTTTTTGTTTATGTCTCGAGTTACTGTTTTTTCTAGTTAAAAACGACTTTGAAGATTTTGAAGGAATCTGGAATCCCTATAGTTCATTTTTTTCAATAGTTTCCAATTAATTCAGTTCCAAGCTTCTTTTTTTCGTGGTAAAACTATAGTTTGAAGAAATCTTAATGGAGTTTTGCTTTTTTGTTTTTCATTATCTCGGCATTGAAAGCTATCATAGAATTTCGTAGTTCGATCGGGATGTTCACCAACCAGTAGTCTTCTTCAAATAACCATTCTCCTTCCAGTACACCAAAGAGCTCATCCTCACCCTCCACCAAGCAGTCGTTCTCCTGTTGTTCAACGACAGTGAGAAGTGGACAGTTTCAGAGATTGTGGACGCCACGAAGATTAGTGAGTACCCCTTCAATTTACAATGTGAACATTTCATTCCAGACAAAACTGAAGTGATCCGAACAGTCTTCTCACTGATCGGCGGGCGAGGACGTCCTCGTGTGCTGAAGTTGCAGAAAGAAAATGTGAGTTTCAGTTGTATGAACACACTTTAAAGAGTTGTAGGATGAATATCTTTTGCATTTTTGAACTGATTTCACTTAAGTTTCATTCAATCCAACTTGTTTTTTACTCGTTTTATTGTACAATGTGGTTGGAGACTTTCTTTCGTACAGATTGAGATATTCTCGATATACAAATTCACCCATGTCTCTTTTTCTAACTCTAGTTATCCCTAAACATAAAATCGGTCTAGAAATAATGTAGACTTAAATTTTTAAAAAAAAGTTGAATAATTCAGTTTTAATTTTTTCTAGCAGTCGAGACGGTTCACATTCTCTCTGAATAGTTGCTGAAACAAATCGAAAAACACACAAGTATAATTCCGTTTTATATTATTCAAAGCACAGGGTATTTTTCTGAATAGTACTGTTGATTTAATCTTATGAAGGAATCATTCAGAACTGTTAGTTTTGTTTTTGTTAGGGTGACGATGGTAGGTAATCTACTGTATTACTGTATGCTTCCAGGAGAAATGCTCACTGGAAACGGTGGAAAACGAGACTTTCATGGTCAACACTGATTTCAAAGAGAAGCTCTTCAGAATTAGGATCGCGCAAGTTCAGCTGAAGGCGACGGTTTGATTTCATTGATTCACTCAATTTTTTACTAGAAAAAACTGAATAATTGGTTTCTAACGGCGAATGTCACATTTTTTTTTCAATATTCTGGTATACAGGGTGCACCAAAATTACTTGCACAACTTCTAGATAGCCTATATCAAAAAGTAAAAGTCAGAAAACCGTATAAGCTGACAAATAGTTTATTTATGATCATAAAAACAATTATCAACTAGTCTTGTTGAATATGACTTCCTTCATTGGCGATGACAGCCCAAAGTCGCCTTGGTTAGGCATCGATGGTTGCACGCAGGTAGTCTTCCGACAAATCGTCCCATTACTTGACAATGGTCTTCTTCAGGCCCTTGAAACTTGGATGAAGTTTAGTCTTGATTTTGTTCTGCAAGACCCTCAAGATGGCATGGTCAACCGGATTCAGGTCTGGCCACGACAGTAGCCATTGATCCGTGAGATGAGAGCAGCCAAATGAGTCTCGCATCCTTGTTGCGACGTTTTGGCTGTTTGAACTGGCGCACAGTCTTGCTGGAACACCCAGTAATGTTCATTGAAATGATTTTGAGTCCAAAAAAGATGTTTCTACGTTAAAATCATAGAAATTGGGATTACTGTGTTGATTTTGACACAATTGTCGACAAAAACAATGATAACTTGTCATCGGCACAAGCTGTTCCGGAAATGATCCCGCTAGCAGGTCGAAGGCTTGATGGATGAAGTTGTTTCTTGTCAAAAGTTTCTACGAACGTCTGAGCAACAGCTCGGTGGTTTTGAGACTTCATTTCAGCTTTTATCGCCATTAGCTTCTCATCAGAGAACACTGTCATCGAGTGTTCATAGGGCGCGTGCGCTGGAAGAGCTATCTTGGTATTACGAGCCTTTTCTCGGTTATATCATCTTTGTGAATAGAGGTTTTTTTTGATACGACAACAAACCAGCTTAAGCTTGGCTTTGACTGTTGTTTCCATCAAATTCTGATTGATTTTCATATCGATTGCCATCTTTTTGATGATCCGAGTGGATTTCACCGTATCCTAGCTTTCGCAGCTCTAATCCGCTCCGGAATGATGACTATTGGTATTTTTCTTAGCTAACGTTTACAAAAAGACAAACTGAACTTGTTTACATCAAAATTTGAATTATTAACAGTTCATTCTGGAATTCCCAGCCGTTTGATGATGCCGCATAGGTGGACTCTCGCCTGCGACTGGGATAGCTTTGTGAGTTTGAGGACACTATCGCCCTAGAACTGGACCGATTGATCTAGAACTCAGCAAGAAAGTGAAGAACAATATGACAAATAGAAGTTTTGAGAATTCATAGGTGAGGGGTGCTTAAACAAGAAGCTGTATGAGGTCAAACTTTTGTGCAAGTAATTTTGGTGCACCCTGTAATTCTTTGTTTTTGTACACTAAAATTGAAAAAATAGTGGTAAAACGCGTTTTTACTGAAATTTTTCTCAATATTGACAGTTCTTGCCGGTTTCATTTTTATTTTTTGGATTATTTCTATTTTTTAAATAACGAGCTATCAAGACTGACCCACGAGTTCTCCGATTTATAATTTTAAAAAGCTTACAAAATATAACCGACTCATGACACTCTTCATATAGCGAAAAAGAAGATTTTTGTGCATTAACTAACGAAAATAGTGGTGAAAACGCCCTTCTACTGAAATTTTCTGATAGCTCTCATAGCCGAAGTAGTCATTATGTGAAAATGTCAACAACTCGTTCCGACAAAGCACATTTCAGAAAGAAGAGCAAGAGAAGGTGGAACAGGAAGTCAGTCAAGACAGACAATGCCAGATTGACGCGGCCGTCGTGAGGATCATGAAGGCTAGAAAGAGTCTGGGACATGCACAGTTGATGCAGGAACTGTTCACGCAGTTAAAGTGAGTATTTCTTTTATGGATATGGAAAGATTAAGATAAATTTAACAAATTTAGAGGTTGTTTTTAGCATTATGCTTCTTTCTTACAGAAGAATAATTGCAAAATGCGAATTTTCTTGTTCTAATTGAGAATAAAACCGAAAACAGCTAATTTTTGTAAGAAAAACAAACCGAGAACAGCTTATTTTTGTAATCATTGTGACTGTTTATCCCCGGAGGTGGAAAGTTTCAGTATTTAGTAAACTTTTGTACAAACTTTTCAGCTTTGAGAGTGGGAAACTTTCTGAATTCATTTGAATTTTGAAAAAATAGAGAACGGCCATGTTGAAATTGATTTTTTGAATAATTCACTAGGATCTTTCTAATTTTAAAAGAGTATAAGTTGTTTTTATATCTGGCACAATTATGATTTAAAGAAAAAGGAAAAGCCGCTAGAATCATGGTCGCTTGAGTGAAATTATCCTGAAGCCACGAAAATAATTTTTTGAGAAAAAGTGAGCTGAATATTAGAAAAACTTGATCATTGTAGTTTGATTGCATTTATCTTTGAAAATTGACATTTAATAAAACGCAACTCACATTCTTTTTATCAAACGTCAGTAACTTTGCTGGGAACATCCCAATCACGTCTTCTTAGGCTTAGTTAAGGTTTCCTTGAGCTGACCTGAACCAAACCTAAACATAAGAAAGAAAGATGTGTGATAACGCGCACCACGTTTTTCATGTTAGGAAAAAACAGGATCCACTACTAAATACCTCCATAGAAAGTTTCTCGCCTTCCTGTCGCAATATGGTATAGCCTACCAAAAAAAACCGGCGACAAAACAAAAAAACAGCAGAATCATTCATTTGTCGTAGTAGGTACGTCGCTGTATTGTCGCCGTTTGGTAGGGTATACCATATGGCCACAAAAATATTACAAAGATGGGATGCGGGATGCGTTTTACTAAATGCCTGAAAAATCCGCTGCAAAGACCGAATCTCAGGTTCCCAGTGAAAGCAGCCGACATCAAGCTGCGTATCGGCTCACTCATCGACCGAGACTATGTTTCGCGAGACCCTGACGAGCCGAACAAGTACAACTACGTTGCGTGATAATTGCCATATCCGCCAACCCACCATCACACCTACAGGTCATATCTGAGCAAAGTGTTCTCATCGATTCAATGCGGTGTTGTTTCTTTTATTCCCGTGACAAAAAGTGGATTTATGATTGAAAATTGTGTAAATACCATTCATTTTATTGTTTAGTCAAATAAACGTTTCATTGGTTTGACATTGATGTACTGTTTTCTTGTTGTTGGCGGTTCACAACCGTTGAAATACCTATAATCATGTCATTCTGAGCTTTTGATGAAATTGTCCACACAAAACCACATGTAGCCGGTGGGGCGAAAACCACGCCCGCTGCTTGTGTGGTGTAGTGGGGAAAGCAGCTGATCGACGCCATTCGCTGCCGCAGTTCGATCCTTTCGCTAACTGTCTGATGTCTCTCATGCGTCAACTATCCCTTGCGCTAAACGTTGCAGTCTACAAGTGTTGTCTGATTAGAGCCACGTTTAGCATGCGAACTTGTCCACACTGTGGTTGTACCGAAATCGACGAAGATGCGGCGAGAGGTGAGTTACTGTAGGTTGAAGGAATGGTTAAAGTAATCTGACCTAATAATCCTTTTGATTTCCTAGGTCAGAACGTGTTAAATTACGTGAATAGAGCGCATTTCAAATTAGGATTCGAACTTGCCTTTTTTTTAGTTCAGGAAGTTTCAAAGTTTGTTTTTTTCTTTCAAGATTTGAAAACCACAGTAGCTGTTTTATCATTAGAGCGCGGATCAAGTTAGAGTTTGAGCTGGTTCTTTTAGTTCAAGATATTTCAGAGCTTGTTGAGACTAATTTTTCGATTTATCTTGTTTTTCATAATTTCAGAACTACAGTAACCGTTTTGTCCATAGAGCGCGTTTCGTACCATAATTGAAACTTTTTTTTTCACAATCAACTTTCCAGGAGACGCAACATGCACGGGATGTGGAACCGTCTTGGAAGAGTCGATCGTCGTCACCGAGAACCAATTCCAAGAGCGTGCTGGAGGTTCGGGTCACACGCTTGTCGGTCAGTTCGTCTCAACTGAAAGAGCCACTGGAAATGCGTTGACCGGCATGGGGACTGCTGAATCGAGGGAGGTGACTTATCAGAAGGGACGGAAGCTCATTGAAGAGGTATAATTTTTCTTCAGAATTGTAAATTGTTCAGCTCGATAAAGTCCAGGTAAATCCTGGCCAATTCTGATGAATCCATGTCAGATTTGGCGAGTTATAACTTTCCGAGCTTCAAGGAACTACAGTGAAAACGGTCGTTTAAATAATTTGACTTCGAGAACGATGTTTTTCTAACTCCATTAGCATACGACGGATGAGAAAATTAACAATTTAACAAGATTACATTCAGATCGGAAGTCAGCTTCGAATCAATCAGCACTGTATGGACACTGCGTTCAATTTCTTCAAGATGTGTGTCTGCAGAAACTTGACGAAAGGAAGAACCAGGTTATTTTGGGTTTCGTACAAGAGAGATAGACAGAAAGACAGACAGACAGAGACAGAGCTTAAATTGATGTTTCAGAGTGAGCGTCGTCACTTCATGTCTCTATATGACTTGTCGTCTCGAGAATACTGCTCATTTACTTCTGGACTTCAGTGATATTACTCAGGTTTATTTGAGTTCTGAATAACTATCTAGTTAAGTAAATCACAGTCGAACAATAAAAATAGTCGCTCGGAATTTTTGTTAGAAGGATAACAGTGGTTTGAAGTTTCAAAAAATTTTTATTTTTCTGTAAAATATTTTTATGCAGAGTAATGCCCTGGTATTTTCGGCTCGTGAATTGTTTTGTTTCTGAAAATTGGTTCGAAATATGGAAACGTTCCATAACTGAGAAGTGTGACTAATAATATGCACTCTGGAGCTGGGAATAAATTACTATTATAAAACGCACGTGTAACAAAAAATGTTTATATGTTTTCTTATATACAAGCACTCTTCAGGGGCGCTTCGCGCCCCCCCAATTTATTTTTTCACACGCCAGTTTCGATACTCGGAACAAAGAATGAAAAAGTGAACGAACGTCTTTCAAAAAAAAAACGTGAACTTTCAGACAACTTGGAACTTCTAGATACCTCCATTTTTAAAAATTAAAATGCTAGGCGATAAATGGATCACGTTGAGGACACGTTTGAATTTCAAAACTAAGGAAATCCGTGCTGCGCAGCAGCGCGCGGTCTGATCAAATTAAAAAGTTGATGCGCATCTCCGCTTCAACAGTACATTTCCGATGGCGTTTTCACCGTTCTGATCCGACTCCTATGAGCTGAGAACAGGCCGCGGAAAGACAGTGTGACCAAATAGCCTTTTTTCATAAGAGTAGACAAGCACTCTTCAGGGGCGCTTCGCGCCCCACATTTTATTTTTTCTCACGCCAGTTTCGATACTCGGAACAAAGAATGAAAAAGTGAACGAACGTCTTTCAATAAAAACGTGAACCTTCAGACAACTTGGAACTTCTAGATACCTCCATTTTTAAAAATTAAAATGCTAGGCGATAAATGGATCACGTTGAGGACACGTTTGAATTTCAAAACTAAGGAAATCCGTGCCGCGCAGCAGCGCGCGGTCTGATCAAATTAAAAAGTTGATGCGCATCTCCGCTTCAACAGAACCTATCCGATGGCGTTTTCAGCGTTCTGATCCGACTCCTATGAGCTGAGAAAAGGCCGCGGAAAGACAGTGTGACCAAATAGCCTTTTTTCATAAGAATAGACAAGCAATCTTCAGGGGCGCTTCGCGCCCCACATTTCTTGTTTTTACGCCAATTTTGATAATCGAAACAAAGAATGAAAAAGTTAACGAACTTTATTCAATAAAAACGTGAACTTACAGACAACTTGGAACTTCTAGATAGCTCCATTTTTTTTTAAAATTAAAATGCTAGGCGATAAATGGATCACGTTGAGGACACGTTTGAATTTCAAAACTAAGGAAATCCGTGCCGCGCAGCAGCGCGCGGTCTGATCGAATTAAAAAGTTGATGCGCATCTCCGCTTCAACAGAACCTATCCGATGGCGTTTTCACCGTTCTGATCCGATTCCTATGAGCTGAGAACAGGCCGCGGAAAGACAGTGTGACCAAATAGCCTTTTTTCATAAGAATAGATATGTATGTATGTCTCTGCGATATATATTTGACTATAAATGTGTGAATAACTCTTTTCGGAATGGACATTTCCGGTTGAAACTTTGGCACGAGATAGCGAAAATTACGTATACTTTGCCTGAACTTATTCCAAATTTCTACCTATTACGATACCGTAGTTATGACCTAATTAGTGCAAATTGGGGTCAAATTTCACGTGTCACGTACACAATGTTCAACATGAGTCGAACACGTGTTTTCAAAGCGCAATGGCAGAGAAGTCGATTACAAAACTACTCGAAGCCCGATCATTTCCTGTCCGCTGTTTTCTTTTGCCTTTTGCTTTGACCCTACAAGTGAAACCTTTTTCTCTATCAAAAGTTTAGAGATGAAAATACTGTTGAAAAATATTTTCGTGCGCTTGGTCTCCCAGGGGGCGAAGCCCCCGGGAGTAGAAAAATACTTTTGTGCACTTGGTCTCCCAGGGGCGAAGCCCCCGGGAGTTGAGAAATACTTTTGTGCACTTGCTTTATCGTCCGCCGGGGAACCCAGGGGCGAATCCTCTGAAACAGAAAAACTTGAAAGAAAGTATTATTTCATGCTGTTGAGTTTATCGATAGCAAAAAAACACGCGAAACGCCTGAGCGCAGCGAAGGTTCAACAGCTAGTTTATTTAAAGCGTCCGTTAGGCCTATTATGACAATTTCCGGTAAATATATCGAAAGAAGAAACTTATTTGCTTTTCAGGTGAACGTCTTCGAACTGGGTCGTACCCTGTCTTTCATCAGTAGAACTCTCCACATCAACCTTCCATCAACAGACCCATGTCTTTACATCTTGAGATTCGCATGTATGCTGGAGTTTGGTGATAAACAAAAAGAGGTTCGGTTTCTGTTCAATATTCGAGTATTCAGTATAAAATCAATGAAAACGTAGGAGTTCCGAGTTTTATTGAAAAATTTTCGATCAATTTCCCTTAACAATATTAAAATCATAGAGTATATTCTAGAAAAAGTTCATTTTTGTAAAAAACTAGAAGTTACCAAACTATTGTGAAAAACAAATTTTTTAAGTTTTATGAAAAAAATATTTTTTTTTAATTTCTAATAAATTTTTACTGAACAGATTTCAATAAAAATGCCTCCAGATTCAACGTCAGAAATCAAATTTCTATAAATTCATCCAAACTTTCGCAAATTCCAGGTAGTCAGCTTGGCGACTCGTTTGGTCCAACGAATGAAAAGAGATTGGATGGCAACGGGCCGAAGACCGACCGGAATCTGCGGTGCGGCTCTGTTGATTGCGGCAAGATCACTGAATTTCAACAGAACCATCGGAGACATTGTCAAAGTTGTGCACATCAGTGATGCGGTGGTCAGAAAACGTCTTGACGAATTCATTCAAACACCTTCTGGAGCGCTAACCATTGATGAATTCACTTCGGTTGACTTGGTGGGTTTTTAAAAAATTGATGTGAAAATGTTTTTTCGTCTCATTTTCCAAAAAAATATGACCACTACCATGAACAATGTTTCTGAACCTTTGAAAACACAAAATTATAGATTTTCTCAAAGGTATCCGATAAAAACTGAGACTCCTTAACAGATTCGAAACGAAATTTCTGTTCCAATAAAAAATCATTTACTGAAAAGTTGGAAATGAGTCAATCAAATTGATTAATTTTCGAATTTTTCTTCTTACTTATCTGAAAACTAACCGAATCCTTGTTTTTTCACTTTTCAGTAACGATTAAAACTATAAAGATATTCAATCGAATTGATAAATTTTAGTGTTTTTTTTCTTAATTATTTTTCCCACTACACAAGACAAACTGGGAGATTGGACTCATGAAAAAAGCTGAATTCAAGATTCTAATAGAAATAGAATAGTAACGATTCAGGAACACTGCGAAGACCCTCCAGCATTCCGCGAAGCTCGCCGTCGTGCAAGAGAAGAACAATTGAGAAAAGAGAGTGATAGTGCAGCACTGGTGGAGAAAGACCTGGAGTCGATGGAAGGAGCCGTTGAAAAGGCGCTGGAAGACAAGAGAAGAGAGAAGTTCAGGAGATCGTCGTACGCAAAAATGATCGGAGGATCTATTTGTATGTTCTAGTTTAAGTGTACCCAAAAATGGATGAAATGGAACGCAATATCCGGAAAGTGACCGAATTCAACCAAAACACATGGGAAATTTCCGATTCTCTGTAATAACTGATTTCGAGACTGCCCGAAAAAAGCTTCTAACATGATTCATCTAGGAATTCTCAGAAAATGGCTAAAACTGCTCCAAAAAGTTTCATACCCGTTTTTTTTTCAGCTGGTGTCGATGATGCAAACTCTGTGGTGACGGATGAGATCTTGGATACGGTGTATAATGTGGTGGATGAAGATGGTGTAAGGTAAATTTTGCACATTTTTTTTCTAGATTTCAGAGGGTAGAATTGAAAATCTATCTCTCTCCCTCTCTCTCTCTCTCTCTCTCTCTCTCTCTCTCTCTCCCTTCCTCTCTATCTTTCTCTCTCTCTCTCTCTCACTCTCTTTCTCTCTCTCTCTCTCTCTCTCTCTCTCTCTCTCTCTCTCTCTCTCTCTCCCTCCCTCTCTATCTTTCTCTCTCTCTCTCTTCCCCTCTCTCTCTCTCTCTCTCTCTCTCTCTCTCTCTCTCTCTCTCTCTCTCTCTCTCTCTCTCTCCCTCCCTCTCTATCTTTCTCTCTCTCTCTCTCACTCTCTTTCTCTCTCTCTCTCTCTCTCTCTCTCTCTCTCTCTCTCTCTCTCTCTCTCTCTCTCTCTCCCTCTCTATCTTTCTCTCTTTCTCTCTCTCCCTCTCTCTCTCTCTCTCTCTCTCTCTCTCTCTCTCTCTCTCTCTCTCTCTCTCTCTCTCCCTCCCTCTCTATCTTTCTCTCTCTCTCTCTCACTCTCTTTCTCTCTCTCTCTCTCTCTCTCTCTCTCTCTCTCTCTCTCTCTCTCTCTCTCTCTATCTTTCTCTCACTCACTCTCTCTCTCTCTCTATCTTTCTCTCACTCACTCTCTCTCTCTCTATCTTTCTCTCACTCACTCTCTCTCTATCTTTCTCTCTCTCACTCTCTCTCTCTCTCTCTCCCTCTCCCTCTCTCTCTCTTTCTCTCGCAAAGTCACGTTTAAGCATAACTCGCGAGGAGCATTACGAGAAATATGGACCATCGCTGGAATCTCTGGGAATCCGAAAAGCAGCCACTGCTGAGCAGGTCCCAACAACCTCGACGAAGAGAGATGATGGAAATCTCAGCGGTGCGTTTTTTTTTATAAAGAAGCAGCCAAGTTTCGGCGAAAAATATAATAATTCGTTCCTTGTTGTAAAATGGGAGAGTTTTCTTCTCAAAAAATGAATTAAAACGGTTTTATTCATCGAAGAACTGCACGATGACCTTGCTAACATCATTAATAGGGACGGACTAGCCATTTCTCTTGAGCCCAGCCCAAGGATTTTTTATTATTCCAATATTTTCAGACATTTCGGACAGTGAGATTGATACGTACATTCTAACCGATCGAGAGGCACAGATCAAAGAGCAATTATGGACCAAAATTAATGGTGAAACCATGAGAATTATTGAACAGAGGTATTTATTTTGTTAGTTAATATCACCAACATTTCATTAAAGAAAACTCTTGATAAGTCAATATATGGAATGAAACACGAAAATGGAGAATTATTTTCACCTGTGCATAGTATTTTTATGCCCGGATGAACCAGAATTATGAGAAAATCAGAACTGTTCTCAAAAAAAGTAATTGTGGGACAATTGCATACAGTAGCGTTCAAAAGTTTAGAAAGTTTTTATTTTCGGCCATAACTCTTGTCAAACCTCACCTATCGGTCTGATTTTTTGAATGGTAATACTTCAAACATTATTACATCTTATGTCAAAACGAATTCAAATCAGACCAAAAGAGAAAAAAATAAAAAAATTTATTCTCAGACACTATAAAAAACACATTTTCCACAAACTCAAAAACATAATGGTAAACGGTTGTAACAATTCAAATCGATAAGGAATGAACATCAAAACATTATTAAAACCTTAATACTTAGTGGCATAACCAAAATTATCAATGACGGCTTTACATCTTCTCGGCATGCTCTCAATCAAGTTCTCCAACTTGACTCGCGGAATTTTTTTCCACTCTTCTTGTAAAACCGCGTATTTTTGCGCGGCATTGGATGTGTAATGGCCGGAAACGCGTCTCTCGAGTTCTTCCCATAAGTGCTCTATAGGGTTGAGGTCTGGAGACTGACTGGGCCACGGAAGAACATCGATAGCCTCATCCTGGAGACATTCGCGAACAAGACGGCTAGTGTGTTTCGGGTCGTTATCTTGTTGAAACACCCAACCAATCGGCATGTTGGCACCAGCAAATGGTACAAGAACATTAACAATAATATCCTTGTAGTCATTGGCATTCATTTTGCCCTGAATCCAGTGCAATGGGCCAACGCCGTCGTAACTAAACGAACCCCACAACATGACGCTACCGCCACCGTGCTTCATCGTGGGCAATTGGTACCTAGAACTGAACCGGCTGTTGATTGGCCTTCTGACATACTTAATGCCATCGGAACCAAACAAACAAAACTTACTTTCATCGGAAAAAAGGATTTTCCTCCAGTCGTGTTTGACTGTAGAAACAGAGACTCTGGCAACGTTTCCAGCGACCATATCCTTCTTGATGTCTTCTCCGGTCAGACGCGGATTGAGACGTGAATGGCGAACAATCAGTGCGTCGTCTCTTGCTGTCGTCTTCCGTGGCCGTCCTGATCTTGGCAACACTCCAAAAACTCCAAACTTTCGGAATCTTTTCAAAATTCGGGATACAGTGGTTTCGTGAACTTGAAATACTCGTGCAACTTGATTCTGTCGTATTCCTGACAGGACAGCATCGATGATCAGTTTCTGCTGGTCGGTGGGCACTTCTTTTCCTTTTCCCATTACTTAAAAAGTATTGTTAGTAGTATAGAAAACAAAAAGTACAAAAAATCGGGAAAAAACCTTCAAAAAAAATAAAAAAAAAGAAAGTGAAAAATCAGTTCAAAAGTCGCGGTTTCGTAAAAACGCTGTAGATCAAAATGTAGCTACAGTAATCCTGATTTTTTTCAAAATTAGATTTCTCATGAGTTGATGTGTTCTCCGACAAAAAATCATGTCGATTGGTTAAGTTTGACAAGAGTTATGACCAAAAATAAAAACTTTCTAAACTTTTGAACGCTACTGTACGTTACATCAAACGAATCTTTTTTATGAATTTATACTTATGAGAAGAAACACGAAAAATGATATTTCAGTTATTTTTCACTTTTTCCCTGAAAAAAAGTAAATTGAACTTTTCTCACTCTTGCGTCTCGGTATCTCTGCCTTGATAAACCGGAATCTCGAGGAAGTTAAGAACGTTTTGTCCTGCGTAAATTGAACAAATTTGTTTAATTTAAATTTGTGAGAAACAACTTCGAAAAATTATGAATGAGTAATGAAATTTCTTGGAAAAATCTGAATAATAAACAAATTTTTTATCCAATCTCGACATCTAATCTCAGTTTTGATCATTACCACTGTTCTGGTTCGATAAGTCAGTAGCTGGATAGAGGTGGACACTCTGTTTTCCCGGCTTAGAAAAAGTTGAAATCAATCGTTTGGGCATGAGTTGAGCCTTTAAATAGTGTAGATTCATGAAAAAGTTGGGCTTTTTACCTCTCGTAAGCCTGGAAAATGAGGTATATACTGTTTTTTCCTCAAATCAAAACTTCCAGGAAAAAAGAACGCGAAGAGCTGCTGCGAACAGACCCAGCAGCGGCGAAAAAACGGCAGAACGCGAATCGGAAGTCGCAGGCGAACAACAGCAACAACGACATGGAAAAGGTGATGCAGGAGAAGAAGTTATCGAACAAAGTCAACTACGACATTCTGAAAGAGATTGAGACGACCAGTGCACCACCACCATCCATCGACACGAAACCGGTGATGGTGAAGGTCGAGCCGGACCAGTTCACAGCTCCACCTCCATCGCTGACCCCGAGAAGGCCATATTCAAGAAAGAACAAGGCTGCACTGGCTCCGATTTGCTCCGCTATTGGTGTCGATGGGACGATTAAAGCTGTTACTGATGCGCTGTGAGTGTTTCTTCGATTTATTCTCATTGAAAACTAGTGTGCAGATCGTGTAAGAAGCTAATCTTTGTGAATAATATGAACAAAAACTGAAGAGGAATGAATATTTTTTGGTTGTATCGGCATTTTGAGGGCACGGAACAATTATGTAGGAGGTTAGGATTGGGTTTTCCTGGGCTTAAGCATAGCTACAACGTAGTGTAGCAGGTCGACCCCAAATCAAGCCATTTTGGCCAATCCTAAGCCTAAATGCACCAGTGCCAAGCATTAGTAAAAAGCTCTATTTTTTGATTATTTTGAACAAAATCAATGAACTTGTGTGTAGAATGTGTAAGGAGATCTTTTTTTGATTATTATAAACAAAACTTAATGTAAAAAAAGATCAATTATCTGAATATGTTGAATTTCTAAAAAAGATCAATTATCTGAATATGTTGAATTTCGAGAAATTTCCAATGAATTTCCTTCAGAGACGCAACCGAGCAAAGAAAGAAGCTGCTACGTCAGAATAAACGAAAACCAAATATCTCTGGAGCCGGTAAATCGACAATGAAGGTAATTTTGTAAACCTAAATGACTTTTCTTATGGCTTATAAACCTAACCCCAAACGTATTTCAAAGTAACTGATAGTTTGAATTGAAAATTGGCAAAATCCAGGTTAATTCCGGCCAGTTCTATAATTTCCCACTTTTTCCAGGTGTGCAAGGTTAATTCTTGTAAATCCATGTCAATTTAGGTAAAATTGTAGTAAATCAGGTTTTTCACCTATTCTGATTTACCTGTGCTTTGTCTATTTTCAATTCTCAGAGAACGCACATGAAGGTTTGAACGAATGGGCATTTAGTGAAGCGCATCCCGTTTTTTTCAAACTCAAAAATGTGATCTGGGTTTCTATGAACACCTCTTTTTAGGCTCAGGTTAGGTTGGGGCTAGCTTAAGGTTCAATCTAAGCCTAAGAACATGGTGATTGAGATGTTCCGAGCAAAGTTATTAACGTTTGAAAACAACGGGATGCAGTCAAAACGGGATGCGTTTTTCATTAAAATAATCAACAACAGGGGTGACTTTTCTTAATTCTAAAAATAAAAAGTCAATTTTGAAAAAAAAAACCTCTTTCAGCCGGCCAGCATTGTGACTCCGGAAGAAGAAGTCAACACTACACCGGACAATTTAAGCATCGACTTGGCGCCTGAATCTTCAGAAGATATGGAAGGAGAATTGACACTGAATTCGCGATATGAAGCGGAAAGGAAGATTGCCATTGCAGAAAAGACCCCATCGAAAGAAGAGAAGGTGAATTTTCAATTTTTTTTTCATTTTTTGTCCTATTTTTCTCGAGTTAACAAGCGAATTTGCTTTGTCGATGGCTATTTGAAGATTGCAAATCATGTAATGTTCCTTCGTAACTAGCTTTTTATCATGAATTTTGAGAAAACGTCAGAGAGCAAAGTTTTTTTTAACTACAAGAACTGTAATTTGATCTACAGCGGTGCAGGATTTACAAAGGGCGGGGTTTGTGCTCGCTGATTATTGGTCGCCTCCCCTCGTTGGTTGATCCGACACTTTTCTACTGCGCTTAGCGCGGTGTGCTTCATCATTTTTAACTCTTACCATAAGTGGTTATAACTTTGTAGTTTATCATACAGAAGTTCAGATTGTTCAAACCACATAATATTTTGTCCGATACAGTATCATTTTAGATAAGGAAAGAAGCATGAAGAGTAGGATAAATGAGAGAGAAATATATGTAGTATTTTTGATTAGTTCTAGAACTATCTAGACCATTTTCGGTAAAGTTCGTAAAAAGTTGAGAAAATGCATGAAAACAAAAAGTGAATCTATGAAGGATTTTTCGAGTAGAGCTACTTCACATCTCCCTGCTTACTGCTTGAAAGTGTATGAACTATGGTCACTCCAAACAATCCTCACTGTCTCAGCAGTCTCGCCTTTTGCCACACTCTCTCACTCACAAATACTCATTGATAATGATAGCTCAGGCAATCAGAAGTACGCAAAAAATCTGTAAATCGGCCATTTTTTACGTATCTTCTCCTTAACTCTCAAAAAAGAGGCAAAGACTAGAGTTAGGGTGAAGATATGGAAGTTTTGTCTCGCTATGAAATTTAGTACGTATCATGCTATATCTTGAGACATCTAGCCATTTCCAACCAGCAGCGGGTCCGCGACTGATCGAGGTTGGACTCAGCCAACTTGGTAATGAACTGGGAGAAACGATAGTATCTGTTCTTATCGTATTAACTTCCAATGTGACTGGAAAGACAATTTTTGCAAAAATGAGATGGAAGAGGGCAGGAACCGAACTTGTTACGTCATGTCGCAAAATTTTTGTATAAATTCCGAGATACTGGAATTACATTCTACAGATCAAAACAATTCATAGATCAAACAAAAATTCTTGCCACTCGATAGCGAAATTTCTCCACATCTCGCCCTTAATTTGGCATATCTAGATACAGTTTTTTAGGGAATTTCCGTAACCCGTACGTATCTTGATATATCATAGTGCGTATTTATGATTGCCTGAGAGATATACATTATACAGAACACAAATCCTACTACATTTTGAATAACTTCAAAAATTAATTAAATTTTTTAAAAGTGTAAAATTAATGAGAATCGATGTGAAAAGTTGAAGAAATGCAAAAGCAGGATAATTAAAGTTCCTATGGACCCCACTTCCCATCAAAAACGAAGACTCTTCCAGAAGGTCGTCGCTGATGAAGGAAAACCACAAACGGATTCTGAACCATCAACGTCGTCTACAACCTCAAAGCCGGCATCAGAAGTTATCAAGCCGATAATCAAGTCGAGATACGCAAAAGCGAGACCGAACTTCAAGGTGAGCAGAATTTGAATTAAATTAATTATTCTGATTTAAAAGTGAAAGTAAAATGGAATTTTCTTCTAAAATTATTTAGGAATTAATCTGAGATTTGTTCTATCCATTCTGATGTTCAACTTCGCATAGTTTTAAACCTTTTTCAAGATGATTTAATTCAAATTAATTGTTCGAGTGAAATTTATCTTGGATTTACTAGAAGAGTTTTTCGAAAAACAAATTTCTGTAATTGATCTGCAAAACTTTCGAGAGAAACCTCTGATTTTAGTTTTCATGTGAAAAAGGAATTTTTAATTGTGTTCGAAATTAAAATTCTGATTTCTTTTTTCAATCTGAAAAAATACTGTTAATTTTTTCTGAAGATCAAATTCCAGAAGCCAACCAACTCGGAGCCCGATGCGAAAAAAGCAAAAACTTGACAAACCATAGTTTAACCAGTTGTTTTCTATCTGTTACTCGTCCCTGTTTTGTTGTCATTTTGCTAGATTTCGCTTTAATTCGAGTTACTGTTACCCACCTTTTTTCTGCTGTTTCCATTTTCAATCTTAAATGAATTTATTTTATTCTACTAGGTCTATCAAAAAAATCAACAAAAACAACTCAAATATACTTGTTCGCGATGGCCAGAACCTTTGAAAATTGCACACTGCTGCTCTTCGTCTTCAGCTTGCCAGGGATAGGCATGGTGATCTTGTTTCCGAGTGGGTTACCTTAAATCAAAGGTTTGGGTATTTTTAGGGTTTCTATAAATCCGGGTTCTGGTCTTATTTAACATTGTTTAACAAAAAATTGTTAACTCTAGCCTAGGTCGAGTAAGTGGAAACCATTTTCAACGTAGATTTTTCATTCAGAAATCATGATTCAGGTTCTGATACCTAAATTTGTTCAGGTAGAGACTGTTTAGGCATTAATTAGTGCGTTAGATGGAAATTCTCTGCTGATTCTTTAGGGAAAACAATTTTCATGATTTTTCTTTCCGACTACTAGTAGTATATCTTTTGTAAAATTGAAGCGACCGACAAGTTTGAAGTTGGAAACAGGAAAGCTATGCCGCGCAGCAGCGCGCGGCTGGGCTGAACTGAACTCGGTGCGCATCTCCACACCAACAAGTGATGTTTAGACGCCTATGAGCTGTGAACAGGCCGCGGAGAGGTTAAATAACTTTTTGCATTGGAAAATATTCCTAGAACAGATTTATTACGTGAACAACAAGAGTCATTCTCAAGCCATTTGATGACACTGAGCCTATTCGAATACCCAATTTCGAGGTAAATTGATAGTTTTAATAGAGAATTCGTCAAAAACTAACCTTCTTCATCGAGCAAAACAATATTGTTTGTGTCTGTAACTGGGACTCCATGTTTTCTATAGTGAATGTGAGTGTTGGCGCCCACGACATAGGCTTTTCTCATCTGACCTCGGATAGCAACAAGGATCTGAAAATTTTTTTTGTTTTCTTTAAATCTTTCATCTTAATTTTTATCTAGTTTATTTTTTATCAAAAGAATTGTAAGAATGGGGAAAATCGTTGAAGCCTTTTTTGAAAGCATAAAGATTGATCAAATGAAAGAATAATTCTGACGTGAGGAGCGCTCCGGCTATCCTCATTTCTCTCTCTCCCTACCCTGGAAGATGTGCAAATTAGAAATGAAAATGCCTCTCAAAGTGGGCGGAGCAAAGGGGGCGGTCCCCGTTCTATTATTAAGTTTTTTTGGGAATTTATGATCA
Source organism: Caenorhabditis parvicauda (assembly GCA_963978915.1). Lineage (NCBI taxonomy): Eukaryota > Metazoa > Nematoda > Chromadorea > Rhabditida > Rhabditidae > Caenorhabditis > Caenorhabditis parvicauda. The sequence continues at coordinate 13,990,775 of OZ022251.1, read as the reverse complement.
AGTTGTAACAGACGATTTTAGCTAGAAAGGAAAATAATAATTTTGAATAAGAAATTCTCACATTAGTAGTTCCGATCCAATTAAATTGTCGGCAATACTACATTTTTGAATGTTCTGGGTCAAAAACATTTTTGAAGGCGGAAATTCAGAGACCATTTTCACAATTTTATTGATCTTTAGAATAGGTAAATTTACCTTATCTCCGAGCTCGGCATGGGGCATATGTCTAGCTCTGATTCCTTGCTTGTAAACGTGGATGCAGTAGGCCAATTTTCCAGTTTCAGAAGCCTGAAAACTTGTTCAGAATGGTTTTCAGAAAAGGGTTTACCTCTTTTCCCAGGGCTGAATTATCGACGACATTCAGTCTGGTTCTTCTGTGAATTCCCATACTTGGTGCTCGCGTTCGGTGTTTCGACAGTTCATAGCTAGAAATATTTATTCAATTCTCAACAAATCTACACATAATAGGCTCCGTTCCAGGACTTTTTGGATCTGACTTCTTCTTTGGCATTCTCATGACCATAGGGGCAATGTCTACAGGCATTCCCACAACATTTCCCCTTATTCAAGTGGTGGATGATGGTGAAAACAGTGTATTTGGTGAAGGGGTCTATGTAGGTGAGCTTCTTATTGTTTATAGCTTTCTGGTGGGCAAGGTAAATGGTTCTTTCATCAGATGTGAGGCCGGAATAATCGTTCCAAGGGACTTTTGTTTTTTCCATGGCGGCTTCGAAAAGGGTATAGTTCCCGATTAGTTCTCCATTTTTATGCTCGACAAGTTCATAGGCTGGAGTTTCTCTCTTAGGTTTGTAGTAAACTGGAGCGGCAGCCGCTCTCGACAATTTGATATTGTTCACGGGAGTTGAAATAACATCGTCAGATCGGTTTTCGAGTTCGGATGAGCCTCCGCTAGTTGAGAAGCAACGATTCCTGAAATGTTCACTTTTAGTCACGACAAACTTTTCGATTATTTTGGGTAAGTGAACATTCCAGGAATGAGAAAAAGAAAGGTTTTGAAATTTGAGAAAATGTAAAACTAACTCTGGTTGCGGGTACCAACGTCCTGAAGCCATGCACTTGGCAGATGTGTTTACAGAAAACGCATTGAGCAAGCGTGAGAAAGCACCACTAACACTGGCCATACCCTGAATTGGAACGTTGAAAAGGAAACTGAGAAAGAAAAGTAAAAAAATAATTAAAAAATATAAGTTCATGCAAGTTGTCGTGATGACGATTGCACGCTCGGCTCACTTGTATCACGACAGTTCAAGCTTATTTCTTTTTTTATCGAGCTGTCTATTCCATACCTATTATCTGCGTTCACTTTCGTTTTACGACATTTATTTCAACTTGGTTTGTTTCAGTGTGTTCTTCCCAAGACGATGAATAGAGATGAACTCCAGGAATAACTCCCTCTCTAATGAATATCGGCATCGCAATGAGGTTTGAAAATGTTCTCCAAAACTTAAAATCCACAATTCAGTATGACATCGGTAAAACTTTAGTATGACTTTGGTCACAATTCAGTATGACTTGGGTAATATGACCGATACCGCAGTGATGACTGCGGTCACGGTCGATTGTGACCGATGTAATACTGGAACGATACGCAAGTAATACCGAAACGACACCAAAGTAATACCTACCTACCCTTCAATACCACTCCGTATTTTGAAATAATCGTGTATATAAAATTTATTCATGGTAAAAATAAGAATATATTAATATATAATTACTGAAGAAGCTTGGTCGATGTTCTCGTGCAGGTCGTCCATATCAGTCAGGACTTGAAGAACTTACTGATGGTGCTGTCCTCTCTGAAATAAGGAACTTTGAACGTATACAACAGATTTCAAGCAAAATTCAAGCTATTTTAATCTTAGAACTGTATTAGTTATCACACTTCTAGAAGGAAAAATTTTGAAAACTTTCTAGTGCCGAAAACTAATAACTGTCAAACTCAATGGAAAGTTTTATGTGTAAGATTAAATATAGGGCAAGCATGTTTTGGTACTATTTTTTAAACTCAGTGCTTGACTTATCTTGGCGAAAAAGGGATTCTGAACGCTAGGGACAAATATATTCTCCACTTATGAACTTTGATGGTAAAACATTTTGCGTGTATTAGAACGAACATTGCCCTCAGGAGCTGAACAGTTTTTCAAAATTTCAAAACACTCACTTGTTCCCAAACTGTTCGGCCTTGCAGTGGGGCCCAGAGTTGATCGACTTCCAAATTGCGTCCAGAGTTGATCGGCTCCCTGATGGCTGGGTCCAATAATTTCTGTAATGAAGAACTTTCAACAGGTATAATTATACAAGTTAACTTAAGCTATATTTTAGTTAGAATTGAAGCATTCATCTATCAGTGTAAAGACAAGCGGAAGAATACATCATTTCGAACAGGTGAAACATTAACTCATGAACCAATAACAAAACATCACCTTCGTGAACTGCTGCTAATCAGAGGTCGTCCATAGTTAATCTACTTCAAAATGCGCCTGGAGTTGATCGGATCCCTGATGACTGAGTCCATTAATTCCTGAAATGAAGAACTTTCAACAGACATAACTTAAGCTATATTTTAGTTAGAGAGATTAAGCATTCATCTATCAGTGTAAAGACAAGCGGAAGAATACATCATTCCGAACAGGTGAAACATTAACTTATGAACCAATAACAAAAATTCACCTTCGAGAACTGCTGCTAATCAGAGATCGTCCATAGTTGATCGACTTCAAGAGGCGCCTGGAGTTGATCGGATACCTGATGACTGAGTCCAGTAATTCCTGAAATGAAGAGCTTTCAACAGATATAACTTGAGCTATATTTTAGTTCGAGAGATTAGGCATTCATCTATCAGTGTAAAGACAAGCGGAAGAATACATCATTCCGAACAGGTGAAACATTAACTTATGAACCAATAACAAAAATTGACCTTTGAGAACTGCTGTTAATTAGAGACGAATTCCCATCCGACTCACAAAGTCATTGTTGTAACCTAAAATGGATATCGAACATAAAGAAGAAATCGTTGGAAAGAAAGTAAGTCAAAAATATTAACTCTCAAACTTGGCCTAATTTTTTTGTTTGAAAAACAAAGATTCTAAGAATTTTACTAAATTCAAATGGAACTATTCACTTCAAAAAATTATTTTTTTTATTATACAGATTGCAATGAATGAAATGATCGACTCAAAGAAGTAGAGAGAAAGATGACAGAATGAAAAAAAAGGCAAAAGGGAAAAAGCAGACACGCAGACACGCAGACACGCAGTCATGCCCAGTAATTTACCTTTTATAATAAGCTTAGCTGAGGTTCAGAAGGCAACTTTCTTGTGTTACCAAACTCGGACCTTCACGAAAGTCGTTTTCCGAACCTCAGCTAAGCTTAATAATAGACAAGACTTGGGGGCATGACTGCGTGTCTGCGTGTCTGCGTGTCTGCTTTTTCCCTTTTGCCAAAAAAAAAGAAAAACGAGACGCCAAAAATGTTGACGTGTCAGCTGGCGTATCGTTCTTCGAAACACGATTTACGGAGGGTTTTTTTTTATTTTTTTTTTTTAGTTTTTCTGATTTTTCGCGTTATGATGCGAGGATTGGTGATTTGTTCCCACAAATAGCTTGAAAAAATTTTCCGAGATTTTTCAATCATTCTATACGCCAGCTGACACGTCGGTCAGTTGTTTCTTGAATTAGGGAAATGTATGCAACCGTTAACTCAGGGAAAGCGTTCGGTGTCTATATGGATGAAAACGGTGTCCAAATGAATCCGTACGGCATAAAAAATTACCAATTCCGACACCGTTTCGAGCCATATAGACACCGTTTTAAGCCATGCAGGCACCGTGGAACTATACAGCCACCGTTTGAACGCATACAGACACCGTTTTTACTTATACAGCCACCGAAATTCTTTCCTATATACTAGTACTCAAATATTTAAAAGTACATAAAACAAATTCAAATAATAACTTTTATTGAAAATAAAATATAGAACATGATTTTCTTCATTTTGGCCGTTCGAATCGAAGATCATCTCTGTATTTCAGCTCGTCCATGTCCTTTCTTCATTTACAGATTGTTCCTAGAGCTCGATGACCAGCTTCGCCTGAAAATTGATCAATATATGACGCTTGTAATATTTTTCCTTCTATTTGCGGACCCCTGCTCACGATATTGGGCACCAATTTCAAGCCAACACGGACGTACTTAAATCGAAATGGACCAGCGCCAAATACCTAATCTATGACTAGAACCATGTGAATGAACACTCACTTATTTTCCCTTTGACGGCCGTGGGTTGTGACTTCAGTGGCACATGCTTGACTTCCGGCGAGCACTTCTCAGCTTCTGGCATCTGTGATAATGATAGACTGGTCTGATCCACTCTTGTTCCAGGAGCCTGGTCGTCGACCTTGTCGTACCAAGGGATGCTGAGCTCGGTTGGCCTAAAGAGTGAAGGTTTAGTGAAAGTGTAAAGAAAAATACAAAAATTGACCAGAATGTGATAAATAAAACTTACTGCATCAACTTCCTTTCACGAATCAAGGTCTATTCTTGATGACGAGAGCCATTTTTATTCATGTCGGGTACCTTCTCACCCTTTTTGCAAAGTACGTTAGTCGACTAGAGATTGAGATCACGAACTTGCATAAAATTTACCTCGTGATCAAGTAGCAGCGCAGTCGCCAGTTGTCATGTGGGATGGTGCTGGTCTTCTGTAACGTTTTTTCGTCAATTTTATTCATCACAAAATTAATTGTCTTGCTGCTAAATTTAAAAAATGAAAAACTTACATTCATCGAAATTCACAGCTTACATGATCTTTCTTGTCCAAACTTTAATACACGCTAATCTGTAAGTCGATTTCTAAACAGGAAAAATCGTGATAGTGAAGGATGGAAGCTATTGAGTCTTTTAAAGATGTCGAATTCCCGTATTTTAGTCGATTTCAATCTACAAATCTTAAAAACGGGATATAAAAGCTTCTACTCTTGTTTTCAAACATTGCATACATGTATCTGAGAAAAAATTATTTTCATAAAGATCTCAATAAGTTTTCAGAAGAATATGAGAAGAAAGATGTGAGACGCGAAAAACAGAAAGTATTCGAAGTTGTTATCATTAGCCTTTTGTGAATTTTGAGAATAGGTCATCAACTCATTTTAGTTTGTAAAACAACAAAATGGGACTTACATGATACAAAACAAAACGCAAGGAAAATATTAAGAAAATGTGAAAAAAAAATAGAAAACACGATGTTCCACTTGACACGCGCATGACAAACTTATTTTATTAACTGCGTTCTACAAATCGGATTAATTTTCTCCTCGTTGTTACAACTACAGTCAATCTGTCGTCCAGTCTCGTGCTAGCCCATTCTCAATCCATTTGTCGCCCAGTCGCATGTTAGTCTATTTGAAGTTCATCTGTTGCCAGATCCTACTGTCGTCCATTTACGGGTCAATGTCGGTCCACCCGAAACTTTAGAGATTAATAATGTGAGACTCAGCACTCACTACGCTTTTGAAACCTGATCGTTTTCAATCTCAAATTGTTTTTCGATCCCCGAGTTATATCGAAGTTACCAAGTCTTTTTTTTTCAAAAAAGGAAGTCTTTCAAAAAAAGAAGTCTTTCAAAATCCGAATTCCTGGTTATATCGTGACTTTTAATTTGAGAATGTCTGAATTGAATTGAAAACTATTTATTATCTACGTTCAGGCCATTTCCATATGTCAGTCGAAAAAGAGAGGAGAGAGAGAGAGAGAGAGAGAGAGAGAGAGAGAGAGAGAGAGAGAGAGAGAGAGAGAGAGAGAGAGAGAGATAGAGATAGAGAGAGAAAGAGAGAGAGAGAAAGAGAGAGAGAGAGAGAGAGAGAGAGAGAGAGAGAGAGAGAGAGAGAGAGAAAGTAGAAAAGCGAGGCAACAACATCCTAAAGAGCATTCAGACATTTGAATTTTCCGAAATTTGTATGAGTATTACCCTGTAGGTAACATTCGAGTTTTACTTTCTTAACGTTCCAGTATTACTTTGTTAACGTTGCGGTATTACTTTGGTAACGTTCAGGTATTACGAGGGCAGCAATACCACAATGTTACAACAGTGTTACCGAACCAGTACTCAAGTCATACCAAAGGTGTCTTTCGGTACCATAGTAATACCATTTGGAATGCTGAGGTATTACTGAGGTAACATTCCGGTATCACTCTAGTAACGCTCCGGTATTACTCTGGTAATGGTCCGGTATTATGAGGGGTGGCGATACCACAATGTTACCGATGTGTTACCAAACCAGTACCCAAGTCATACCAAACTGGCCTTCTCGATACCGATGTCATACTGAATTGTGGATTTTAAGTTCTGGAGTTTCTTTCGAAATTTTTAAATATTTTCCTTTAGAAACGGCTGCCATTGATACAACGGACTATGTTGTCGCTGTTTCATTCCTTGTTTCTCGCATTATCCTCTTTCATCAATTTCTTCGTCTTGTATATAAAACGCTTTCATCGTGGGGTAAGTCATTTTTTCCATATATTTTAAAAATTTTCGATTCCAGTATTGCAAACAGCAAACTATCAAGTATGATATAGTTCCTTTATCTCCGTTGAGCATTCATCGATTGTGTGAGTTTTTAAACAATGAAATTCAAATGTTCCCACTTCGAAGTTTTCACATGGTAGTTTTCAGCGACTGTTCGGCGGAAAATTTTAGTTTTGGATTTGGATGAAACTTTGATCCATTCTCATCATGACGGTGTTGTCAGACCGATGGTGAAGCCCGGAACACCTTCAGACTTCACAATTCGAGTGAGATTTTTGATTTTTTTTCAGCATTTTCTCATAAATCTTTACAGGTAGTGATAGACCGGCATCCAGTCAGATTCTCAGTACACGAACGACCCCACGTGGATTATTTTCTCTCTATCGTCAGTCAATGGTATGATCTCGTAGTGTTCACCGCGTCCATGGAGGTCTATGGAACAAGCATCGCCGATAAGCTCGACCGTGGAAGAGGAATACTGAATAGGAGGTGAGAGTTTGTTATGAAAACAGTCAAATTGGAGTTTCTGAGTGATCTCCAGAGACTTCCCATACGTCGAAAACAATAGAATCGGAAGTAAAGTAGACTCAGATCCGAAAACTACAACGCAAAAGAAACATGTAGTTTTTGTAGTTTCTTCTAACATTTGATCATCAGAATTGTTTTGGGATGCAAATCTGTGTTTTAGAAAATCTTTGACTAAAAGTGTGAAAACTATCTTATTCCAGATACTTCCGCCAGCATTGCACCATGGACTATGGTGGCTACACCAAGGATCTCTCTGCCATTCACAGCGATATGTCGTCGATTTTCATTCTTGATAATTCTCCGGGTGCTTATAGGAAATTTCCGCGTGAGTTTTTGGCAAATTTTATCAAAATATGCAAAATTTGTGTCGGTCAGAGATGTTTTTTCTAAACGAGAGGACACGTTCGGAATCAAGTTTCAGAATTCTGAATGAAATTTCAAAAAAAAATTGAGTTTTGGATGAAATTTCTAGTTAGAACACTTCTTTTTTCGTAAAAAACTAGTTTCTTGAAGCGTTTGAGAAGTGTCCCAAAATAACATGCACGTCTCACAAAAGTGTCCCAAAATAATATGCAACAAAACTGATTAAAACATGTACGGCTTACAAAGTGTCCTAAAATAACATGTATAAAAATGTCCCCGAATAGTGTGAAATTTTTGAATTTCCAACGAATAAGTTTTTGTCCGGTATCCTAAATCAAGTTTCAACAATTTCAGACAACGCAATACCGATCCCGTCGTGGTATTCCGATCCGAACGACACTTTTCTGCTGAGTCTTCTTCCGTTCTTAGACGCACTCAGGTTTACCTCAGATGTTCGCAGTATCCTCTCTAGGAACCAACAAAGTGTCGCTGACCGCTGGTGAAATTTCGATTCGTTTCTATTTGTCCAATTTTTTATTTCCCCTGTCTAGTTGAAATGTAAGACCACCGGAGGCAGTGTTTTAATGATAATTTATGGAAATTTAGTAGAATTTTCAGATATCTTGACTAAATTTGGCCTTCGAGAAAATATTTCTGAATGAAATACAAATACAAATCTCATAAAAAACAAACTTTTGTTAAAAATTGAATAGTTTTCATCATTTTCCGCTATTTTTCGACTAATTTTAACAGCGATAAACAAGATTAAAATACGATTTTCGATGAAAACAAAATTCTGTTGAATGAATGCGATTTTTCACAAACGATAGGAAAAATTATAGTTTTGATCCGATTTTAGATATGTTTTTCGAATGTTCCGTTAGAACAAGAACGATTTTTCATGAAAATTACAATCTTGAACTAAATCTTAACGAATATCATTTTTTCCTTTAGCCTATAAAACCTCCCCGGGATCATCGTAGAATACCGTAAGTAAGTCGGGTAAAAGTCCGTCCGAGATTGTTTATATTTTATTTGTTTCTTCCCCACTTTTTAGATAAATGAACTTCCATATCTCGAAATCAGAGTTGATATGGGTGAAAAGCCTGTGTAGAGAATTGTTTGTAGCGCCACAAAATGACCACAATTCGGCCACAACCTGCACCTCATCCCTCGCAATTTCGCCCTTTTCAACCATTTTGACAACCTTGTGATCAAGTTAAGATACATACTATTGCATTTTTGACTGACTTTTCGTCCCGATCCAACAAATTCATTTTGTTGTGCAGCGTGCAATTTTTCCTATTGTGAGGTTACCGATTTTTGAATAAATTTTCCTTGTCTAGGAGGATTTTTTCGATTATAGGGTCTTTTAAATTTATTTGAGTACGAAAATTGGAAATTGACAGTGTGTTGAGAAAAAGCAAAAATGATTACATCAGAAGGGGATTGAACTTGGACCTGAAACACATCAAAGACTTGTGTTCATAAATCGAGGTTCAACAATTTTTGAAAAAAAAAACAAAAATGAATGCACTGAAGGGGATTGAACTCGGCGTGTCATCCAATGAGCCAGATGCTCGACTTTGAATCGAGGTAAGACGATTCTCGAGAAAAAACAAAAATTACGAGATCGAAGGAAGATTGAACACTTACCTTAAATCACTTCAAAAAAAGCCCTGGGATGGATTGAACCTGTAAACAAGATCCTTGTTTTCCTCAAAACCATCTAATGCGTTGTTTTTGTGTACTCAAATTACTGTCCACAAGTCATGTCCCTGTCTCGAAACCCTATGTTGTTCTA
>OZ022251.1:13939036-13979036 GCA_963978915.1 Caenorhabditis parvicauda | reverse complement strand
GAGAGAGAATAGTTGACGCCGAAGGCTCTCGCCGGAGGGGGAACCGCCCTCCCTGTGGCTGGTATAAAACCTGGGTGACGGACCATATACCGAACAAATACCCACAAAATGAGAAGGATACTTCTTTTCGTCTGTGTCGCCTGTCTATCACTAGGTTTTGATTTTTAACCTCTACACGCTCACAATCTCTTCCTATTTAGGCGCTCAAGCTGCTACCACCGAACAGTTAAGACAGTGGATTTTGAACAATAGAAAGAGCCTTCCTGTTGGTGAGAATGGTGAAACTGATATTGCTGGCACCATTTTGAGGTGTGACTTTTATCTTTCCCATGATTTAGTCACTTTTCTTCCAGGTTATTCGGGTTCGGACACGATAAGGCAATCGCTCAAGAAGTTGTTCAAACGACTACCACCACTGAAGCGACTTCCACCACTTTGGCGAAGGATGGTGGGTCATTGACCATTTTTTTGTATCTAGTTTGATCTTGATTTCCTGACTTTATCAGTTTGGAACTATCCCATTCCATTTATTACTAGTTTCGATGCACCATAGTTTTTTGTATCAGTACAGTCACCTAGAATAAGATTTCGGTACGCCTGTTAGCATTTTAGTCAACTTTAAGTTTTTCAGTCCTGAAATATCAAGTCCTGAGGTCATCGAGAAGATATTCCTTCAAAAAAAAAGACTAGATTCTAAAGCTTTGTTCTGGAAACAGTTTCTGGCATTTCAAAGCAAGTTCCAATTTTACATTTTTGAAAAGCCAAAATCAGAATAGGAGGTGCACCAGATGAGCTTCTCTGCAGTATTTTGGTACTTCTTGAAGTACTGAAAGCATCGGAATTAGAAGATTTAGAGCCAGTTTCAATTTTTACATTTTGTCAGAAAATACGAGCATTTCCTCAGTACTTGGGTACTGCGCCCAAAGTTAATCCCGTAACCAACTAGTACAGTCACGTTGTGACCATGTTGGGTGACCGACTTATGTCACACTTCTCATATCCACTCAAGAAGTGTCCACATTTGTTTGCTTTCGCGCGTGACAAAATAGCTTTTCACATTCGAGTGATAGACTCGATGGGTTAAGTTGGTCCGAAAAGTGATTGGACTTGAACTTTTGACTCAGAATTTGGATTCTAACAAGTATTTGGCGAGTCCTAGATTATTTAAAGGTTAGGATAAATTCTCTCATCAATTCGAAGCGTCTCACTTGAGAATCTTCACGATTTTTGATCATTTTCGGGCTAAGATGGATTCTATCATTTATTTGAAGCATCCTAATTGAGAATCTTCACGATTTTTCATGCTTCCAGAATGATTTCTAACAGTTAGTTGAGTATTTTCACGAATGTTGGATGTTTTATGTGAGAAATGTTAGCTTTTTTCTATTTTCACATTCTTCCATGAGACATAGAATTGTTAGATTTTTTTGTCAATGAGTTCTGTTGCGAATGAACAAACTACATACCCAAAACACTTAAAGCTCTGCGAAAACTGCGAAACTGATTGGAGCAAACAAGACAAGGTCTTTGTAAGCTGTTGACACGATACAACAGGATCGCTACCATAGGATTAATAAAAGTAAGTCGTGGTCACTCCGCTGGTGTGAAAAGCTTGCACGACTCTGAGAACAAAAGACGAACTCGAAATGAGGAACAACTTTTTGGGATTCAGTCAAAGGTAGAGTAGTTACATTAGGTTTTGTGACAACTAAGATTGTGAGAGGCTTAGGCTTAGGTTAGGCTAGGCTTTTAGGGCAGTGGTGAATTCTGGATAATCTATAGGTTTGACCTTGGAACAATTGCATTTGGGCCTGTGCTATGGTTGGTCTCTGAGATCTTTGAATCTGCTGAAGAAAACCATAATAAATCGTTATATGTCCTCTTTTTTCCTAATTCACATGTTAAACTGATATCGATCATAGCTCGAAACTTGTTCCCCAAATTTGAAAGCAGTTCGATTATCTTCACCATATTCGAAAACCTAATGTTAAGAGATCTGGTAGAAGTCACTTTTTCAGTATGTCTTGAGTTTTGATCACGACATCACTGTCACAGTTGAATAGTTATAGTTTTATGCCAAACGGACTTATTGACTCTCAACCATCGAGAAAGTAGAAATCTATCATTTGAAACGTATCCTTCGATGTTTCCCGTAGTCTTCTTTCTGTGTGAGTTCCATGGTGAGAGCCCAGTTTTCAAGTGAGTTTGTGATCCAGTTTCAATCCATAAGATCAATCTCAGAAATGGAGACTAGGTTGAAAGGAAACATTCGAAAAGGTCGATGCGCAAACATCATCTTCAGTATTCGCCGATTTTTCGCCGTTTTTTGAATGGCGGGTGTGCGTCCATTCTTGTCCATACCCAAAAAGAAGATGAGTTCGTGCACTCTCAAGTGGGTATACTGTTACCAAGAGGGTCAGAGGCTCCGCCCATTTTAGGTGTCAATCTGGCTACACCCACAAAGTTTTGACGTTGTTTACCTAGCCGGACAATGATCTGAAACCAAAACTCATACGTTGGTGTATAGGAATGGAGGGAGAGAGAGAGAGAGAGAGAGAGAGAGAGAGAGAGAGAGAGAGAGAGAAAGATAGTTGCTGTTTTTCTTAGTTTGATTAGGTATACTGGTTGAATTCACTGATATGTGCAGTACTTGAACTGACTTTATTTGTATGGGACACCTTTTCTCATCGCCAACTTTCAGTCTGTCCATTCTCCGCCGAACCACTGCTGCTGGCCAATGACTACGCCTACTGCCGTCCTTCTTCCGTGGGGGATTGTCCTGTTGGGTACTTGTGTGACCAATCGTACAGTCTTGGAAGGTCCATTTGCTGTAAAGACCACAGAAGAGGTGTCATGCCACACAGACCTATCCCGAGTGAGTTTGAAAAACGAAAAAAGCAATGAAAGTGATGCGTAAACTGCGAAATCATGGAAAAGGGGTGGGAGACCACCCAAGAAGTTTATTTATGGTAGGACCACCAAAGAAGTTTAATTATGATGGGACCACCCAAGAAGTTTAGTTATGGAAAGAACACCAAATTTTAGTTATAATGGGACTACCCAAAAAGTTTAATCATCAGTCAATTTCAGTCCGCCCATCATCTCAGAGACCTCCATTCAATTGGAACACTGTGACACCAACCTCCAGCCCATTGAAGTACACCCAGTTGGTGACGAAAAAGACACCATGGTACATCAAGGTTAGTTATTGTTGCTTTTATCTGAAGTGTTTTGAAATTGATCTGGGTTTTTCTCGCTGAGAAAAAACTTCGAAGTTCGGAGTGAAGTTTTTGACATGGATCGTTCCCGGGCTGGGGCTGACATCGGGTATTTCGACTCCCGCCACGGGCGTTGCACCATTCACCAGCGAGATAAGTAACCTTTCAGGACCGCACCACCTGGCCGACGGTAAAAGCAGTGGAAACCACTACGACCACCGAACCAACGACAACATCTACCACGACAACAGAAGCGCCAACCACCACGACCCAAGCGACTACCACCACCACTGAAGCGACCACAACCACCACTGAGGCGACAACAACAACCACCAAAGCCACCACGACGACAGAGGAACCGACCACGACGACAGAAGAAGTGACGACAACTACCAGAGCCAATTCATGGGCCAAGCTGTGGACATCGACCATCGCTCCGAGAAACGTCGTTAACGTCACGGTTCTTCAGTCTGGAAGTGTGAGACAGCTTAGGGTGAGTGGTTTGGAAAGTACAAAAATAGATTGGGTTTGGGTGGGGATTGAACCTGTAACTGCCACCGATAGTTTGCGCCGTGAACCGTCAAGACATTTTCATTGTTCGAGTGATTTTTGTAGTACTGAGGAATGTTTGTACTGCAACTTCAGTTTTAATGAATTTGGAAAGTGCGAAAATGGAGTGGGAGGGGTGGGGATTGAACCTGTGAGTCTCTCCTTCGTTCTCTGAAACTGATACACTTTGGTACTTCAGGACGGTCAAGCTGAAAGTGTCGGTGCTATCACTCTGGTCAACGACAACGGATTTGTGGTGCTTATCGACACCGGAGCCAGCAGCGATACTGAGAGACTTTTGCACAGTAAGTGACTTTATTTTGCATCGACTTCCTGGTTGGAGGGAGGGAAACACGTGTTAAGTGAAAACAAGGAAAGCTCCCCAAGGGTTTCTACTTTGATGTAATCACTTGGGCCTACATTGGCGTAATTGAACTTTTGACCTAACAATATATTTAACCTATTGTAAGAAGCAAGGCTTGATCTAATTTGAGTCAAAGGAAAAATCCCCATCGACTTTTCTTATGGCTGACAAATATCCAAAAAAGAATTCTGGAAGTCGAGTTGCAAAGTGTCGAAGTTGAGTCATTTTTCATTGTTGGAAGTCTGCAACTTCAGAACAGATCCTAAGAATCGCGTCAGAAGAGGATTTTTCTGATCTCTAGAAATTCCATTGTCATTAGTGTTTTGAGCTATTCTCTCGAATCGAGTTTGAAGTATCTTAGCTCTGGAAATGTGTGATAAAAAGTCATTCTGAACCTTTATCAGAAAACCCATAGACTTCGCGAATTCATAGTTCAAATTCTTCAAAGGTCATCTTACTTCTTCAAAGAATTTGCATCACCGGAACTAAGCTTACTGAATAAATTTGTTCCGTGTGGGGCAAATTGAATGAGCCAACCCCTTCAAGATAAAATTGTTCTGGTGCCCCAAGGCAAACTCTTTCTCAACATGAAGGTCGACCTGCACGACACCGATGAGGAAGGCAGTATGTACTGCACCCCTGCACGCATTAACTCCATTGGACTTGCCATCGGCTTCTTCGATTTACTCTTTCTCACTGCTGTCTTCATCAAATCCGTGCAATTCTTAGAAGAACATGGTTTCAACCTTTTCGCGACAGCTGCAGTCTTCTCAGCTGGTGTCCTCTACGGAAGCCACATCATCTGCATCCTAGCAAGTTGGTACGGTATTCTACGTGAGAAGAGTTCATGGTTAGTGCCCAAAATCGTCCTGAAAGTCACCACTGTGTTGATATGCGTTGGAACCACCATGCTCCTGGCTTTCCTTGTCAGCTCCAACCCGAAGATCGTAGGAGAAGTGCTGGCTAACGGCCTGAACGCGGATTACTACTCACATCGGAGTGCGATCGACATGGCGGCCTTTGTCTTGGTCGGGGTCGCGACAGCCCTATCAATGACCCAGACTTGGCTGTTGGTTCTGCTGGTGAACATCTACCGGCAGATTCGGACTGTCGAGCTGGAGAAGCTTTGTGAGAAAGCGATAAAGAAGATTGAACGAAGGGAAGAAATGAATAAGAAGCAAGCGCCAATCAATACCTATGCTTTCGGGGATTCTGCAGGGTTCAGTACATTTATGTAGCGGTAAGTTGGGAGGGAGCTCTGTTAACCTACTGAAAACACTATTCCATATAAATAGTGAATCACTTTTTGCCACTTCGAATGTGCGTGTCGAGACCTTTGATACAGTGTGAATATTTCAGGTCTGTCGAAGGAATCTGTTACCTTGGACCAAATCAATACTGTAGTTATCACCCACGCTTCCCCAGCTCACATGGGCAACATGAACTTCTTCGCGCAGAAGCCGATTCTCTTCCACTCCATGGAGTACATTGGAAGACATGTCACACCTACCGAGCTTAAAGAGGTAAGTATGATGCTCTTTTGATTACAGTAATCAAAGTACGGTACTTTTCTGGTTACAGTAGTCCAGCTTCTAAGCTACACCTATTTCAGAGACCGTACAGAAAGTTGTCTCCAAATGTCGAAGTTTGGAAGACCCCAGGACATACTCAGCACGATCTGACAGTTCTTGTTCACAACGTTCAAGGTTATGGAAGTATGGCTATTGTCGGAGATCTGATACCAAGTGAACATCTGATCAGCGAAAAGGTATGATGATTTCTCTCTCTCTCTCTCTCTCTCTCTCTCTCTCTCTCTTTTCTCTCTCTCTCTCTCTCTCTCTCTCTCTCTCTCTCTCTCTCTCTCTCTCTCTCTCTCTCTCTCACTAACTTCCCAACTTTCAGCGCGACGTCATGTCAGAAGAAGGTGTGTGGGACGCGGCGATCAAGCGTCAGAACGCCAACCTGATAGTCTGCATGGCGGACTGGATTGTCCCAGGCCACGGCCAACCATTCCGAGTCCTACCACACTACAGACAACGAGCTGGATGCACGAGACTACTGGCACAACGACACCTCTCGAACCAATTATAATAGACTGCACTGCCCAACCATGTGATTTTCGGCTTCCTTCAGTTTTCCCTCTCTTCTAGTGTTCGTTAACGTTAACGACACCTCAATCCCCTCCTCCATGTGATCCATTGTCACTCGTTTCTGAGCAGTTAGCACAGAGATGTTTTTGTATGTACTATGTACCATTCGATGCCAATACTCATCGAGACCCTCTCTCCCCGTTTGCGCACACAGTATAACTGGAAGTATTCTTTTTATAATCTGCACAAACCTTGTCAGACGATGATAAATTTATTGATTTATGTGTTACTACGAACTACTGTAATATTCATCGCAATGGACATGAAAAATACTGTAAATTACAGTGAAACGAGTCAACGTGTAAATTCTCCTTCCAAAAGCAATTAAAGAATTCATTTCTTCGTTATCAAATGGTAACAGTTTCAACGTCTCTGAAAAAAATTGGTTGAGTAAAAAAAGAAAATGCTGCAGTAAATATGCTCCTATGAACTTTTCTTTTTCGTAAATCCTGCAAACCTTGAATTAACTTTTTCATGATTTTCTTCATTTTTATTCTTCCTTCAACTTGTTTCTCTGAGAAGGCGTGAGTAAGGTGAATCTGAGAATGCTGAAGCTCATTAAAAGTAGGAATCAGAAGCCGAAAGATACCGAAAAACCCTTTTTTCTTTTGTTATGAAATTCAAAATCGCCACCACTCGATGATTCACTCATATTTCGGAAACTATTTTTCACCGTCAACTTCAAATCTTCAAAAATGTGCTATCATTTCAGCCATGGTTTTCCGCAAGTATAAACCAGTCAAACAATGGGGGAAAATGGATACTAGGATTTTCAAAGAGATTTTCAACTCGAGGAACAAAAGGAGAATGCCTTCTTTTGTAGTTCCTGAGGGAGTTGAGGTAACGTTTTCATATATATATATATTTTATTCATTTGATGGTTCAGGCTGTCAAGGCCAAGGTCTATGACAGAAACGATCCATTCCTATTTGAAAACCAAATCAAGCAGGACGTCCATCTTGAAGCAAAGGCTCCGTTCACCGAACCTGAGGTATCCTTTTCATAATAGTGTCATTCAGAAACGAATCATATTCAGATAACTCAACATCCCCTCTACAAATCGGCTCCCGCATTCGTCTTCGAAGGTGCTGAAGCAATGAGCGATGGAGTCGCACAGGCCCAGGTCCTGACGAATTGTGTAGTGAAGCATGGCCTACCAGAAGTTGTTCTTCAGCATAGTGCGAAGATTGAAGTCGATGAGAGTCTGGTATGTTTTTAATTGTGAATTTCATGTACTATTTTTAGTATTATTAAATCAATCATCATACTCATTTAGTTTTAACACAATCTGAAAGTGAGTTTTCGTTACTATATGACACCAGAGGATTAGATTTTCATAAACACGGACAGTTTTTTCTCCATTTTCTGACTGTTAGAGTCATTTCGATATGATAACCGACATCCAATGATAGTTTTTGGCACTGAATTTTGTCGAAAATGGAGTTTTCCCCAGAAATTATCGTTTTTTAACCAATTAATTGAATCTCAAATGGTGAACTACTTTTGTAACGAAAGAAACATGAAAAAAAGTTCAGCGTTTTCAATCATCCTGGAATGATTTCATGTTTCATAAGAAAAATAAAGTGTGTAACAAAGTTTTACGATCATTATGTAAAAAAATATACAGTTGCGTCAGAAAGTCAATGCACGAAATGAGAATCAAAAAACAACCAAATCGGAGATCGTTCGAGGTCATCAGATGAGATTGAAGTGGCTGCATTTTACTAAACAGTCCCAGAAGAAGATATCACCTCCGTATGATTTTAGTCTTGCTCCATCTCAGCTGGAATTGTTTCAAAAACCTTTTACTACAGTTTCTTCGTTATATCGACTCCATTTGAGATTATCTAGGAATCATGCCAGGACGTTAGCCATTGATCTTGTGGCCAGACTTTCAAAGAGTCATGGAGTGACAGTCAGTGTTTTGACCATAAAACTGAAACGCCTCCATGAAGACCTCTAATTTTTTGCAGACACGTTGTATATATCAGATTTGTTTATTTGATGAGTAGGAGAGCCACTAATAAATTGTCCTTAAATACTAGAAGATAATCGAACTAGAGTGAATGGCTAAAAATTTTCGATGTTCTCTACAAAAGTGGTTTAAAGTTATCATAGTTTAAAAAATTCGACTTTTTCGTTGAATGAACCAAACATAAACATTCGGAAAATGTTTTTATGTCAAAGAAAGTTACTTGTATGACCTAATTCATCTATGAACTCGGGTAAATGAAATCTGAAAACTGGCTGTTTTGCACTCTTCTGTTCGCCTTGATTGTAGTACTGCCAGATCGGTGATTTTCGTACGTTCAAAAATTGGAATGAAGGAAACTAATGTAGACGTTGTGTCTGCAAAAAATTATACGTCTTCATGAAGGCGTTTCAGTTTTTTTGGTCAAAAAACTGACTGTCACTCCATGACTTTTAGAAAGTCTGGCCACAAGATCGATGGCTAACGTCCTAGCATAATTCCTAGACAATCTCAAATGGAGTCGATATAATGAAGAAACTGTAGTGAAAGTTTTTTCAAACGATTCCGGCTGAGATGGAGCAGGACTAAAATCATACGGAGGTGATATCTTCTTCTGGGACTGTTTATTAAAATGCAGCCACTTCAATCTCATCTGATGACCTCGAACGATCTCCGATTTGGTTGTTTTTTGAATTTCATGATTTAAATTGTTTGATCTTCGAAAAATATGCACAAAAGAGCAGAAAAATTGAAAATAAAAGAAAAAAACGAGAAATGAATTTTGAGAGAAAAAAGTAAATTTTGAGTGGTTTTGCAGAAAATAACTACTTTCATGTGAAAAAATTTCCTAGTGGTTCAATATTCCTTCGCAGTGTATCAAAATGTTTTATTCACAATTCCTGAAACTTACAAACCTATCCGATTGTCCAACGTGGAGATATTTCAAAAAAACGATTTCGTGCATTAACTTTCTGACGCAACTGTATATGGCATATTTCTATTCTTATTTAATGACTATGAGAATTCAAGAATACTCAAAGTGAACCGATGGTAAATTCTATTGAGATGACTGTTATTTCTGTTGTCACTTGATATCATTTTTCATTCTGTTCGATTTGAATGATGAAAAATAAGTAGAACTTCATCCGGATTGAAAAACCAACACCAACGTGTGCTTATAGCGGCTGTTGCTGGTCGCTACTGCTCAGTCAATCAGAATTACGCAGAAAATCTTCAATTTGCTATATCTTAACACAGTTTTCAAGAGAAATTTCGTAACTCGTGCGTATCTTCTCCAAAACTTTCGGCGGACCGGCATTGGAACGTAAATGGGCGACAGATGCACCGGTGGCGGGGAGAGTGCGCTGCGTGTCAATTTTGGAACGGCATTGGATCGTAAATGGGCGACACATGGACTGGTCGATGGATGAACGTAACGGCGAAACCCGCGATATGTCCGCGAGTGGCTGCAATGACCTATCTAGCTCTCAACGACTTTTTAGATCGTTTCTTCTCTGCACTTCGGAGTAGGAACGATTGTAAGCCGAACTAGAAAAAGTTTTGGAGCTTGATGTATGTATCATAGTGCGTGTTCCTGATTGCCTGAATGAGGCCTTTGGAAATTATTCACTTTGAATAAAGTTATTATTATCATTATTTCCAGGTTAAAGATGCCATCCTTCATGGAGAAAAGTACGATCCAACACTAGAAAAGCTCCCCGAACGTTTTGATCCGATCCTGTTCTGGATTAAACACGTCCGAGTCCATGGAACTCCAGTGATCAAGAGAAAGTTGGCTATTTTCCCACACAATTTCATTTTCCTCCTGCTTTCAGCAACATAATCCTGAACAACCTGGTTCGACATGTTCAGTTTGCAGGAATTCATAATGGAAGTCTCAAGGACCCGATTCAGTATGTTTTCGGTTTTTGTTTTGAAATTTTTTTTAGTGTAAACCAACTATGATTCTGGCATTTTCGAATAATAAAAAACCGGATAATGAAAGCGAAGTTGTGAGTATACAAAGTTGTACACTATTCTATGCTCAAGTGCAGAATTTTAGAAGTTTATTAAAAATGAGTAGATTTTCATCCACTTTTTCGAGATTAGTCTCGGGGTAACCCATTATTTCAAGAATTAATCACATGGTTCTAGAAGTTTTTGAAAAGTGACAAGCTTTCAATTTTCTATCATTTTCTCCATGAAATTTTTGAAATGCACCCAAAACTTGGATATTGAAACCAAAAATTCAGAAATCTAAATTACAGAGTGGTACGTGATTCCCCGATCTCGGCGATAATCAGAAACGAGAATTTGTTCGCTTCGTCTCCATTCGTCGTCCGCGGCCAACCACATCTGACACTTCAAACCAGAGATTCGATTGTAAACCGACCATGGGCAGGACCAAATGATATTGAAGCATACTCGTGAGTTCTTGTTGTGATGAAAGATGGTGTTATGCTTTACTGATAAACTTGTTCGATAAAATGGAAACATAACAAAATAAGTCCGACATCTGATCTGAATTCTGTTTGGGCTATTTATTTTGATTTTGAATTCCGTTAAAAATGTAACTTGAATTTTGCTGTAGAAAATAGGTTCCGTTTGAAGTTTCCATTTCTGGAATCCACTTTGCAAGATGCTTAAAATCGATGAAATGAAAATTTTAGCCAGCAGAATTCTGACTCGTACCGTTTGAAATATTTTAAAACTGTTGTTTTCCGATTTTGGTTGAAAAATTTTTTTGGAAAAATTTCACGAATTTTGTTTTGCAAAATTTCGAACTGGATAAAGAATTTTTATTACCAAAAACTTTTTCTTCCGTACAATATACAATGCAAAACTTTGAACACAGTTTCAGTTTCCTTTTTGTTAAAAAAATTTTTTTTTCAATTTATTTTCTTCGTTAAATATTAACTAACTTTGCAAATTTTTGAACTGGATAGAGATTTATTTTCTTCCGTACAATATACATTGCAAAACTCTGAACAAACTTTTGATGGAATTGAAAGTGAAATCCGCTATAATTTTCGACCTACCACTCACTATCAAATCACGATGTTGGATGTATTTTTTGATGTTTCAGACAAGAACTTCTGCCAGACATCTACCCACTGTCGCCAGTCATCGACCTTCAGAAGGACAACCTCTACAACGATGACGTTCTGGTCCCACAGCCTACTAGCAAACAACACCATATTCATTCTATCCTCTGGTCGAGAGAACAAAATCAAAAGTATCCCTGGACTCGGTAAGATTTCTTGTATTTCTGGAGACGAGAAAGGAAGAAAAATTGAAAAACCTACGAAAAGAGAATAATTCACAGAAGAAAATAATGAATTAACTTATTTGATTTTTAGGGGATTCCGTGAATGAATGAACATTGGGTTTTTTTGCTCTAAATGCGAGAAAATTGTTGCTGTGGTTGATCAAAGTTCAGTAAAAATAAGAATAAAATTGAGGAAATGTTTGAATTTTGAAGAATGTAAAATTTTCTTTCAGACTTCTGGAAACAATTTTATCCAAAAACAAATTCAAAAAATCCTTCAAGTAACTGAAAACTGCATTTTTTTCAAAATAAAAGGAGGAAAACATTGTTCTCAAAAACTTGTCATTTTTTAGAGAGCAAAACCTCGCCAACGCACTTCTTCAAACTTATGGAGCAGCGGTGGCACAAGCCACAAGAGCTGGAAAAACGACACTGGAGAAGCCAATTGTAAGTTTTTATTTAATAAGATTTTCTTAAATATATAATTTTATTGGGTGAATCATTTTTACACTTCGTGTTAATTCCAAATTATTTCAAAATTAACTCAATTTTTTTTAAAAATTCAGCCTTGTTGTTCGAGATTATCTTTCATAGTTTGATTGGAACAATATCTGTAAACCCATTTTTCTCTCTCTATCTATCTCTCGTCACTAAAAATTGAGTTCATCTGGAATTAATTTAGGAAAAATTAATTCAATTAATTAAATTTTAATTTCGATTTATATAATTCATATTGAGAAGTTATTTTTAGTTGGTGAGAGGCGCCCAGCTGGTGGACGGAAGGTTGGACCTAGTCGCCTTCCAATTGAACTCTCTGGATTCATCGGTGAAGAACTTGGCTTGGGTGGAAAAAGGTGATTTTTGAGTAAAATAGTACGAAATGTTACGAGAATGTGGAAAAATTAGTGGTAGATAAGCTTTTGAGAACTTTTTACCTATTAAAATCACCATTACGGAGGTCGGTAGTGCAAATAGCCGATCTTTAGCTGATGAATAGATGGAGAGTTCATTTTTTTAAATTCTATAGTTTTTTCATGTTTTTGTTTTTTTTTTCACGAAAAATTGAGAATTTAAACGAGAATCAGAATTCCGTTATACCGAAGTACTATCATGTCCTGACGTCTACGAGAAAATCTCATCAACAAATGTTTCAGGAGTGAGACTATACCAGCCAAAGCCGTATTTCGAACAGATGGTTGAAGTTGAGAAGCTGGATATGAATGTGTTCAAGAAGTTTGCGTCTCTCTTCCTAGGGTTTGGATCGGCTCATGCTCATTAGAAGACGCGCGGTCTGTTTTGTACATATCATAGGAAGAATTTTCTTTTTAACCTGTTACCTTTACAAATTCCGACGTAACAGACCCCTTTTAGGAGTAGTAAACTGTTTTTGTTATCAATAAATTTGTTATTTTCTTTACATTTCCTATTTTTCCAAAAGAGTTCGCAGCTCTGTCATATCCTATATTTATCATTACTTTAATTTTAGCTAGTTATAACAGAGTTCATGACGGAAGACTTGGAGTATCAGCAGTTTGTCGAAAAGAAAGGTAATTTTTATGGTGAAAAATGGTGTCTTGAAAAGATTCATTGTTGAAATCGTCAGTTTTGAAAAGCTATTCATCAAGAATTTAAAAAAAAACTCGAAGAATGTTTTAAAAACTGAGAACCCAGCGTCTTTCAGCCGAAAAGAAACAATTTGACATCGAGAAGAACTTGAAGTTTATCATCAGACACATAAACGCATTCCCAGAGCAATACTCTTCTATTGATTCGAATAAGTGAGTTTTTTGCACATTTTCCAAATAAAATACAGTGAAAATGGTGTTATATTGATTTTTATGCTTCCATAAAATCCAGAAAAAGTTTATCTAACAAATTCACATTCTCATTTATACTCCAGAATCTGAATGGGCTGACAGAAGTGGTAGGAAATAAGAGATATACCAGCTAGTTTTGTACATTCTCTACAGAGTAGACTGCACATGACGTACATTGTTACAGCATTCTGACTTTAGAATAGTACTTTTTCATCTTCAAGATGGTTTTTTGTCCGAAATTCGATCTTTTTTGACTTGACTAAAATTTTAGATATTGAAATGCTGTTCTTCGTAGTGAGGAGCACGGTGCTTAAGCGTAGAATTTTTTCTCGCGAGTTGAGTTGATCAGAAGTAACATTACTGTACGAGAATTTGGATTCTAACCTTTTCAGAATCACACTCCTCTTCTTCGCCCTATCAGCTTTGGACATTCTAGGAGAGCTCGACAACCTCTTCAGTGCCAAACGAAAGCAAGAATTTATCGACTGGATTTACAGGTTACAGTATACTACAGGTAATTTTGCGTTTCTATCGTTTTTAGAAAATTCGGTACTGAACAAGAATGTTTTTCATCATTCCCCCTACTTTCATGTAGTTTTACAATCTCCAAAATTTCCTGAATCCGATCTGTCTTCTTTTAAATGACTACAATATTGAGAAGGAATTTTTTCTGGTCTGTGGGCAAACCTTTTCCATATACTAAGTGAACTTTAGACGACTTCTCATTCATTTTTCTACTTTTTTTGTAGTTTTCTGATATTTTCTCTTTTGATCGTCGTGAGTGCCTTCTCACAGTGGTTTCCTCTTATTCGGTACTAAAAATCGTCTGTAGTCGACCTTTTTCAATATCTTCGGTGAAATTTAGACGATTTCTCATTAATTTTTCTACTTTTTTGTAGTATTCTGCTATTTGCTTTATTGCTTACCGTGAGAACAATCTCACTCTGGTTTCTTACCCTTCAGAAAAATAAAATGTGTGCCGCACCTTTCTGCGAGCCCAAAAGGCGTGACTTTGGTTTCGCGTCCTATGGACAACGAGGATTCGGTGGAGTCATGGAGGACCCTTTAAATCGAAGTCCACTCGGGCAACCCAACTTCCTCCCGCAGTACAATCTCGAAGCGTTCTGGAGGAGACAGCTACCACCGTATGTTGATCGACTGCCACAGCCGCTGATCGAGCCGAGGTTTAGAAAGGTTTGTTTTCGATTCTTCAAAGACGTCTTGAAAGGTTTGATGACAGTTCACGATTAAAAAGTTGAAAAAAACTTTATTAATTTGGTTTCCATTACCATTGATGATGGTTATTTTCAGCATGAAATTGTTTTTTTTGCCCCAGAAATCATTGAAAATTGTAAAAATTTGCTGAGGAATACTGAAAAATCTGCTTTCCGAGATAGTAAAAAATTATTTTTGAATGTTTTTTAAGCCATAACCTCATCAAAGTACAATGCATTGTGAAGTAGAAATCTCGTAGAATAAAGAATCTACTTTTCCCAAAAAGCTAATATTTTTTAGTTTGAAACGTTGCAATTATTTCGAAAAAAGGCGGTAGAAATTGAATAGTAAGAAGGTTTCATGCTGTTTTGGAGAAACTGAGTTTTGCACATTTTCGATACCTTGATCAAAATTAGCCATTTAGGTTCAGTTATGCCCGTTTGGGCTTGAAAGTGGTACCCATTATACCAGGGGCCTATAGAAATAAAAATATTTCATGTTTCACACCCCCACAAAGGTAATGCGCCTACTCATAATGACGACCTACTCATAATGACGATGTATCGGGAGATTGACCGTGATAATAATAATTCCACAGCAGTCTGGAAAAATCAGAAAACTACAAAAAAGTTGAAAGAAATTTTCAGGAAGAACTCTCTCGAATACCTGGAGCTATCAGCTGGTCGACAGGTCGAACCCAACTCGACAATCGCAACCTTCTATGTGCAACGACAGTTGAAAACGACGTTGGAGATCGAACAATGCGCGTGTGGACTGTATCGGAGAGGTCAAAACAGAATTTCATGGAGAGATTTGATGTTAATGTGAGGTTTTTACTTGGTATCAGTGAAAAATTGTTTTCCCTTCCTATTCAAAGAAGAATTGATATTTTTGATCTAGAAAATCTATGAAATTTCAACGTGAAGTCAAAAAATCACTATGAAACCGCTTGAAATTATCTTTCCATCGAAATATGCTCAAATTTTCATTGTTTCACGAATCAAAAAGTACAGTATAGGACGATAGTGAAAGAAAGTGAGATTTCCAGAAGAACTGAAAAACTTGATTTTAGCATGTTTTCCTATTCCTAATTATTCAAAACTGTAGAAAAACGGAAATTTTCAGATTTTGAAGGAAACTCCGAATGTATCATCTCTGACCTCATATACGGTACCCTCTACCAAACGAAACGGATGGAAGTTCAAAGATCGCGTCATTCAGTTGAAAATGGCAGAATACATGAACGAAGAGCACGAAGGGGTCTTTATCAGATGTGAGGAGTCGTTGCAACTTCTCCTTGGAGAAGACGGAGAGGAGAAGATTGTTAGAGTGTTTAAGGTCGGTTTTAACCATTATTAATTGGATTGGTGAAGTACCGTGTGGACAGGGCATGTGAAGCTTCTCTACTTGAACAAAAATCGAAAGCTGTGCCTGAAATTTCAACCTTCTGTAGTCAATACTATTCTTTACAAGAATAGCTAATTTCATCAGAATTCATTATCTTCAAACTGATGTATGATGATTTTATTGAAAACAGTGGACATTAAAAGAGGAGCGCTACTGGAACGCATAGGCTTCAGAACTTTAGGAGAATGATGCTTATTGCACATTACGGTCCGATATTTTCTGTCCACACTGAATTTAAGGCAATTTTTCAATGAAAAAGAAAGTTTGATCATCACTCGGCTACCAGGGGGTGATTTTTGAGCGCAACAAACCTTAATGATTTAGGAGAATAAAGATTTGTTCAGGACCGCGTCCGAACATTCGCTGAGAACCCACATCTACCTGGTGAACTAGCCATATCTGACCATTCGGGCATGTTGTGGATCAAGGATTTCAACACGGAAGATATGATGAATATGCGACGGGTCAAACCTCCCAAGGATCGACCAGAGGAGTTTCTTCATGTGAGATTTTGTCAAAGAGAATACCTTGTTCAGTACCTTTTTTCAGTTTTCTTCTATTAAGAAACACTTGGTAGAAGTAGTAGAACCGAAAATAGATGTCGGAAGTTTGACCCCTGAGCATTTTCAAGTATTCAATGTGAAAGTATGCGCCAGTAAAATTATACTCAAAAATATAATATGGACGATCACTTTAGATGAAATAATGTCAAAATTCATTCCGCGAAAGTAAAAAGTTTAAAAAAAAGTAGGAAGCGAGAAAGGTCGTTTTTCGATGACGTGTTCGTTGGATTTTTTCTTCATTCCGTCCAAAATTTTTTTCAATCTTCAAAAATTAAGAATGGAGTGGTTATTATAAATATCTTCCGAAGTTAAAATCGAATTATTGTTATTTTAATTCCAGTCCCTAACCTATACGGATCATCCTCGAACGCTGGCAGCATGTTCAAATACCTACGTCAGAACCGTAGACCTTCGTGAAAATGGCCATCGAAACAGAGGAATCATATTGTTTGAACTCCCGAAGTTTGACTCGCAGGTAATTTTCGAATTATTCACTTTTTGGTGGTAGTTGGTCGATATTTTTGAACGTTATTTATGCCAAGAAGACACTTTTCAGATTATCTAGAACAAAGGTGTGTTATAATTTTAAAATCAAGTAAAATGGTACAACAGATAGGAAATGTGAATAGACCCAACAAAATGAAGGCGAAAGTGTCACTTCGAATTGTTCTGAAACAGAACGGTTTTTCACGATGTTTTTTTTCAAAAAAACCTTATATAAAAGCAAATATAAATTTTAAAGAAATTGGATTTTGACTGTTAAAATTTCAGCGCCATGAGGACGCCCGAAAGATCCCGCTGAAGGTGTCTCGTTCACCACGGCTCCGACACCTATTCTCCATACCCACCAAGCCGCACCATTTCATGACAGTCAACGCACACGCCTTCTACCTAATCGATGATCGTTTTCCCGGAACGCCAATGTTAACGCTGAATCACTCAATAGCACAAGGAGGGCATGTCTGGCAGGCTGGGAGACCCTACAAAGACAGTACTGGTCGTGGTGAAGTGGCTGCATTGTACTGCCTCGACCAGCTCATCACTGAAATGACCTGGAGCAAGATCTACTTCCATTCTTGTGGACTCGTCTCGTCCACAAACATGATGAGATCCCTACCGAAACCAGCAGATTATGATTCGATGACAAGCCGAGTTGGAGTTGAACACAACCAGTGCCTGCAGGAACAAGCAAGATCCTTCTCGTTACTTCAGATGGATCATCAAGATCTACTACTGGTTCAGAACGACGACGGTGGTGTCTGGTGGCATCGGATAGACCACGATCACCCGCCAACTGCAACCCACCCTGACGCCATAGACACCATTGAGGATTATATCGATCGACACGAGAAGAACCCGATCTATTTGTCACATTTACCTGATCAGCTTATGAACGCGCCGGAGAAACGGATTGAGAAGTTGCAAATTGACATAGAGGGAGCTACAGAGGTGGAGGTCAGAAGGGCAGCAGACAACGCGGTTCGCGAAGCGGTCGGATGTCGTCACTGGGATCCGGAACCGGATGTAACCAACACTGAGCCGTCAGACTTGCAGGATTTGTCGAAATGCCTTGAAGTTATATGGAGTAAAGTCGCCGATGACTGATTGATATTGTAACGTGTACATGTTGTTAATGAAACTGATCGATCTCTTACTCTTTTCACTACTGAAAACTGCTTCTGTTCAGTGCCGAATTCCTCTTACACCATGTTTTCGCCATGTATAAAACGGTTTTCAGGGAAGGTCAACGGCTTCCGAGGGTCTCATGGAGCTGATGGAAGTGACTTTGATGCGGGCAACCTGGCGCAGTCGTATAGGTGAGCTTTGTTTCACAGAAAAACTAAAGATTATTCCGAGATTTGAATTTAATGTTTTTTTTAAATCAAAAAACCAGCTTGTTGAAGTTAATTTTAGCTCCGTTCATTAATTCTTGAAATTGCCTTCTTGTTAGATAATAAAATGTAAAATTGTGTTTCATAGTTTATAGAGAAAATAGCTCAAATTCAAGTATGTAATAACTGTGTAACACAACGAGCTAAAAGGGCAAAAGGGAAAAAGCAGACACGCACTCATGCTCCCAAGTCGTGTCTATTATTAAGCTTAGCTGAGGTTCGGAAAACGACTTTCGTGAAGGTCCGAGTTTGGTAACACAAGAAAGTCGTTTTCCGAACCTCAGCTAAGCTTATTATAAAAGGTAAATTACTGGGCATGACTGCGTGTCTGCGTGTCTGCTTTTTCCCTTTTGCCAGCTAAAGGTGATCGTTATCGATTAGACGCGTTGCACGCAAATTATATTGAACGAAAATTCGCTACAGAGCGCGTTCGCTTTTCTCCTATATTTCTCAAGTTAACAAGCGAATTAGTTTCGACGATTTCTATTGAAAAATTGCAAATCATGTAATTTCCCTTCTTAACTAGCTTTTTATCATGAATTTTGGAAATAACGTCAGAGAACAAGTTTTTTAACTACA
Organism: Caenorhabditis parvicauda; assembly: GCA_963978915.1. Taxonomy (NCBI): domain Eukaryota; kingdom Metazoa; phylum Nematoda; class Chromadorea; order Rhabditida; family Rhabditidae; genus Caenorhabditis; species Caenorhabditis parvicauda. Next base: position 13,960,042 of record OZ022251.1, on the reverse strand, counting down.
GTAACTGTAATTTGATCTACAACGGTGCAGGATTCACGAAGGGGCGGAGTTTGCGCTCGCTGCTTATTGGTCGCCTCCCCTCGCTGCTTGATTCGACACTTTTCTATTGCGTTTAGCACCGTGTGTGTCTATGCAAACTAATGTTTTCAAAATATTTTTCGTTTTGCAATTTTGCTTAAATAAAGGAGCTAAGGATAAGCTAATAAGCTAAGGAAAGGTTGGGATAACAACTTTAGTGGAGAGTGAAGTCTTCGAAACACGAGTAAACGATAAATTTGAGCATTGTATGATGAAAAAATCGTTTTGTTCATCTCCCATTCTTTTTCGATAAAGTAACAAATTCTTCAGTGCACTGTTGTGCCTCGCAATCCTCGGCGATGACTTCGGAAGAGTAGACCGAGACGCACTTCTGAAGACTGTGAGAGAATCGCAGAGGGAGAATGGAAGGTGAGCTTTGATTTGAAGATGTTGAAAAGCAAAATTCGGCGCTAAATTCGAAATAATGAAGTTTTTTTGATTTTGGTGAAGGTTCAATTTGAAGAAATTTTGATCTAGTACACTCTGTTACTAGTTAGAACTATGTCACTTCACGAATGTTTTTAACGAACAGAAACAATGTTATTTGCCGAATATCAGCTGAATCGAACGATTTATTCAGAAGTTATAACAGAAAATGTCAAAAACAGGGTGTTACAAAAAAACAAGAACACTCAAATTACTGTAAGAAAAGAAAGTGTACGGTTGTCCAAACTTCATTTTTTTTTTAATTTTTATCATTTAGTAACTAATCAGTTATTTTTCAATGTATTGTGTGGTATAAAACATCTCTCTGGTGCATTAAAAGATAAAATCCTGTCTTTTCGTAAAAGCTGGCTTGTCCACATGGAAAATCGCAAGAAAAAATGGCAGGACAGCTCTGTGTGTACTTAAATATCTTTAAAAATGTAATTCACTATTTCAGCTTAAGCGTTGAAAAAAAAATGAATATTCTGAGTGATCGTGGAAGTCGTCTGATTATCGATAATGCGACTGACAAGACGATTGGAGTGCGCGAATTCGCTGTCAAATGGTCTCAATCAATCTCTTCAACTACAGCTCGGCTCGGAATGAAGAGGTTCAGATAAATCTTTTTTTTTTTTGATTTGCTGACACTAGATTTATCTGAACCTCTTCATTCCGAGCCGAGCTGTAGTTGAAGAGATTGATTGAGACCATTTGACAGCGAATTCGCGCACTCCAATCGTCTTGTCAGTCGCATTATCGATAATCAGACGACTTCCACGATCACTCAGAATATTAAATTTTTTCAACGCTCAAGCTGAAATAGTAAATTACATTTTTAAAGATATTTAAGTACACACAGAGCTGTCCTGCCATTTTTTCTTGCGATTTTCCATGTGGACAAGCCAGCTTTTACGAAAAGACAGGATTTCATTTTTTAATACACCAGAGAGATGTTTTATACCACACAATACATTGAAAAATGACTGATTAGTTATTAAATGATAAAAATTTAAAAAAAATGAAGTTTGGACAACCGTACACTTTCTTTTCTTACAGTAATTTGAGTGTTCTTGTTTTTTTGTAACACCCTGTTTTTGACATTTTCTGTTATAACTTCTGAATCAATCGTTCGATTCAGCTGATATTCGGCAAATAACATTTTTTCTGTTCGTTAAAAACATTCGTGAAGTGACATAGTTCTAACTTGAATATGAGCTGAGAAATATGAGAAAATATAGGTGTTCTTGTTTTATAGTAACAGAGTGTATTTTCTTGTGAAGAAATAGAAATCATAGATGTTTACTATTTTCAAGAAGTGAAATTATACTTTCAGCTTCATCTCAATACTGAAACCGATCTAATTCTATCAATATAATTTTTCTACTCTTTTTGTAAGATTCGAATAGGAGAAGATACTATCGGATAGATTTTTTCAAAGATACCCGTTCAGCTTCTGGAGCCAAGGTGAAGGGTCCGAAAGCGACATGCGATTCGTCTATTGTGCCGTAGCCATTTGTGAAATGCTACAGGATAGGTCGTCCATAGACTGGACCCGGCTATCACAGTTCATTCGCAATAGCTACAACCCTGATGGTGGTATATCACAAGGACCCGGAGATGAGAGTCATGGTGAGGGTTTTTGTAGTTTATGCTACTGTAGTTTTGTAGTTCATAAGTGGTTGTTGTGAGATGGTTTGCAGAAACAGTTTGTTGTTCACTCAGTAGTGTAGTAGATTTAAGAGATAAAGGTCATGATGAATTTTGTAATTTAGCAGTTACAGTTTGCAGTTTAGTTTGTAGTTCAAGATTTATTACTGTAGTTTAGCGAGGTAGTGGGATGCGCAAGACCCTAGAAATATGATTCATGCTAATGGCTGTTTGCAGTTCTGCTTGTAGTTTATCTTACTGTACTTTGTAATTTGACTTGGCTTCACTGATAAGCCTATCTTATTGTCAAAACAAAAGGTTTTCCGACTACAGGTGGCTCGACGTATTGTGCCATAGCATCCCTGGAGCTGGCCAACCGGTTGTGGGATGAAAGTGTTCTGAACGCGAAACAGCTTGAACGGTGAGCTTTTCCGCTATTATTAGTTTTTTTTTGAAAAACTTCGGAAATTTCTGAAAAAGTTCAAATTTCCCATAAAACTGTTGAAGTTTCATTTTTCCTGACAAAAAACTTCGAAAGTGGTACTAAAACGATGAAAACTTCAAAAAAACTGGAAGATTTGTGAAAAAAAACGAATTTTTCTGATAAAGATTGCAAAATTCATCGGAAAACGTCAGTTTTCCGAGAATGGTGATATTTCAGTGCTTAAATACAAAAAAAACAAGGAATACAATCAGCATATAATTTTCGAACCAACAAATCACAGATTGGGTCGATGGGCAGTCTTTAAGCAAGAAGAAGGATTTCATGGAAGATCACACAAGGACGATGACACGTGTTACGCATTCTGGATCGGAGCGACGCTGAAGATTCTCAACATGGACCATTACATTGATCGAGACAGCCTGAAGTCCTTCCAGCTCAAGTGCCAGCACAGTCATATTGGAGGCTTTAGCAAGATCAATGAAGTTGGGGCGTTTCCAGGTGATTTTTCAGTTTTAATGGTTTCTTGGGAGATAGAGAGAGAGAGAGAGAGAAAAAGATAGGAAGAGAGAAAGTGTGTGTGAGAGAGAGAGAAAAGAGAGAGAGAGAGAGAGAGAGAGAGAGAGAGAGAGAGAGAGAGAGAGAGAGAGAGAGAGAGAGAGAGAGAGAGAGAGAGAGATAGAGAGAGAGAGAAGATAGTTCAGAGAAGAGACAGAGAGAGAAGAGAGAGAGAGAGAAGAGAGAGAGAGAGAGAGAGAGAGAGAGAGAGAGAGAGAGAGAGAGAGAGAAAAGTTCAATAATCCACCGTTTGTAGACATTCTCCACACCTACTTCACCATTGCTTCCATGGGTGTGATGGGTGAACCGATGGTTCGTTCAGTCTACGCCCCACTAAACACTGCTCGCAGGACCTATGATTACATCAAAAAGCTCTCGTTTACGAGTTAAAGACCCACTTATTTTTTACAGTTTGCCCGCTTTTCTTGTCCAATACATTTTACCACCATGATTTCGCTATGACCGGTTTTATTTATTATATAAATTATCGAAGATTTTAATGTCGAAAGGATGTTACTGCGTCTGTTCTCAGCAGAATGATACTTCTATAGTTAGTAGGTTCGAGAATGATCAAATTTTTCATTTAAGAAGGGAGCCTCTTCATGTACAGTATACCCCTGGTTCCTCCAGACGTTGATGATGAAGAAACGCTGGAGCGATGTAAGGAGAGCTTGGATGTTCTTGAGAAGGTTTTTTTTGGAAAGATGAGATAAAAGTAGAATTCATAATCCAGAATTATTCAATTTCCACATGGTAAAGGGTCTTTTGTTCAATATCATTTGAAGAGAACAAGTTTCGATGATATATTCTTCGTGAAACGTAGACGTACTGATTTGGATTTCATCACAATTTGCTCTCGGCAAGGTCCAGATGATCGATTGAATTGGGACACCCTGATACTCAAAAACATCAAATAATCAATACCAGATCTTCAACGAAATCAACTCCAAGGTGATGGCCCGAATGGAATCGATCAACGAGCGTGTTACACGGATACAACGCAGGGCGTCGATCATCCAACAGAAGTATGAAGTTGTGGAGAAGGTGGTCATTCCACGTTATATCTCAATGAACCAGATGTTTCAGTCATCTGAAGCAGTGACACTTCTAACTCCGACGACGTACATCGGAGAAGACTATGAACCGACGACTACCGTCTTTTGTGCTGCTTATGGAATCGAATTTTATGATAATCGTGGGTTTTTCGAAGGTTTCTTTCTTTGACAGAGAAAAAACAAAAAACCTCACGCTCGGGAGTGGAATCGAACTTGGTGACTAGAGATTCACGTTAATGTTTCAGCCCGTAGTCGAAGCTTCACACCTCGAACCGAATCCAGAATCCGTTTTGATGTGAAATCGGAACTAGATCAGAGAAAGAAGTTCTTCGTCGCCAGCACAGCCTTGAATGAAGTGAACCGATCGTTGAAGAGCAAAGTTAGGAAAGGTGATTTTACACTTACAGTATGATTTATACGGTATTGGAAGGTCGGTTCAATAATACTTTTTCAGCCCGACCTCTCCCCAACCACCTCACCTCGACAACAGAATTGTTCTACGACGGAACTGAACGACTAGCATTCGACGGGACGAGTATGTCAGACAAGAAGAAGAAACGAAGTACAGCGACGTCGAAGAAAAGCAAGGATGGCGATGATGTAGAGGGACTTCTCGATCAAACCGCAATCGGAACAGAACTATCCCCAGATGACTTGGATCCATTCGCCTATAGACCTTCGTCGGTGTCAGTTAAGCCGCTCGAGCTACCGACTAGCTTGCCGAATTTGACCGGTACGTTTCACTCTAGAATCTTGAAGTTGGCATCTTCCGACAGTAGATTGTTTTCAAAGGATTCTCACATTTCTTGCATTCTTGAAACATTCAATTCCGCAGGTTTCGCTGAAAATCTGACCCTGAACGAAACCCTCTCTATGATGGATACGTTCGAGGACGAGTTGAAGCTAGATGGTCGTATATCAGCCTTCTCAGATGAAGCGCCCTCGAACTTAGAAAGTGATGGTGAGTTTTGGAGAGAGAGAGAGAGAGAGAGAGAGAGAGAGAGAGAGAGAGAGAGAGAGAGAGAGAGAGAGAGAGAGAGAGAGAGAGAGAGAGAGAAGAGAGAGAGAGAGAGAGAGAGAGAGAGAGAGAGAGAGAGAGAGAGAGAGAGAGAGAGAGAGAAAGAGAGAGAGAGAGAGAAAGAGAGAAAGAGAGAGAGAGAGAGAGAGAGAGAGAGAGAGAGAGAGAGAGAGAGAGAGAGAGAGAGAGAGATACTTTTCAGTCCTCTCAAACATCCCATCTCTTGCCAGTTACATCTCAAGTACCAAAGAACCCAGCACTAGGAGTGATCATCCAGAAGAACAACCAACAACATCCACCCAGCCACCATCGATACCCCCACCACTATCATCCCTGCCACCACTCATCTCACCAACTGCACCAACACCACCACCTCCTCCACCACCGCCAATGACTACTCCGCTGACGCCGATGTCTCCTGCTATGGATGGGGGAAGGTAGATGCAGTAAGTGTAACTTTTGTTTATTATGGGTTTCAGAACTGACCTAATGGCGGCTATCAGAGCTGCTGGAGGTGCAGGAAAGGTCCCACTAAGAAAAGTCACGGATAGAAAGCAAGGAAGAAGTAGACAGGTTAGTTTTACTTAATCAGAAGAAGTAGGTCGATCACCAGCTCACAGTTATGTTGCAGAAAAGCGAACTCGGAGAATCTTCACTGGCTCCATTGAAAGAAGAGAAGAGCTCATCAGGTGGAGATCTCATGTCAGCCTTGGCCCGAGCATTGGATTCGAGGAGAAAAGGTTGAGTTTTATTCACAAATTTAGCTTCAAGACAGAAATTCAGCCATCGTCGGGACGAACGAAAGCAGGAACATAATGCCAACTAAAGGAACTCTTGACGAAGGTGTCGAAAGTGGCGATGATGAGTGGAATTAAGTTTTTCACCCACCCCTTTAGTCAAAAATTAGGTGAATTTTGAATACATGTGATCTTGACGAGTTATGTATGGTTACTCAGCTTGCTCAATATTGTGATAGTTTTTTTACGTCTGTGAATAAAATTTTATTTGGAAGATGTCAGCTAGTTTCCCAGTTTTTCTTGAAAACTGAAAAAATAAATGAAAGAAAAAATAAATAGTATTAAATGACGACATTATGGGCAAATGGTGCGTACCAGGGCTGGTTACGAAATTTCCGATTTAACGAAACCGTTAAACGTTAAATTAACGGTTTTTTTCAAATTTAACGAATCCGTTAATCGTTAAATTAACGTTTTTTTCAAATTTAACGAAACCGTTAATCGTTAAATTAACGGTTTTTTCAAATTTAACGAATCCGTTAATCGTTAAATTAACGGTTTTTCCTAATTTAACGAAACCGTTAATCGTTAAATTAACGGTTTTTCCAAATTTAACGAAACCGTTAATCGTTAATTTAACGGTTTTTCCAAATTTAACGAAACCGTTAATCGTTAATTTAACGGTTTTTCCAAATTTAACGGAAAATTTTGGTGAATCGGTCAATTGAACCTAAAATTGGAATTTTGTTAATTTTTTGAGTACTACGATTGTTGAAAAATGCATTATTGACCAAGAAAAATCTAGATTGTGACAGAAAAATCACTAAACTGTGGTTTTCAACTTTTTATTTTAACGGAATTATTGATCGTTAAATTAACGTTTTTTTTCAAATTTAACGAATCCGTTAATCGTTAATTTAACGGTTTTTCCAAATTTAACGAATCCGTTAATCGTTAAATTAACGATTTTTTCAAATTTAACGAATCCGTTAATCGTTAAATTAACGGTTTTTCCGAATTTAACGAATCCGTTAATCGTTAAATTAACGGTTTTTCCAAATTTAACGAATCCGTTAAACGTTAAATTAACGGTTTTTCCAAATTTAACGAATCCGTTAATCGTTAAATCGGATTTAACGAAAAATTTCGTTAAATTCGTTAAATCGTTAATTTCGTTAAATTTCGTAACCAGCCCTGGTGCGTACACCGTTTAGTGAACTCATAACTCTGGGTGTCGTCATATTTATTTTTTTTATTTTAATTTTCTTTCCTAAATCAGAGACTACGGTTTTGTGGTGAGTGTAAAATCCGAAATCTCCTAGTAACTTTGTTTCTGTCATTACTGTGCTTTTATACTGTTCGAATACAAGAAAAGACCAAGATAATAGAGTTACGTACGTCAAAAACATCATTTCAATAGTTCTACTTCATTTCAATGTGTTCTGGCTAGCGGATTTCCATAATGGTTCTGGCACTCTCTTTTTTATACTCTTAATCTTCATCAGGTAATTCATATTCCCAATTTTCATTTGCATCATTCTCAACGATCAAATCTTTTCTTGAGCAATGAATTTCAGAAGAAATCATGATGTTCCCTGGTGCTGGAAGTGCGGAACTTGGAAGAATCGCCGCAGAAAAAGTGAAGAGAGACGCTGGTACTTTCATCACTTTCGCTCTACTCGTTGAAGGAGGTATTATCTTTTCTAGACGTTCTATGAGCTAATTCCATTCCAGCTGCCATCGCATCAACATATTTCGGCATCGACTGGATCCTCGTTTAAACACCCCAAGCGTTGTTTTGTTTTTAGAATGAATAGTCTTCTTTCGCCGTTTTCATCATCGCAAGGTTGGCAAGTGTCCAAAAGGTTTTCTCCAACATGTCGCATAGTCTATAGATGAGGGAGGTGAATGAGGTAGCCATCGTGATTGGTCGTAGCACCGACGAGATGGCGCATAACCAGTTTTCGAAATGAACACAGAGAGAGAGAAAGAGGCAGTGTTGTCCGAGTGACCTTGAGGAATTCGCGCCCGGTAGCCGCCATCCAGCTGTTCCTTCAACTTCACAAGAAACAAACCTTTCTCTTTCCGAGTTTCCTCTTTCTACGTCTTTTTCACGTAGATAACGGAAGTACTCGTTAATCACTTTCAATTCTCCTTCAATCTTCCATCAGTTGACTGCTCAATCATGTCGGAACCTTCTACACGCGGGACGTGATGGATGATAAGCATGTCCTCTTTCACTTTCCTTCGTTGCGTTTCTACAATAACGACATCTCAACCTTTTTTTCCACACATGGTTATCGATCACATTGGAATTATACTGAAAATTTCCCCTCACGCGTCCTTGAGAATATTTTGTGTAAGACGTTGCACACTGCGCGTAGAATGGTTATGGTGAGTGGGAAGCATAAAAAGTTTTGCATCGAAAACTGGAACTCGTAAACCGATCAACAGTAATTTTGTGGTAACTTTTCTCGTAAAACTTTCCCAAACAATGTCGCCGGCAATCTCGAATCGAAATCTGTTTTCACGTATCGATCATCATCTCTTTCGCTCTTCGGCAACCGACAGTTTCAGTAATTTACAGATTCTTGTCTAACGTATGAACACAGAAACGGCCCGATCGAAGCGAGGCGAATCGCTTGCTAGGAGGTAGCTTTTTCCATTGAATATCAATTCTGACGTTGAATTATATTTTTTGAAACGTTTTATATCACCTACAATGTGGTATGACTCATTTTTCATCCGATTTTAATTTCCAGAAACTGCACTATTCTTACAAGAGTTCTAACTTCAAATTTTCGTCTAAAACATTCAGAAAAATATAATCACTCAAGTTTTCTCTCGACCCGGCTTTAATCACTTGAAAACAGAAAATTTACGAATTCGAAAAAAAAGTTTTAAGCGAGCTCTAATTTTTTGCTAACGAAGATCTCTGACTGTTTTAACTATATATCGAATTTTTATAATTGAACACTCCTAACAGATGAGTATTTTGATGTTTTCTTAAATTTGGAAACAACTATCTGTAAAAGTTTATAACTGAATTTCAGACAATCTCGAAGTGTTCACGAGAAACATCGTCGTCTTCACATGAACGATGTGCTCAGTGAGATGACCGAAACTATCCCGGATAGATTCTTCGAAGACGAATCGAATTCAAGTAGTGAGAAGGTGAACTTGGTCTCATCTTTCTCGTATTACCCATTTCTTTCAGATAAACAGAAGGCCTAACAAGTGTGGAGTGATCAGCGCTGCTGTACACTACATGAGGGAGTTGACGAAGAATGGTTTGTTTTTGAAAGTTGCTGTGTCAAATTTATGAACGATACGATAATTGTATGTCCTAAAATTTATGAACGATACCGAAATTTTACGAACGGTTCTATTTCATAGATTTTATAACAAAGATTATATGTATGTATAGTACTGTTTATCGATTTTTATCTTAGCGTTCATAATTATATGAAGTAGATGATGTTACGGTGTTTCTTGTTGGCGAAATAAGTAGAAATTTATAGCTAACTCAAGTAAACCTACACATTTAGTGGAACGCGGTGCGTTTCATCTCGCATCCCGTTTTTTGAAACGTCAAATAACTTTGCTTGGAACATCCCAATCACCTTGTGTTCGTGTTAGCTTAGGTTGAATCTCAAGCTGACCCAAACCTAACCTAAGCTCAAAAACGAGGTGTTCATGGTAGTGAACACCACTTTTTTACGTTTTAAAAAGAAACGGGATGCATTTTACTGAATACCAAACTTTTCACATGATATTCAGAAAAAGTGGCTACTGTCAGCACGTCAGCGCACTGTCAGAACCTACTGACTTCTGTTGTTTTGGTACTAAAAGAATGGAGGATCGAAGAAGTCACTGGGTCTGCTCTGAATGTTTTTGGGTGTAGCAGGGTTGGATATTCCAATTTGAAAAGATGACGAATGATTTCCAGGATAAAATGACTGGAAAAGACATTCGACAATATCTTCACCCAAACACTGCTCAGTACCTCATGTCGAAGAATCTATTTTTCTGGCCGCTAAAATTGGATCAAGAACTTGTTCTAGAGACACTCCACGGAAAGAAGATTTCATGCTCGAATGCGATCATCAAGGTTTGATTTCTATTTTACTATATAAAAATTCAACTTTAGGGTGATCGAACGGTCATAGCGATAACTCTAATCGATCAAGATGAAGAGAGAGTACCTCCGAAAGTGTTTGAGGCTCCTACGCCAGTAGTGGAAATGGTATGTTTTTGCTCTTTTCGAGAATCTTGATTTCTATCTCCATCATAAACATGGCAAGAGGAATGTGGTGTCAACTGCAAAAAGCATCCTTTGTTCAACAATTGAACTTTGAAAAGCATCAAGACCTTCCCCGATAGCAGAATATTTCAGAGACAGCCAAAACTGAACGATCGACCACTTTTGGCAGCGCTTCTGATGAAGCCCGAACCAGACCAACCATGCTCGTCTAAAGATACTAGATTTGAGCTGAACAGCAGTAACCCGAGAACGGTGAGTGCTTTAACTTCTATCTGGCTTCGATGATAGGAAAATGGACCTTCACTATGTCGCGAGAATTGAAGAGATGAAGTTAGAACAGACTGAGTACTGCAGAACATCATGCTAGTACTAAGCACTTCATGTTACTTTCAAATATCATCTTCGCGACTTGGGATCGGACGTGACCACTATCCACTAGATCAAAATTTCACATCGAACATTCCAGATAACTCCGTCATTGCACTGCGACTCCCCGACAACCTCGTTCCTCTCGCCAGAATCAGCGTCATCTGTTGGATCGATGCCAAAATCGATTCAAGTCCCGACGATGAGTGATGAGAAGAAGAATCCAAGAGGAAATAGACCGTCGACGATGAAGGTTGGATCTTTGTAATTCGCATCTCCAAAGAGACGATTCAGAAGACAAGCCGAAAACGACTGAAGTCAGTCAACGCGATAGTTGAGAGTTTTTCATTGGATGAAGTTCCAGTAGACTCGAATCCAACGGTCAGACAAGAACTGAATAAACCGACTACGACGGAAATCAACCCATATGAAGCGTTGTCGCCGGCTTATAGAGAGGTGAGGTGGTTATGTTCAATTCATTCACTGTTATTTCAATATATTTCTCTAATTCTGATATTGTTGGGAGATATGATAGTTGAACCTATTGAATTTTTGATGACAACAATAAAGTGAATGATTCCAGATCTGGCTACACCTTCAAAGTCAACGGCTCCGGCTCGAAGAGCAAGTCAAAGCGAAGGAGATTGAACTACAAAGTCTAATGTTGTCGACGTTTACCCACCCAATCCAAACCCACTACCACGGCCAGTTGATGCAAATGTCGACAACTAATATGGATGCCACGTGGAATTTAGCACCGCGGAACAGTCACCATAACTTGTGAACTACCCATACCGATTTTATGTCCCGAATCGAGCTTTATTGAGAATCTAGGTCTTTTACTCTGCGCTGGACGCAGTCTAGCAAGAGATAACTGACCTAGCACCATATCGATGTATCTTTTTTACATACGGGTTTTTTTCTGAATAAATGATACCTTGTTTCCTTTTTTGAGAAAGGATTGAAGATATTTTCGAGAGAATAAAACGTGAAACTGAAGAAATGAGTTTGAATTCATTTCATATCGGAATGAGAAGAGCGGATAACGTTCGGATTGATGAAAACAGAAATAAATGAAAAAGAGAAAAACGAATTCAAAAAATAAAAAAGTGAGTGAAAGCGCGCTCTACTGACGTTGCAGGTTCTTTTTTTTCTTTTCAGTATCCTAATTTCGATTTTTTCTCTGTTCCTGTCTTCTTCCACGTTGTTTCGTGTTGATAATATTGACAAGCATGAAAAACTCGATAGTTTAGTCATATCTCCGAAGTTTCAGCATTAACAGTCCCCAGTTTGAGAATTAGTTTTAAAAATATCGGAAAAACAAAACTCTCTCACTCCTTCTTTCGTTTCACATTTTTCACCGAATCATCGACAAATATTTTCAGCAATCATCTAGCTTGGTCACCATGACAGTCAGCAACAAGTGAGTTACACCAATATTTCATTGTTGAATTGAATAATTTCAGAGATTTCACAATTCCCCAAACAACCGAAGTCGGTAACTGGGCTGAAGCAGTGGAACAAGAGAGTAAGTTTCAATGATAAATGAGGATTAAGATTTTCCCACAGATCTATCACGCATCGAAGGCGAAGACAAGGTGAAGACTGAAACCGCTTATACGTTCGAGAACGACGTTAGGTATCAGGTGAGTGTTGAGCATTTTTCATTCTGTAAATAGTCTCAAGAAAGTGATTTTTAACTTCAATTCCAGGTTGTCACACAATTCAAAGTCATCAACAAGAGCGTCCCGAAAGTCGTAGCTGAACGCAAGAAGTGGGTTAAGTTCGGTAACTGCGCTGGAGAGCCACCAGGACCACATGTGAGTTTAAACAATGAGAAGGCATTCATTTTCGTCTACATTTAGCAAAAAAAAGAGTATTCCAACTTGAAACTATATTGTTAAGGTCGCCACCACCTACGTTGCCGAAGAGGTGAACATCCAGTTCACTAGAAACAAGGCTGGAGAACAGATCTTGGACGTTCAGGAAGAAAAGCAAGTCGTGAGTTTCATGAATTGAAGTTTTCATCTTTACGAAAGTTTCGATTTGCGTGAGATAGAGAAATGTTTTGACGTTTGAGATTCTCATTTCATTAATTCCGTTCATCCATCACTCATTTCTAGTAGAACTATAGAAATGATGAAACAGTCACGTTAAAGATACGTTTTACTCATTTTGGTTTGTGATAACTTTGAAAATGACCAAAAAATCACGCTGGGAGACGTTTTACTCATTTTGGTAGATTAGAACCAGAAAATGACGGAACATTCACGTTGAGAAACACGTTTGAATGTGGAAGCTGAAAACTTGCACCGCGCAGCAGCACGCGGATTGATTAAATGTTAAACTTGATGCGCGTCTCAGATTTATCAAAAATCATCAGTTAGTGTTTCCTACAAGCTTGAATACTTACTGCGGAAGATGGTATAACATTTTTTATCAGAAAATATGTCCGTAATTTCAGGCAAAGACCATCAACCGCGACCACTGTCGTTACTGCAAGGGAGACCATTGGAGTACCAAGTGTCCATACAAGGTTATCTACGTCGAAGAAGACAACGCTGAGGCTGAGAAGGAGAAGAACCCTGTGTTCGAGGCAAGAGGCGAGGGACGTCATATGGAGAAGAGGTGGGAAATTCTTCCAAACCAGCAAAATACTAGTTTTATCTTCAAAAAGCTATACAAACACTTGTTTTCTATGAAGAAAATAGAAAATAATGTGAAAATGAGTTCAGTAGACAAAATAGTGAAGTCTTCATGTGAAACGCAGTACCGATCATAAAAATACGAACGCTGGAATAATTTTTTGAGAATCAGTAAAAAGATCGTTTCTACACTCCTAGGTTAAACCATGCCAAGAAATGTCAGCGTTCGTAGCTTCATGGGCGGTACCGATTTACTCGAATGTGGATTAAACTCTCGTTCCTCGTAGTTGAGTTTCACAAAATTGCTTAAATTTGAACCTAGAACAATGTAAGAACATGAGGAAGTTTTGAAACTGATTCATTTTTCATTTAAAAAGTCTAAATTCAACCTATCTACAGTTCTTCTACATTCTCTGATTCAGATCTGATGAGAACACGTGTCGTGTCACTAACTTGCCGCAAGAAATCGAAGAGGCCGAGCTTCTCGATGTATTCAGGACCGTTGGAGACGTTGAGGTACTTTTCAGTTTTCAATGTTCGTCTGTACAAAATGTATACATTCTGTGTAAAATTGATGACTGCGGTTTTCACAGTGGTTTTCTACAAGTTATTGTTAAAATGTTAAGAACTTCTAAAATAGCACTAAAATAATCGAGGAACGCTATAAATTTGATCTTTTGAGTGTATCTTAACATTAGAATAGATTCATGAGTTTTTGAAGAGTTCTAGTAAAAAGATTTTTTAAAATGGAAAAAAACTTTTCAAAGTTATTAGTTAATTTCACTGTCTTTCTCTCGATAAAATTTAATTTCACGCTATTGACCGATAAAATTTTGAAAACACAGAACGAATAAAATAATATGTAAAAATAATTGAACTTCTAGTTTCTTTTTTAACATGAAATAGTTTTTATTTTGAAAAATATCGACGAGAAAATCAAAGTAAGTTATGTTTTCGATTTTCTTAATAAACATCAGAATACCGTTTCTACACACTGCGTCAAGCGCAGTAGAAAAGTGTCGGATCAAGCAGCGAGGGGACCGACCAATAAGCATCGAGCACAAACTCCGCCCCTTCGTAAATCCTGCACCGCTGTAGATGAAATCACAGTTACTGTAGTTGAAAAACTTTTTTCTCTGACTTTTTCTCAAATTTCATGATAAAAAGCTAGTTACGAAGGAAAGTCACATGATTTTCAATTTTTCAATAGCAATCGTCGAAAAAAATTCGCTTGTTAACTTGAGAAAAATAGAAGAAGAAGATGAAAAAAATATTGATGTGCGAACGCGCTTCATAGCGAATTTTCCTTCAATATAATTTGCGAGCAACGCGTCTAATCAATAACAGTCATCTTTAACTCGGTGTGTTTCTACAACAGAAAAACTTTCAGAGAGTCTACATCGCATGCGACAAGATCACTCAGATGCCGAAGGGATTCGCTTTTGTCACCTACTATTCTCGTGATGTAAGTTTGTTTTAGGACAAGACCAAGAAAAGATAATTATAGTTCATTTCTCTACTAAATATATATTCTCATAGTGAAACACAATTTTGTGAATTACGAAAAAATTTACATTTTGTAACTGAAAAAGAAAGAAACTGTTGATAAAACAATAACCGGAGTTTTTGACACGATGAATTGTATTGTTTGTATCTTTCCGGACTGTGAAAATAAAAAATTCGACTTCAACGAGCAGAGCGAATTTTAGCTTCAATCAAAACTTATATTTTTTACCTCGATAGAAGATTATCAAAAATTGAATTGAACAGTTAACTTCAAATTTTTTCTTGGAAAGGAGAAAAAATAGCTACCGTTTACTTAAAACAAGGAAAATTGTAAAAAATTCTGATTCATTTTTGATAAGTTTTCGTCTCCAAAACGATACGCGAGACGCCATAATATCCGAGAAACGATTCACCAACCCACCAAAACACTCAAGACACCAACCCACCACTTGGCGTGACCAAATCACCCTATATGAATAATTCAGAACGCAGCCCGCGCGATTCGCGAACTGAACAACTACAAGCTGAACCACATGGTGCTGAAAGTGGAATGGACACGGCCGAGCAACCACTAAGTTCTTCAACACATTCCCACCAAACTTGTTTTCTTGTTAGAACTCGGTCTTTTTCCTCTCTCTTCAGTCTTCTACTTCTTCTCTCATATTTCTATCCGGAAAAATGGTGGCCCTTTTTGTATTTCTGTTGTTTGGGATATGAACTTTGTTATGTGAGTACTGTTTTCCTGATCAAGAATGGTTTAAAGCCATTGATTACCTATTCTTGAGCCACTGTGCGACCCACAGCGGGCACCCTTTTTGTCTGATTTTCAGTAGATTGAGTGTAGTGTTGAATTGGATTCGTTAGAGATCGACTGATGAAAGGTATAGGGCTATTTTCCCATCAGCTACTGCGCGACCTGAAACAGGCACCCTTTTTCCGATCTTGAGCATACAAGTACCAGTTTTGTGCGAAAATAGCTGCTCCCATCTGTGTTTTAATTCATGACGAAAACCTATTGAGAAGTAACTGAGCGACCTTCAACATGCCCTTTCTCTGATCCTGAGCATATTGAACAACTTTCAGAATGGGTTTCCTATGGATTCTACGGAAACAACGTGCGAGGGAAAAAGAAATGAGAGTTCTCATCCTGGGACTCGATAACGGAGGCAAAACGACCATCGTGAAAAAGTTCCTCGGTGAAGATGTGGATCAGATTGAACCGACTTTGGGTTCGTTTTTGAGAATTTAAAAATGTTTCCGGAGTGATTTTTATAAGAAATTATATGAATACTGCTCTAGGAATGGAAAATCGACAAAGTCCAGGTAAAAATCCTGGGCAGTACTAGTGAATCCAAGCTAGCATAGGTGAAACACATATCTAGCAAAAAGTCTAACCGATTTCAAACTC
Source organism: Caenorhabditis parvicauda (assembly GCA_963978915.1). Classification (NCBI taxonomy): domain Eukaryota; kingdom Metazoa; phylum Nematoda; class Chromadorea; order Rhabditida; family Rhabditidae; genus Caenorhabditis; species Caenorhabditis parvicauda. The sequence continues at coordinate 13,943,892 of OZ022251.1, read as the reverse complement.
GCGGCAATCGCATTTTTGTAAACTGAGTACGGTAGGCTCGGACTCTCACAACGAACAGTTAGATCTTTGTGGATTTAAATTATTATTCCTACTTTCAGTCCATTGAAATTAAAGGCGCATTACTTAATCGTTCATGTTTTTCGAAGCGAAACTGCTACGGTAACTAAGAAACCGATTTACGGAGGTCAGACTTTTTTACAGTTAGAGGAAGATATGTGTGAAATGTTGAAAATTCCATGTTTTTTTCTATGTTTACCAGATCTTTGTCGATTTTCACTTCTCAGGGTGCTCGAGGTGAAATTTTGGTATGTTTCAAGATTTAAAAAGTAGTAAATACGTTTTAAATGCACTTTTAGTAAATTTTAAGGAATGACTTTGTTCTGGTTCTTTCTTTGAAAAATTTTATAAGTTCCGTCGATGGCTATTATTTAGGTCTTCAGAAAACAGAGAATGATTCAGTGTTTCAAAAGAAATTCTTGAATGTAAAGTATCCTTTAAAATGCCCTCTGATGGAAATCCTTCGGAAATCTAAAAGTTACACAAGAATCAGTGTAGTTATTCGATGTTTCGCGAACTCTTTGCAATTTCTGAGGAACACATTGAAGAAGTAGAAGAATATGTGCCCAAATTAGATCGATTCGTAATGAAATGAGCATTTATTCGCAGTTTCCGATAAACTCTATCACAAAATAACCTATTATTACAGGTTTCGACATCAAGACTGTCGAGTTTGGTGGTTACACTTTGAACTTGTGGGATGTCGGTGGTCAGAAAAGCTTGAGATCGTACTGGCGGAATTACTTTGAGCAGACTGACGTGCTCGTATGGGTTGTGGATTCTGGAGATAGAGGTACCGTTTTGAATGTTAGAATCAATACAGAAAAGTGAAAATTGATACTGATTCGGAACCTAAGAATCTAGAAAAATGGTGGGAAATTTCCGTTTTGATTGAATTAAATTAGAGAAAGGCAGAGCAAAAATGTCCTTATTGTAAAAATACAGAAAAATATTTAAAAAGCAGTTGATCGACTGGACAATTAACATTTTTCTTTTCTATCTCCAGATTTCTGAAAAAAATACCTTAACAATTGACTAAATTTCGAGAAATCAGAAAATATCGTTTTGAATCTTTGAAAATATGAGAAAATGGATCTGAATATATTCAAAAACATGAAAAATTATAAGAGTCTTTTGAATTTGAATTTTCAGAAGAAAATTCTGTTAAAATCAATTGAACGTTGAAAAAGTCAGTGAGTCGAAACAAAAATGGAACATTATAGAGAATATGGAAAAATGAAAACATGAGAAATTAATTGAGTTTCACATATTATAAAAAATATGGAAAAAAGAATTTTAATTTGTTCAAAAACATGAAAAATTATTTGACTTTCTCCTTTCTCATATGTATTTTTTTTCAAATCTGAGTTTTTCGAAGAAATTTCTCTCAAAAAATGTATAGAACTCTGAAAATGTGAAAAATTAATTTAAATACGTAAAAACATGAAAAATGTGGAAAAAACGATTAATTTGTCATTTGAACTTGATAATGTCATAAATATCTCAGAACGTCTCGACAACTGCAGAGATGAGCTGAAGAAACTGCTTGTGGAAGAAAGGTTGGCTGGAGCTAGTCTTTTGATTCTCGCGAATAAGCAAGATCTACCAAGCGCCATCGACGTCGATTCGATTTCGAAGGTAAGATTTTTGTAACGTTGATTTGGATTAGTCGTACTGATTGATAGCTAGATACCAGAAATGTGATTTTAAACAAATTATCAATCTTTAAATCATTTTTTCTCATAACTTTAACATAAGTAAACGCACTTTTGGAAACATGATTCCAGAAAGGCCAAATTGCTTTGTCTTCGCGGGAAATCGTTGTAGAGATGATATTTCAATGTTTTAAATAGAAAAACGGGTTGGTAAAGTTTGGAAGAAATGCGCTTCATATCAAAAAGCCAAGATTCAGGCTTTGGCCGTGAAAGCGTTTTGATTTCCCTACTTTAGTTATCCCATAGGCTTCTGGGGTCACCTAAACCACTTGCTGCTCGTCTTTTTCTCGAATTCAAATTTGAGTGTCTAGAAGAATTTTCTCTCAAAAAATGTATGGAACTCTGAAAATGTGGAAAAAATGAATTTAAATACGTTAAAAACATGAAAAATGTGGAAAAAACGGTAATTTTGTCCGTTGAATTTGAAAATGCCATAATTATCTCAGAACGTCTCGACAACTGCAAAGATGAGCTGAAGAAACTGAAAATAAATTAGAATGATTACGTACTAAGCTTTCGATCTCTTTTTAAGCTCATCGGATGGGTTGAAACTTGACCCCTACCGTATTCTCCCTCTCAACCGTCGGTGACCAAAAATTATACAAATTTACATACAAGTATCGATAAGAGGTGTGTGCCGCTATTTGTTGTAACAGATTGCGCAACACGGGGCTCTCTCTTTCTCTCTGCCTCCTCTTCTCGTTGCTCGATGACAGTGCACATGACAGAATGACCTTCGCCCTTTACGATACAATCACAGGAGCTCGGCATCGAATAGCGGAAAATGATAACGGGTATTGCGCGATTAGCCTCCACCGTCATTAAAACGCATGATTGATGGTTACAAGCGGAGATTCATCAAGAAAAGTGATCTGTTGGGTTTTGACAGTTTTGGACTGTACTGGGCCAAGTTTACAGTTTTCGAATAGGTCGATGTTTTAAACATTGAAAAGGGTGCGCATGCAGTATAAAATTTCTAGACTTTGGTCTGCAGTCTGCAAAAGTAGAATTTTTTCAACGGTAGTCGGGAGTGCAAAAAAAGTTGAAAAAACCCAGAGATATTGTATATCCGCTCATTCTCAAGAAGTCGGAAGTAGAATTTGTTAAACGGAAGTCGGAAGTGAAATTTTTCACGGAAGTCGGAAGTGAAAAATAGGCGGAAGTCGGAATTCCGTGCAACTCTGGCCACCAGTGATTTACCTCGAGAAATAATAAAACATAGTTGAAAAAAGTTGATGTTTAAAATAAAGTATTTTAAGCAGTATAAAATTCCACATACATGAGGTTATATACTACTCCTGGTCTGCAGTCTGCAGTCTGCAGTTATTTACCTCGAGAAATAATTAATTTTATAGTTTGAAATTAAGTTGACATCGTTTAAAAAAGACAGCTTACCCCACTCTTTAGAATGAAAAATGGCAATCAGTAAATCGCATCCCATCGCATCCCATCGCATCCCGCATTCCAATTTCAAAAATGGGATGCGATAACTTTTTTCGCACCGCATGAACACCTCTTTTTTAGGCTTAGGTTAGGTTCGGGTCAGCTTAACGTTCAACCTAAGCCTAAATACAAGGTGATTGGGCTGTTCTGAGCAAAGTTACAGACGTTTGAAAAAAACGGGATGCGACGGGATGCGATGGGATGCGATTTACTAATTGCCTGAAAAAAATGGGACAAAATGAAATTTTGATCTACCGCGCAGCTTCCTATCTTACAGTAATTCGAGTGTTCTCGTTTCATAGTAACACCAGAAGGTTCGTGGTGAATGTTAACATCCATCTTTCAGATTCTGGAACTGGAATCGATCAAAAGTCACCACTGGAAGATCTACAGCTGCAGCGCGGTCACAGGAAGTAACCTCTTGGAATCCATGCAGTGGGTCTGTGAAGACGCTGGGAGTAGAGTTTTCACCCTGGACTAAGATTCTGCATAATATCACCGACGATCTCAAGAAGTCCCGATTTTGTAGAACTCGATGTAAATATCTTGTAAATAAATGAATTGAAACTTCAATTTTTGATCGGTTTTCGAACAGTTTCTTTTCCAATTTTATAGAATAATTCGAGTCGGTTGACTGCGTTTCAAATGATGAAGGTTTTTCTCATGATAGTGGTTGTCATAGCGACTCCTATGAAGATGCCTCCTCTGTGTTTCATAAGCGTAAAATTACTCTTACACTTTGTGCACATAATTTCTTTCTCTCACCTCTTTCTTTCTTTCTTTCTTTCTTTCTTTTTCTCTCTCTCTCTCTCTCTCTCTCTCTCTCTCTCTCTCTCTATCCATCTCTCTATCTCTCGACACCTCACCAAACGGATCGATTGGTGTGTGTCACGGGTGCACCCTCCATGGTGGGCGGCCGCTTAATTGTTGACCCTCCGTGGCCGGATCACCAAGGGTCAGTCTGTTCACCAACAACCTCACCCTCATCGGCTGTCTACAACACCCGTTTTTTTACATTCTACCATCACCCAAGGTCGTCGTCGTCAAATGAGAAAATCTTTCACATGAAATTATGCTGTTTCAGCGCTTTGGCAATAAGCCAGCCTTCCTATTGTTCTTGTTGATACGTGGGTCGTTATCAGACGGCGACTAGCACTATGTGTTGTTCACATCTTCTCTGGTTCGGGTCTTTGTTTTTCTCCATCTTAAAAGTTTTTTATCTTGCAAAAATCTCCTGCACCCCGCAGAGATCGAACCCATGACTTCCAGCGTGGCAGTCGATCTTTGTTTCCACTATGCCAAGGACACGAGCCGCGAAATCTGGCTAGCTTATGGAATTTTTAATCCGCGATTTTGCAAAAATCCCATGCTCCGCGCAGAGATCGAACCCTTGACCTCCAGAGCACAAGCCATAGCTAGGGGGACTGTCTAATTATCCATGGCATGAGACCCGGCATCTGTGAGCTCTGTTTATCCCGACTTCCTCTGTCAGTCTGGCAAGTCTGCGTCTCTAGCCTGAGGCTTTGCACGTGCCTTTCAATTCGTACGCTACAGCTGTTTAGAATGTACTATGGCACTGCGCGCATCTTTGGAATGTCTCTCTCTCTCTCTCTCTCTCCCTCTCTCTCTCTCTCTCTCTCT
>OZ022251.1:13916536-13936536 GCA_963978915.1 Caenorhabditis parvicauda | reverse complement strand
TTAATGAGGTGAGAAAAAGGTTCTGATGGTACCATAACCATGATACTGTAACGGTGGTACTGTAAGAAAGACAGGTGGCGGATACTGTAACGATACTACTGTATCTAGACATTAAACCAACAACGCCAATAATTCAGGACGAAGATCTGTCCTATTCGAAAACCAGCAGCACTGCTGTCGAAGGAAGCGAACCATGCAACACCAAGAAGCTTACCAAGATCAGCAAGCCACTTCTGACTCAACGAAATCAACAGAAATTCAAGAAGCTGAACCCAAAAGAGAAGAAAAAGGCTGCTGTTGCGCTTCTTGCGGACCTGAAGGTGAGCGATTCTGGAAAAATTGAAGTTCAAGTGATAAATTCCAGCTCCTTCAAACAAAGATCAAGAGATTCTGTCAACTGGAGATAGAGTCGAACAATGGTGTAACTGCAGTCGATCAAGAAGACCGTGATGACGTGGAATCTGTGGTTACTGCTCTGGAACCAGAAGACCGTGATGACCTGGAATCTGTGGCCACTGCAATCGAACAAGATGATCTTGAAGACGTCGAGTCTGTCATGACTGCAGTCGAACATGAAGATCTGGAAGACGTCGAGTCTGTCATGACTGCAGTCGAACCAGAAGATGAGGACTTCTCTGACGCTGAGAGCTTCGAAATCGTTGAATAACTTGTACAATTCTGAACAAAAATGTAAAAACAACTGTAAAAAAACACACAACTTTCACCTTGATCTATCTAGTACAACCCCGAATCTAGTGAGCCACTTCATCTGTAATACTCTTTGGAATAAATGGTAATGGACATGTTTTATATTCTGAGACGAAGGAAGAATTGATATCAATCATTATTTTTATTTTATTGAGCTTGGTCTCGCTTCTGGAAATCCTCTGTCCGTCGAGTTACACAGTGTTGAAGTTTCAGAAGTTTCAGACGTCAACTATGGAGGCTCAAAATCCCAGTGATTCAGAAAAATTCCACTCTAATTCTATTAAGCTTGGTCTCAACCCTGGAAAATTTCTGGAAGTCGAGTTACACAAAGCTGAAGTGATTCCAGCTAATATGTAGAGTTTATTGGAGGAGTATACAGAAGCCAAGTATAAACAAATGTAAAGCTTAAGTAGTGGATCTGGTGGGCGTGGCCTCCGGGATCGTGGGAAAAAAACAAGTGTGGGAAAGTTGGTAGACCGAAAGTTAACTATGCGAGTTACTGTAGTTCACTCACTCACTCTCTCACTCTCTCACTCTCTCTCTCTCTCTCTCTCTCTCTCTCTCTCTCTCTCTCTCTCTCTCTTTTTTTCTCTCTCTCGCTCTCTCTCTCTCTCTCTCTCTCTTCCTCCTTTAAGATTAGTCGATCAGAAGAATTCCGCCGCTTTTGACCTGAGTCGCTTGGACAGCTTTTTTGATCTGAAATCTTGAGTTTTCCCTTCAAAGTTCGGAAGATTCCTTTCATTTCCCACTCTTTTCGCTGCTTACAAAACAACAATCTCAGTTTTTCGAGTTTTAGTCTTATAGTTAAACACTATCACTTATCATATTGGAATAACTTGTTAAACGATTGAAAATTGTGTTTCTCACAGTGTCAGAGAAAACTTCTAGAATTTCAAGAAAGTTCCTTTCGTGTTTTACGAAAACTGTTAATTTTTCAGTTGTTTCCAATTTCTTCTCTCTTCTATGCAAGCTTCTATGCAGAAAATAAAGACCTTGAAAGTCAATGTGCTGTGGGGTCCTGAGTACAGTGATCATTGTTCCACGATACTTTCTCTTGTCTTTTGCCCAGAGAGACCAGAGGAAAAGGTCGACTACTACGATCTTGTTCGTGAACACATCAAGGAGCGCATTGCAGCGAGGCAAGTTGAGTCAGGCACGATCTTCGTCAAACGAAAATGGAACAAAAAATATCAACACATTGAGAATGTCTTGTCGGTGAGTGGAAGACTGAGAGAGAGAGAGAGAGAGAGAATATTTACAGTGGAACGCAATGAAAAAGCAGACAGGGACCATCGATCTGTATGTGAGAAATGAACTGAGAAGGGACGGCTCCTGCAGAGAAGAATACATTAATATCTACAAGGGTGATGAGGCTGGTCCTTCATTTGATATCGTGAAGAAAGAGAGAGAGAGAGAGAGAGAGAGAGAGAGAGAGAGAGAGAGAGAGAGAGAGAGAGAGAGAAAATTTTTACAGTCAATGGATCGAAATGTGAGCAATGTGTATACTGACATCTCACCATTGAACTTCCAGCATACAAAAGAATACATTGATGTCTACAAAATTGGTGAATTGCCCCGCGGTTTGGAAAAGTATACAAAGCAAGAGCTCGAACACGCCGTGAAATTTCTGAAAAATCAGGAGGTTAAGCTGGAGCTAGAACGCCAAGAACTCTGCGATCGAATTGTGAGTAGTACGATACTAAGTATTAGCCAGGACTGAAAACTTACGAAAATTCCAATTCAACGAAAGCTTTATGTGTTAAATTGACGAAATTTCTAATTTTAACAAAGATGTTAAATTAGCATGACCGAAAATGAAACAGAAAATTTTCAACTCTAACGAAATTATTGAGAGGCAAACTTACGATTTTCAGAATTTAGCAAAACCGTCAATCGATAAATCGAAGTTAACGAAAAATTTTGTTAAATTTAGTGAATAGATACAATGTCCTTCAGCCCTCCAGAAATGTTTGACTACAGTGACTTTGAAATTTTCAGCCAGATTTGGAGCAAGAATGTCAGCTTTTTTCCGAAGCCATTCACGATGCGCAATGCAAGATTACAAAGTTGGTTGAAGATATGGGAAAAAGCGAAGATGTGAGTTGAACGAGGAGAAAAAGAGAGAGAGAGAGAGAGAGAGAGAGAGAGAGATAGATAGAGAGAGAGATAGATAGAGAGAGAGAGAGAGAAAAAATACTGTTTTTCAGCGCAACGAACGTCTGAGGACCGAAGTGGAAGATATGAAGATCAAAATGGAAGAGATGGAGAAAAAGTTCGAGAAGACACTGGAAGGATACAAAACCGGACATGAATCGCTTCTGAAGTCCAATGTGAGTTTCACAAAGTTGCAATGTTAGTCCCGCACATCCGTGTCTCGCACAGTCTCTCGCATATTTACATACAGTTACTTTTTCTTTCATAGCGATTCTGATAATGCTGTAGACTCAGGTTTTATTAATGATATTCAATCTTGAGAAAACTAGTTTGTTTTAGTAGTCTTTGAGATAAGTCCCCGTGAACCTGCTCAAAAACGGAAAAAGTGAGTACTGTATCTCAAGAACTCTACGGATTTATGCGCTAATTTTGAGTTCTATGTTAATTTATAAGGGTAAAAGTACGGTTCAAGTAGAAAAAAAAATTCAAAATGTCACTCTTAAGGGTACTTCTGAGAATTTTTTTTCATGTGTACATAACTTACTCACTAGAAAAATTATTTTGATTATTTGTGCTCAATCGAAGCGTGTTTTTTTCTCTCTTTCAAACAAAAGAATAAAAAAAGGCCGCGCGGATATATGAGCAAAGTTACGAAAAAAAAAACTGTAGCGCCGAAATCAATCAATAAATTTCGGAATGTTTTTTTTATTTATCGATTCTTCATGTTCGTGTCCATCTGTTCTCAAATCATTTTTTCTTGAAACAAAAGTATGAAGCAAGTTATGAACGTCGAAAGTTTGAAGAGTGCCAAGTTTGTGCAAGTACTGCGAGACTGGCAGGACCAAATGAAACAAAATTGACATATTTGGATTCAGTGCACTTAAATCTACTTGTGCACAGAATTTCAGCTGAATCGGTCCAAGGAGAGCGTAGTGCACTTTTTGGCTGTTTTTGGTCGTTTCTCTCGTGAAACGTCTCATATCACCTCCGTATGATTTTAGTCTTGCTCCATCTCAGCTAGAACCGTTCGAAAAACCTTTCACTACAATTTCTTCATTATATCGACTCTATTTGAGATTATCTAGGAATTATGCCAGGACGTTAGCCATTGATCTTGTGGCCAGACTTTCTAAAAGTCATGGTGTGACAGTCAGTTTTTTGACCATAAAACTGAAACGCCTCTATGAAGACGTGTAATTTTTCGCAGACATATTGTATACATCTTTTTATATACAATTCCTAAAACTTACAAACCTATCCGATTGTCCAACGTTGAGATATTTCAAAAAACGATATCGTGCATTAACTTTCTGACGCAACTGTATATGTACCTAGTTCTTTTGGGGCACCTCGAACTTGACCGAGTAATTTTGGCGCATCCTGCTCATATGAGACGAAGAGTTGAAGAGTTTTTTCAGACCGCTCTGCAGGAGAAAATTAAAAACTTAGAAGCACCGAAGGAGCCAAGACATTTCCAGAATACTGCGAAGAAGATGGTAACTGACGAATGGGAAACTATTGACGTGAGTGTGGGAGAGTTAGAGAGAGAGAGAGAGAGAGAGAGAGAGAGAGAGAGAGAGAGAGAGAGAGAGAGAGAGAGAGAGATAAAGAGAAAGAGAGAGAGAGAGAGAGAGAGAGAGAGAGAGAGAGAGAGAGAGAGAGAGAGATAAAGAGAGAGAGAAAGAAAAAGAGAGAGAGTGAGAGAGACTTTTCAGTCAGATATCGACCAGTTTGGAAACGAGAAGAAAATGTCGTTAACGGGAAATCATCTGAATCAAATCGAAGACTCCGAAAACCTCATCACCGCCTCGGCCAACATCGTCACCACCAAGGACCACTCGAAGACTCTGCTCAACGAGGTGAACACGTAGAAAAATTATTTGGGTGGTTTGATGGTACTGTAACGGCGTACTGTAATGGCGATACTAGGAGATACTGTGTTCACGGTACTGTAACACTGTAACGATACTACTGTATCTAGACCTTCAATCAATAACGCCATAAATTCAGAAAGAAGATCTGTCGCACTCGAAAACCAGCAGCACTGCTGTTGAAGAAAACGAACCAGCCAGCTCTGAGAAACTTACAAAGACCACAAAGCCATTGCTGACTCAAAAAAACAAACAGAAATCCAAGAAGCTGAACCGAAAGGAGAAGAAAAAGTCTTTCCTGAGAGATCATCTGAATCAAATGGGAGTCTCAAGAAACCTCATCACCACCTCGGCCAACATCGCCACCACCAAGGAACACTCGAAGATACTGCTCAACGAGGTGAACACATGATTTGGATGATTTGATGGTACTGTAACGGGGTATCAAAAATTGATATCGTCCAAAAACTTTCTGTCGCTACTGTATATATATATATCATTTTTCGACATATCCTATTGCTAGGTTATCGGATCGGTCTTAAAATTGCATAGATATCAGAAAAAACGTTTTTTTCACATTGTGAGAAAATATCGGGGTGATAGGTAGTGTTCTCGCAGAAAAATTTGTGATTTTCTCAAGTTCACTCAAAATTGACTATTTACACATCAGATTTATTTCTCGTTTTTTTTCTTTCATCACACATTTACCTGTTTTCAGGTGCATAATTCTGGAAATTGCAACTTTTAAAAACGTAAAAATGAGGGAACTAACCAAAGCGGTGATCATCCGGGGTCACCGGATGAGATTTGAGAGGTCACATTCGACTGAACAGTTCTGGAAGAAGATATCAACTCCCTATGGGGTCATTCTTGCTCTAGAACAGCTGGATCTAATTGGAAACTCACAAACAGAACTTTTTTCATTTTGTCGACTCTGTTTGAAATCACCTAGACATGGTTAAAGACCATACGTCTTCGATCTCGTAGGCGACCTTTTTGAGAATCCTCAAGCTGGGGTCAGTTTTTAGGTCATAAAACAGAAACGGTTTGACTTAGTAGTCTTATTTTTCATAGAAACATTTTTCACAATTCAAAAAATCATTTTGATAACAAGTTGTGTAGAAATCATCGTATAGAAAATACTACAAGAAGGCCGAATAAAAAATTTGCAAAGGTACCGGTATCCAGATTTCAACTATCGGTATTCATGGATGATTTTCGTGCTTCAAGTAACTCTTTTTTGCTCTGAGACGTTTTATCATGTGTTTTTGACTGATTGAAAACATGAAAAACTCCGATTCACCAACTTCGACAACTTTAGACCACTTTTTTAGAACGACATGAAACTGCTCCGGATTCACACCAGTTCTACTGTCTAGTAGTACTTTCTGATTTCTTATTAGTGGATGTCCTGACATGATAGTGGAAAAATGTGCAAACAATAATGTGCCCAGAGAAAATTGGACCTCTAAGTCAAACCGTTTCTGTTTTATGACCTAAAAACTGACCCCAGCTTGAGGATTCTCAAGAAGGTCGCCTACGAGATCGAAGACGTATGGTCTTTAACCATGTCTAGGTGATTTCAAACAGAGTCGACAAAATGAAAAAAGTTCTGTTTGTGAGTTTCCAATTAGATCCAGCTGTTCTAGAGCAAGAATGACCCCATAGGGAGTTGATATCTTCTTCCAGAACTGTTCAGTCGAATGTGACCTCTCAAATCTCATCCGGTGACCCCGGATGATCACCGCTTTGGTTAGTTCCCTCATTTTTACGTTTTTAAAAGTTGCAATTTCCAGAATTATGCACCTGAAAACAGGTAAATGTGTGATGAAAGAAAAAAAACGAGAAATAAATCTGATGTGTAAATAGTCAATTTTGAGTGAACTTGAGAAAATCACAAATTTTTCTGCGAGAACACTACCTATCACCCCGATATTTTCTCACAATGTGAAAAAACATTTTTTCTGATATCTATGTAATTTTAAGACCGATCCGATAACCCAGCGTTTGGATATGTTGAAAAATGATATCGTCCAAAAACTTTCTGTCGCTACTGTATATACAGTCGCGAACATAAACATTTCCACTTTTGGTTTTTTGGTAATATCTCAGCCATAAGTTGTCCGATTGCTTTCAAATTTTGACAGATATTTATTCAAACGTATCTAAATATAGCCAACTCAATAAGGTGTTGATAACTCACAAAATAAAAACATAATAATTATTTTCCTTAGACACGTCTAAAGTCGACTTCATGGTTAACCTGATTTCACTTGAATTCAAAGCTTCTGAGAAGCCAAAACATCAGAAACTATTGAATACTTGTTGATTCAGTGTTTTAAATCATGAAAACATCACATATTCCAAACCTGGGCTCCAGAATCCAAATTCGTGGACTTAATCAGTGAGGATTGCACTTCGCAGGAGTTTTTGCTATTTTTTTTCGGATTTCTGAATTTTGTTTTCATTTTTCATCTCATAAAGCTTGACAAAACCTATACGCCTGATTTGAGTTTAGTACTGAAGACAGTCGTCTCACAATTAACATGTCCTTCTGACGGAACCAACATCGCGCGAGTCGGTTTGAGTGTTTGGAGTTGTCATCTTGATTGAAAATGAAGCTTCATCCAAAACTCCGAGAACAAAAAAGGAGTGTCTTATGTCAATGAACTAGTTCCGAAGTCATCTTTTTCATAATTTCAAAACTCGTGATTTTACAGTCGACTTAATGAGCACTGGAGTAGCCCTATAATAACGTCATGAATGGAGATCAGTCTCTGATTCATAAGAAAGAGCAAACGAGCTTCATTTTTTCTAGAAACATTGTACAAGAGATAATGAAGGTTTAAAACTTTGTTTCGGGGTCCCTAACAGTTTTTACCCAAGGGATAGAGATCTAGCCCAGGTACACGCCAGTACACGCTAGACAATCTGCATGTAAAGTCATCATAACGGCGACGAATGTTAAATTCATGAGTTACTGAATAACACCGTTTGTTTAGAAGACAGTTGGCTTTTATATTCTTATTAGACTTCGAGAACAAGCTTCATTCTCTATCAAAAATGACGAGTCCAAACACTTCGACTGACTTGTAGAAAGTTGGTTCCGTCAGAAGGACATGTTAATTGTGAGACGACTGTCTTCAATTTTTAACTCAAATCGTGCGTATAAGTTATGTTAAGCTTAACAGAATGAAAAATAAGAACAAAATCCAGAAGTCCGAGAAAAAAAAAGCGAAAACTCCTGCGAAGTGAAATTTTCTCTGGTCAAGTCCACGAATTTGGATTCTGGAGTCCAGGTTTGGGATATGTGATGTTTTCATGATTCAAAACACTGAATCAATAAGTATTCAATAGTTTCTGACGTTTTAGCCTCTCAAAAGCTTTGAACTCAAATCAAATCAGGTTAACTATGAAGTCGACTTTAGACATGTCTAGGGAAAATATTTATTATATTTTTATTTTGTGAGTTATCAACAACTTATTGAGTTGAATGAATTCAGATATGTTTGAATGAGTATCTGTAAAAATTTGACAGCAATTGCATAACTATTGGCTGAGATATTACCGAAAAACCAAAAGTGGAAATGTTTATGTTCGCGACTGTATACAGTAGCGTTCAAAAGTTTAGAAAGTTTTTATTTTTGGTCATAACTCTTGTCAAACTTAACCAATCGACATGATTTTTTGTCGGAGAACACACACCGCGGCAAACGCAGTTGAAAAGTGTAAGCAAAGAAAATCGATAGAGTAGATCAAATTTAAGTTACTGTAGTTCAAAAATTTTACTTTTCCCAACTTTTTTTATCCCAGATTCAAACATCGTAACGGGAAAATGTTCGAAGTAGGTGAAACTATTGTTCGGAACAGTCTGCAACGTTCATTATGTCAAGTAAAACATTCATTTAAGTAAAAAAACACTTTCGAAAATGAAAGCGGAGGCACGCAAAGCGGTTGCGAAGCGGTTTTATTGTCTTATTCCTTTGCCTAGGTGTGGAACACATCAACTCATGAGAAATCTAATTTTGAAAAAAATCAGGATTACTGTAGCTACATTTTGATCTACAGCGTTCTTACGAAACCGCGACTTTTGAACTGATTTTTCACTTTCTTTTTTTTTATTTTTTTTGAAGGTTTTTTCCCGATTTTTTGTACTTTTTTCTTTCTATACTACTAACAATACTTTTTAAGTAATGGGAAAAGGAAAAGAAGTGCCCACCGACCAGCAGAAACTGATCATCGATGCTGTCCTGTCAGGAATACGACAGAATCAAGTTGCACGAGTATTTCAAGTTCACGAAACCACTGTATCCAGAATTTTGAAAAGATTCCGAAAGTTTGGAGTTTTTGGAGTGTTGCCAAGATCAGGACGGCCACGGAAGACGACAGCAAGAGACGACGCACTGATTGTTCGCCATTCACGTCTCAATCCGCGTCTGACCGGAGAAGACATCAAGAAGGATATGGTCGCTGGAAACGTTGCCAGAGTCTCTGTTTCTACAGTCAAACGTCGTCTAAGAGCTGCTGGGTTATTTGGAAGACGTCCTTGTAAGAAGCCAATGATTTCTGAGAAAAACAGAAAGGCTAGAGTTGAGTGGGCAAAAGACCATTTGAGCTGGACCGTCCACGACTGGAGGAAAATCCTTTTTTCCGATTAAAGTAAGTTTTGTTTGTTTGGTTCCGATGGCATTAAGTATGTCAGAAGGCCAATCAACAGCCGGTTCAGTTCTAGGTACCAATTGCCCACGATGAAGCACGGTGGCGGTAGCGTCATGTTGTGGGGTTCGTTTAGTTACGACGGCGTTGGCCCATTGCACTGGATTCAGGGCAAAATGAATGCCAATGACTACAAGGATATTATTGTTAATGTTCTTGTACCATTTGCTGGTGCCAACATGCCGATTGGTTGGGTGTTTCAACAAGATAACGACCCGAAACACACTAGCCGTCTTGTTCGCGAATGTCTCCAGGATGAGGCTATCGATGTTCTTCCGTGGCCCAGTCAGTCTCCAGACCTCAACCCTATAGAGCACTTATGGGAAGAACTCGAGAGACGCGTTTCCGGCCATTACACATCCAATGCCGCGCAAAAATACGCGGTTTTACAAGAAGAGTGGAAAAAAATTCCGCGAGTCAAGTTGGAGAACTTGATTGAGAGCATGCCGAGAAGATGTAAAGCCGTCATTGATAATTTTGGTTATGCCACTAAGTATTAAGGTTTTAATAATGTTTTGATGTTCATTCCTTATCGATTTGAATTGTTACAACCGTTTACCATTATGTTTTTGAGTTTGTGGAAAATGTGTTTTTTATAGTGTCTGAGAATAAATTTTTTTATTTTTTTTCTCTTTTGGTCTGATTTGAATTCGTTTTGACATAAGATGTAATAATGTTTGAAGTATTACCATTCAAAAAATCAGACCGATAGGTGAGGTTTGACAAGAGTTATGGCCGAAAATAAAAACTTTCTAAACTTTTGAACGCTACTGTATATATATATACATATATATATATATATATATATATATATATATATATATATATATATATATATAGAGAGAGAGAGAGAGAGAGAGAGAGAGAGAGAGAGAGAGAGAGAGAGAGAGAGAGAGAGAGAGAGAGAGAGAGAGAGAGAGATAAAGAGAGAGAGAGAGAGAGAGAGAGAGAGATAAAGAGAGAGAGAGAGAGAGAGAGAGAGAGAGAGATAAAGAGAGAGAGTGAGAGAGAATTTTCAGTCAGATATCGACCAGTTTGGAAACGAGAAGAAAATGTCGTTAACGGGAAATCATCTGAATCAAATCGAAGACTCCGAAAACCTCATCACCGCCTCGGCCAACATCGTCACCACCAAGGACCACTCGAAGACTCTGCTCAACGAGGTGAACACGTAGAAAAATTATTTGGGTGGTTTGATGGTACTGTAACGGCGTACTGTAATGGCGATACTAGGAGATACTGTGTTCACGGTACTGTAACACTGTAACGATACTACTGTATCTAGACCTTCAATCAATAACGCCATAAATTCAGAAAGAAGATCTGTCGCACTCGAAAACCAGCAGCACTGCTGTTGAAGAAAACGAACCAGCCAGCTCTGAGAAACTTACAAAGACCACAAAGCCATTGCTGACTCAAAAAAACAAACAGAAATCCAAGAAGCTGAACCGAAAGGAGAAGAAAAAGTCTTTCCTGAGAGATCATCTGAATCAAATGGGAGTCTCAAGAAACCTCATCACCACCTCGGCCAACATCGCCACCACCAAGGAACACTCGAAGATACTGCTCAACGAGGTGAACACATGATTTGGATGATTTGATGGTACTGTAACGGGGTATCAAAAATTGATATCGTCCAAAAACTTTCTGTAACGTGATTTGGATGATTTGATGGTACTGAGATAGAGATAGAGAGAGAGAGAGAGAGAGAGAGAGAGAGAGAGAGAGAGAGAGAGAGAGAGAGCGAGCGAAAGAGAGAGAGAGAGAGAGAGAGAGAGAGAGAGAGAGAAAATTTTTGCAGTCAATGGATCGAAATGTGAGCAATGTGTATACTGACATATCACCATTGAACTTCCAGCATACAAAAGAATACATTGATGTCTACAAAATTGGTGAATTGCCCCGCGGTTTGGAAAAGTATACAAAGCAAGAGCTCGAACACGCCGTGAAATTTCTGAAAAATCAGGAGGTTAAGCTGGAGCTAGAACGCCAAGAACTCTGCGATCGAATTGTGAGTAGTACGATACTAAGTATTAGCCAGGACTGAAAACTTACGAAAATTCCAATTCAACGAAAGCTTTATGTGTTAAATTGACGAAATTTCTAATTTTAACAAAGATGTTAAATTAGCATGACCGAAAATGAAACAGAAAATTTTCAACTCTAACGAAATTATTGAGAGGCAAACTTACGATTTTCAGAATTTAGCAAAACCGTCAATCGATAAATCGAAGTTAACGAAAAATTTTGTTAAATTTAGTGCATAGATACAATGTCCTTCAGCCCTCCAGAAATGTTTGACTACAGTGACTTTGAAATTTTCAGCCAGATTTGGAGCAAGAATGTCAGCTTTTTTCCGAAGCCATTCACGATGCGCAATGCAAGATTACAAAGTTGGTTGAAGATATGGGAAAAAGCGAAGATGTGAGTTGAACGAGAGAAAAAGAGAGAGAGAAAGAGAGAGAGAGAGAGAGAGAGAGAGAGAGAGAGAGAGAGAGAGAGAGAGAGAGAGAGAGAAAAATACTGTTTTTCAGCGCAACGAACGTCTGAGGACCGAAGTGGAAGATATGAAGATCAGAATGGAAGAGATGGAGAAAAAGTTCGAGAAGACACTGGAAGGATACAAAACCGGACATGAATCGCTTCTGAAGTCCAATCTCGGTAATTGAAAATCGTCGGATGTGATTTTTATGAGCGACGCACATAAATAACATATGTCGTTTATAGAATCCGCGGATTATGTGCGTGTTATACGGTTATGTGCGGTTTATGGACCTTTTCTATACTCACGATATTATTAAACAGGAAAACAAACATAGAGAAAAACACTTTATTAATGACATTTAAAAGACATTAAATAATTCTTCTGATCCGCTGGACTTCTCGCTATTCGGACGCAGTAGATTACATTTGTAACATAGTTGTTTTTCTGGAACCTGCAAATAAAATGTAATATAATGAAGTTTAGATGACACATACCTCATCTTTCTCTTTTGCCAAACAATACTGATGATAGGAAAATACCAATAGTCCGATGAACTCATTCACGGCAGTTGATCGTGAGGTTAAGAACAGGCTTTTTCAAGAGAAGCGGTGTGACTATCTGTAAAATGGTTAATTTAGGCTTAATTTGAATGCATTATCAACTGATAACGAGTCCAGAGTGGGATGAAAATCGAGACAAGTGCGTCGCAGCTAGAAACTTTTACTCGATATTGTATACCAGGGGTCCGGATTTGAAACCGCTCCTTCCCCGCGAACTCAACCTCATTGGAATACTGATCTCAAAACGACGTTGAAAAAATTGCAAACAAAGAAATTTCCCCGATGCGCTAAAAGGTAGCGCTCACGAGACTATTTTTCGAGTAAAAGTTACTTTGATCTATACGTCCTCTATTACGCGCTGAGTTTCTAATCTACTGAACGGGTTGAAGTTACTGCAAATTAGGGTTTACCATTTTCAATAAGTTAGCTTTCGCGCCGCGTTGCGGTACTGAACATGAAACCTTCAAACATCAAAACACCAGTCAGAACCATACAAATTCTGCGGTGGCTACTAGTAAATTAGGAGGTGCACGATTTTTGAGTTTGTGGATTTTGAATCCATGTCCTAACCCATGGTATGTAATATAGAGTATCACCTTTGAGCTAAATGAAGAGTTAATAAAACTGAATGAGTTAGTTTCCATTCTGCACACAAGGTCTAAAGAATGAGCAGAATCAGATCATACTTATTGTAGATTAATTTTTAGAGTTAAACGTTAAAACATACCTCATTTCCTTGTTCTTTTCCATCATTTTTCCAGAGTGCAACTTCCTCGTCTCGCGTTTAGGCTTGTTGATTGCAGCTTCCCTGCGAGCGCGAGCACCAAATCATGAATATTTTTTCCAGAAAATTCCACATCGACCTGAATGGCTTGAAAATTAAAATTATCGGTGTACGTAAGGCATTTTCGCGCAGTGGTCTTACTCTTACTGTATGACTGCACGACTTGACTGTTTTGAGATTTAAAAAAATCTAAACACACCTTGTTTTCTTATCCATTTCCGTCAATTGTCTTATCCTCGTAGGGTTCATCATAGTAGCCTCGATGTGAGATTTTTTTTGAAAAGCTCACATCATCCCGATTGACTGAAAATTTTAGATTAGGCCCCATTCATCAAAACAAAAATTAGTAAGGTGAAATGAAACCTGCAAATTTGCTACTGCAGCGACAGAAAAGTGTTTTCATTACATGAGAATTAGGAACAACAACATCAATCCGAAAAATGTAATCACAATAACTTTTGAAAAATATAGTCTGATTAACTCACCTGTTTTCATAACAGTTGAGTATGACCTGACTAACATTGATGTGATGAATAGAGTGGGAATGCGTTCCACCGATGGAACCTCGATCGAGAGACCTGAACATGATTTTTGAAGAAATCGCTCGGGAACGTTAGTTAAACAAGTTACGGGTGGTCATTACTCTGAGAGTTCATCACGAAAATATCTTCTATAGTCTTCACTTTTATCAAACTGATGAAATACAAGAAGGAAATGAACAAAACAGCAGGAAATAGCTCAAACAAGAGCGGAAAACGAAAATAAAAAACATTTGATCTACCTGGTACTGTAACTTATGAGTAGCCATTTTTACTTTTAATTTTTCACGTTTCCACTGTTTGCTGTAAAAACGGCGAGAAACGTAGGAATGTAATACAGAAAATGAACAAAATGGTGGAAATCAGTTAATAATTGTTTCCGAATGAAATATTTTGTAAAATAAAATGAGGTATGCAATCTAATCACTTTTATCTGATTTAAAACGACCCTCCGAGGTTTTTTTTTATATAGACTAATATTTGACATCAAATTTACTTTCTAAAGAGATGGTGGCACTGCCATATTTTTTTTTAGTTCTTTTCGTCTGTCCGGAGGAAAGTAAATCAGTATTTTACCGAGTTTTTAGAATAGTTTCATAGGGAAACTCCTCCCACAATGGTATTTTCTCTATCGAATTTTTTCGTTTTTCAAATCTCTCTGTCCGAACATACCACAAAATTTTTTCAGGACACAATCGACTGAAATTTCGCCAAGTTCCCTTGGGAATTAAAAATGCAGACATATTGCAATGTCAATTGACAGTTCGTAAGATACTGCTCGAAGACCTCAGGAGTCGTAGAATATCTTTCAATACTCATTTGCACATCATTCGGGGTAATTCGGATGCAACAGTGTTCGAATTTTGAGTGTTCATGTAACTTCCGATTATGTGCATGTTATGTGCGGGTCACATAAAAAAGTCTCAAAAAGGCCTCTGAAAGTTCTTGGCCATAAACGACACATAAGCGTTTGGACTATACATCTCATATAAACAGAGTATAACACGCACATAAAAAGCTAACATTCACATAATCCGCTAAAATGCACATAACCTGCTAAAATGCACATAAACCGCGTATAAATAACACATCCGTCGTTTTTCCATTACCGAGATGTGAGTTTCACAAAGTTGCAATGTTAGTCCCGCACATCCGTGTCTCGCACAGTCTCTCGCATATTTACATACAGTTACTTTTTCTTTCATAGCGATTCTGATAATGCTGTAGACTTAGGTTTTATTAATGATATTCAATCTTGAGAAAACTAGTTTGTTTTAGTAGTCTTTGAGATAAGTCCCCGTGAACCTGCTCAAAAACGGAAAAAGTGAGTACTGTATCTCAAGAACTCTACGGATTTATGCGCTAATTTTGAGTTCTATGTTAATTTATAAGGGTAAAAGTACGGTTCAAGTAGAAAAAAAAATTCAAAATGTCACTCTTAAGGGTACTTCTGAGAATTTTTTTTTCATGTGTACATAACTTACTCACTAGAAAAATTATTTTGATTATTTGTGCTCAATCGAAGCGTATTTTTTCTCTCTTTCAAACAAAAGAATAAAAAAAAGGCCGCGCGGATATATGAGCAAAGTTACGAAAAAAAAAACTGTAGCGCCGAAATCAATCAATAAATTTCGGAATGTTTTTTTATTTATCGATTCTTCATGTTCGTGTCCATCTGTTCTCAAATCATTTTTTCTTGAAACAAAAGTATGAAGCAAGTTATGAACGTCGAAAGTTTGAAGAGTGCCAAGTTTGTGCAAGTACTGCGAGACTGGCAGGACCAAATGAAACAAAATTGACATATTTGGATTCAATGCACTTAAATCTACTTGTGCACAGAATTTCAGCTGAATCGGTCCAAGGAGAGCGTAGTGCACTTTTTGGCTGTTTTTGGTCGTTTCTCTCGTGAAACGTCTCATATCACCTCCGTATGATTTTAGTCTTGCTCCATCTCAGCTAGAACCGTTCGAAAAGCCTTTCACTACAATTTCTTCATTATATCGACTCTATTTGAGATTATCTAGGAATTATGCCAGGACGTTAGCCATTGATCTTGTGGCCAGACTTTCTAAAAGTCATGGTGTGACAGTCAGTTTTTTGACCATAAAACTGAAACACCTCTATGAAGACGTGTAATTTTTCGCAGACACATTGTATACATCTTTTTATATACAATTCCTGAAACTTACAAACCTATCCGATTGTCCAACGTTGAGATATTTCAAAAAACGATATCGTGCATTAACTTTCTGACGCAACTGTATATGTACCTAGTTCTTTTGGGGCACCTCGAACTTGACCGAGTAATTTTGGCGCATCCTGCTCATATGAGACGAAGAGTTGAAGAGTTTTTTCAGACCGCTCTACAGGAGAAAATTAAAAACTTAGAAGCACCGAAGGAGCCAAGACATTTCCAAAATACTGCGAAGAAGATGGTAACTGACGAAGGGGAAACTATTGACGTGAGTGTGGGAGAGTTAGAGAGAGAGAGAGAGAGAGAGAGAGAGAGAGAGAGAGAGAGAGAGAGAGAGAGAGAGAGAGAGAGAGAGAGAGAGATAAAGAGAAAGAGAGAGAGAGAGAGAGAGAGAGAGAGAGAGAGAGAGAGAGAGAGATAAAGAGAGAGAGAAAGAAAAAGAGAGAGAGTGAGAGAGACTTTTCAGTCAGATATCGACCAGTTTGGAAACGAGGAGAAAATGTCGTTAACGGGAAATCATCTGAATCAAATCGAAGACTCCGAAAACCTCATCACCGCCTCGGCCAACATAGTCACCACCAAGGACCACTCGAAGACTCTGCTCAACGAGGTGAACACGTAGAAAAATTATTTGGGTGGTTTGATGGTACTGTAACGGCGTACTGTAATGGCGATACTAGGAGATACTGTGTTCACGGTACTGTAACACTGTAACGATACTACTGTATCTAGACCTTCAATCAATAACGCCATAAATTCAGAAAGAAGATCTGTCGCACTCGAAAACCAGCAGCACTGCTGTTGAAGAAAACGAACCAGCCAGCTCTGAGAAACTTACAAAGACCACAAAGCCATTGCTGACTCAAAAAAACAAACAGAAATCCAAGAAGCTGAACCGAAAGGAGAAGAAAAAGTCTTTCCTGAGAGATCATCTGAATCAAATGGGAGTCTCAAGAAACCTCATCACCACCTCGGCCAACATCGCCACCACCAAGGAACACTCGAAGATACTGCTCAACGAGGTGAACACATGATTTGGAAGATTTGATGGTACTGTAACGGGGTATTGTAATGGCGATACTAGGAGAGTGATACTGTGTTCACGGTACTGTAACACTGTAGCGATACTACTGTATCCAGACCTTCAATCAATAACGCCATAAATTCAGAAAGAAGATCTGTCGCACTCGAAAACCAGCAACACTGCTGTTGAAGAAAACGAACCAGCCAGCTCTGAGAAACTTACCAAGACCACAAAGCCATTGCTGACTCAAAAAAACGAACAGAAATCTAAGAAGCTGAACCCCGAGGACAAGAAAAAGGCTGCTGTTGCGATTCTTGCGGACCTGGAGGTGAGTGATTGTGACGTAAACTGGAGTTCAAGTGATATAATCCAGCTTCTCCAAGTGAAAATCAAGAATCTCTGTCAACTGGAGATGGAGTGGAACAATGATGCAACTGCAGTCGAAGGCCAAGATCGTGATAACGTGGAATCTGTGGCTAATTCTTTGGAACCAGAAGACCGTGATGACCTGGAATCTGTGGCAGCTGCAATCGAACATGAAGATCTGAAAGACGTCGAGTCTGAAATGACTGCAGTCGAACCAAAAGATGAGGACTTCTCTGAAGCTGAGAGCTTCGACCTTGTTGAATAATTTGGAAAACCGTTTTGTAAACAAGAAATGAAAACAACACAACTTTTGCCTTAATCTATCTAGCAAGACTTATACTTTTTAAAATAAATTGTGGACATGTCATATCTTTTTTGGAGTTGAGCTAAAAAGAGAAAAGTACTGTAACTTCCGACTGATCGAGTTGTACGTACAATTTACGGTAACTTCAGTACGGAGGCTCAGATTTGTGTCAAAGTAGACTCATTTTGCATCTCGTATCTCAAAATCGCCCTGAAGTTTATTTGCAAAGGCACACAAAATGGAAAGGAAACGTGGTGAACAAAGTGAAACAGCGTTTTGGAGAAAGACGACTGGACAAAAATGTTTGGGAAGCACCAGGATCGTTTGAATGAAAGGCTCTATTCATCCTTGGTTTCTTCGTCTTCTTCGACTTCGGACAGGTCTGGCTCGCTTTCCGAGTCTTCCTCGTCAGAGTCGAACTTCTTGCGGGCCAGTTTGGCCTCGAGTTCGTCGGTTGGGAGGTACTAAAAGAGTTATGAGTCAATTATTGGTCACTTTTCGGTCAATCTACGATAATTCACTCGTAATTCATCAGAAACGTATCGGTTACTTATTGGTAACTTCCCGGTCAAACGGTGTACCAAGATCAAAAAAATCGGGGTTTAGTTTCGAAAAAGGCGCGAATCAGTCGACCCCAATCAATAGATTCAATTTTCCGCTTTGGATGACCGCTTTGCAGCCGTTTTTCATGTATTCGGCTCAGTCCTTATTAAACAAGAAATTTGAAAAAAGTTATTGTAAGATATTTCGAGAAGACTAACCAGCATTGATATCGAAAATGTAGTTAAGGTGTCGATTTGAAATTTTTTCGAGTAAGCGATTTTTGACCGACCAGCCTTAGTTGTCCCGCCCCCGTTACGCCCACTTTTGGAATGGCCGAAAGTGTTACATCTCTCTCTCTCTCTCTCTCTCTCTCTCTCTCTCTCTCTCTCTCTCTCTCTCTCTCTCTCTTTCTCTCTCTTTCAACTCACATCCTGAACAACAAACTCCTCAAAGTTCTCCAACGGGAAGATGACAGAAATTTCATCTGGGGCGTAGAACTCGATGGAGTACTTCACAGTGAGAGCTTTCTCTGCGATGAAAGCCTTGATTTCCGGGTAGACGTAGTTGATCAGATGGAAGATGGAAAGAATTCCTCCGCTGCTGACCTGGGTCGTTTGGACTGCTTTCTTGACCTGAAATTTTCAATTTTTTCAATCAAAATTCAATAGATTTCAATCGTTTTCAAACTTTTTCAGCTATTTCACATTAAAAAACCTCAATTTTCTTCCTTTTCAGTGTAAATTCCTGACCCTGACATATCAGTTATAATGTCAAAATAAATATACGCGTCTAAAATTTTATAGAAAAAAATCCTTTTTGTAACAAAAGCTGAAAAGTTATATACCTTTTAAATATTCCAACACATACTTCGAGAATTGGAAGAAAACTAAATTTTTTGGAGTCAAGTTATTTTCTTTTTCTACAATATCAAGATTACTGTATCTCAAATTCTTACCGCTGGGAAGTTCATTTTTTCATATCCGTAGCGGACCAATTGTTGCTCGTAGTTGTCATCGTAGAGAGCTTCACCGTTCTCTGAAAAGACATAGCGGTCACTTATCGGTCACTTATCGGTAACATATCAGTCACTTATCGGTCCCTTATCAGTACCATATCAGTTACTTATCGGTAACATGTCGGTCACTTATCAGTCACTTATCAGTACCAGGGCTGTTTACGAAACTATAAAACTCAACTGTTAAACATGAAATTACCGGTTTTTTTTAAAAATTTTTAACAAAACAGTTAAACGTTAATTAAACGGTTTTCTAGTTTAAACAAAACAGCTGATCGTTACATCGAATTTAACGGTAAATTTCGTTAAATCGTTAAATTTCGTAACCAGCCCTGATCAGTACCATATAAGTCACTTATCGGTAACATATCAGTCACATATCGGTAACATATCGATCACATATCGGTCACATGTCGGTCACTTATCAGTACCATATCAGTCACTTATCGGTAACATATCGGTCACTTATGGTAAACATATTGATAACATATTGGTCACTCGTTGGTTTTTTATAGAACACTTAATGGTCAATTAATGGTAACTTATTAGTCATCCATCGGTGATATTTATGACACTCAATTTTCAACAAAGGTTATGGTAAAAACAAGGTCTCAAGTTCAATCCCCACCCACCCCTGAATTTTTGCACTTTCACTCACTTCCAGTTACAACCCCAACAGCAGACTGCAGAAGGTTAGTTGCAACAACATCAGGGTTGTCGTAAAAGATTCCAAAGGT
>OZ022251.1:13907942-13916336 GCA_963978915.1 Caenorhabditis parvicauda | reverse complement strand
ATTATGTCTCTAGGGTGTGACTCAAAACTGCAATACCTAGTCAATTGGATAAAACTTTTGTCTGTGACGCAAGAAGTCATGGTTCAATCCTTTCACTGGGCAGTCTTTGGGATGTTTCATATTCTAAAAAAAGACCATTTCTGGGCCTTCTTTATTGAATTCTTCTCATATGACAATGTGATTAATGTAATCTTATCGTAATACTTTTGCATTTATTAAAAATTCACAATATAAAAGGGGAAATCAACGAAATTAGAATATTCCGATTTCATGAGAATTTCTATTCTATTTCTCGGTAAGAGTTCGTTACTGCAAACATTTTAACTCTGGTTCATTCAACATCAAAGTTCGATCCCGCGGGTGCTGCAATTTTTGTTTTTTTTTTCGAATAAAAATCAAATATTTTCCAGCGTTCTTCTTTGGAGCTCATGCTTTTTCACCAAAATTACGGCTGAGCCCATATCGACAGCTCCGCAAGAATAAAACCAATAAATCTCTCGAGGTGAATGGAAAAAAGCAAAAACTGGCAGGAGGATCGATCCAGAGATGTGAGAAATATCAAAACTTTTTCGTTACAGACTGACAATTTTGCTAGTGGGGTTATTCGACAAAAACTGGACCATTTCAATTCTAAGAATCACCAAACTTTTGAGCAAGTAACATTTTCTTCAACTACTTGAAACATTTATTTTTTCAAGAATTATTGGTACAAAAAATCTTGGTACAAGCCAGGAGGACCCGCTTTTTTATATATCGGAGGTGAAGGCGAAGAAAATGCTGAATATACTTTCGGACCTTGTGAGTGAGAAAAAACCTGAAGAGAGAGAGAGAGAGAGAGAGAGAGAGAGAGAGAGAGAGAGAGAGAGAGAGAGAGAGAGAGTCTCTGTTGCAGGCTGTTCTAGTATCTTCCGAGAAAGAACTAACCGTATTTTATTCACTCTTGCCAAAATCTTGTTGAAACTAACGTATTACCCGAATTCGGATCACTACATTAGACTGAGCCAATCTCAACGTCGACCTTGGTGTATTTCTCTTAACCCTTCCATCAACAGTTCCTTTTTGTCTTTTGCGGTACCTATATGGAATCGTATCTGTCATTTACTTCCGAGAGAGTTGAAACTGGGGGATGTGAAAAGAATCGTAAAATCTATTCCTAACGCGAAATTATTCATCGACATACCCCAGTCTCTACTCTGAATGTGGCCATCTTGGCCACCCCATTCTTCTCATTTCTAAGATTAAGAGAAATTTCACTCAACCTCTCATCGATGGATCGTGACGCTATGCCTTGACGACTCACAACGCTCTCAAAGGCTCGGTGACCGCAGTTCCTCATTCGATCGATGCCAGTTCATAAATTTCTATTTATCCATTGTTTGGTATTATTCACCCTTGTTATATTAACTCGTTGGAACCTTCTAAATTACGGTCATATACAACTTGACAGATTGCTGGATAGGATCGTTCTAAATACCCTGATCGAACTACTAACACCATTGTTCTATCAATACTAACACCAGTATTTAGTTCTTTCCTTTCTGGTACCCTGGCAAAGTCTTGTTTATCTCTGAAGTCAATTTTTTGCAAAAAATGCTACACTGTCCTGACCGGAGCAGTTTCTGAAACAGGTTCTAAGAGTCACCACATTCCCTTATTTGTTCGAGCTTTAAGCGGCTATTGCTGGCCGTTGTTGAAGCTTAAGTATTTTTATTCGTTATGAATAAATATTATTATTAGTGAGAGAGAGAGAGAGAGAGAGAGAGAGAGAGAGAGAGAGAGAGTGAGAGAGAGAGAGAGAGAGAGAGAGAGAGGGTGAGAGAGAGAGAGAGAGAGAGAGAGAGAGAGAGAGAGAGAGAGTGAGAGAGAGAGAGAGAGAGATAGAGAGAAATATTTTACAGCAGCCATGACGAAGATGGCAGAAAAATTTGGAGCTTGGGTTTTCGACATCGAACATCGATTTTATGGCGAAAAACTGCCGACAAAGTGAGAATTGATTAGGAAAAGAGAAGAAAGTATTTTCAGAAATATGTCAACCAGAAATCTCGCGTATTTGAGTTCCAGACAAGCAGTTGCAGATGTCGCAAATTTTATTGAAGCTATGAAATCGAGACATCGCGAATTGGCGAACGCCAAATGGATAACCATTGGTGGAAGTTATTCGGGTAAGAAAAAGCATAAAAAGCTTGGTGTGATCGAACCACTGTTGTCTTGCCGCAAGACATGGGCATATTGCCAATAATTGGCAGTCGATTGGCAATGCAATTGGCAATGGACTTGGATTTTGATTTCTCGGCCTTCTCGACGTTGAAGTCGGTTAAGATCACCGAATTTTTGCTTATGTTGGTGTCGCCTTTAGGAATTTATGACCTGATGTAACATCCGAATCCGACGACGTCGTCGGTGACATCGTAGGTGACGTCGTCGATGACATCGTTGAAAAAAAAATTTTTTTTTTGAAAATTTAAATTTTTTTCTGAATTCATTTTAGAATCTGCCAATTGATTTTGACGTTAGAATGTCAGATTCTAAAATGAATTCAAAAAATTTAAATATTCAAAAAAAACTTCCGACAACGTCATCGACGACGTCAGAATCGATTGTCAGATTCTTAAATGAATTCAGAAAAAAATTCAATTTTACAGAAAAAATTTTTTGACGACGTCACCTACGATATCACTAACGACGTCGTCGGATTCGGATGTTACATCAGATTATAAATTTCTGAAGACGACATCACCATAAGCAAAAATTCGGTCACCTGAACCATCGTTAACGTCGAGAAGGCCGAGAAATCAAAATCCAAGTACATTGCCAATTGCATTGCCAATCGACTGCCAATCATCGGCAATATGCCCATGCCTAGTCTGCGTGCAAGACAAAAGTTCTATCCACTGGGCCACAAGTTTAGGAAACCTGGCGATTTGGAGCAGAGTACTGCATCCTGAGCTGGTATTCGCAGCCGTCGGCAGCAGTGCTCCGTTATTGGCAGAAGTTGATTTCAAAGGTCTTTCACACCTAGGCACATCTCCCTGTTTATGCGCCTGAACAGAACAGTAGCGAAAATGAGAGACAAACCATCCGGTCATAGAATGTTTTTTGTAGGTTTACGGGGGCAGAAAACTACTCGATATTCTCTTTACATTGTTCCGTATAACTTTTCATTTTCAATGAGTATTTGTGAGTGAGAGAGTGTGACAAAAGGCGAGACTGCTGAGACAGTGAGGATTGTTTGGAGTGACCAGAGTTCATACATTTTCAAGCAATAAGCAGGGAGATGTGTACCTATCCATTTTTTTTACCACGATGCTTCAGAATATCTGGAAGTCGTCGAAAAATCAATATTCCGAGCCTCTGCTGAATGTGCCTTCAGCGTCGCGCATGGTTTCAGAACGATTGGGGATCTTTTGAAAACTGAAAAAGGAGTGGAAAAACTTGAATCACTTTTCGGGTTAGTTGTTCGATCTACCTGTAAGAACTACAAAAAAACCTATTACACACCGAGCTGAAGATGATCGTTGTCGACTAGACGCGTTGCACGTAAATTATATTGAACGAAAATTCGCTTTAGGGTTCGCACATCAATATTATATTATTCTTTTCTCTTATTTTTCTTAGGTTAACAAGAAAATTTGTTTCGACGATTGTGCGATCGGTGTTTACTGCTATGTGGTAGAATGCGTGTATGAATGAATATTTATTCCTAGTCGAGCGTAGACCTCAAACTAGGGTAATTAAACCGTGGAACAGACAATGGAGATAGATGGGGAAACATGATTACAATAACGACGACATGATTTGAGGGAATGATATGGTGATTGAAGGGTGAATTAACAATTGGAGATTTCTTGTGTGTGAGAACTGAACAATGATTCTGAAATTTGAATGGCAGTGTGAGGGACTGACTCGATGATAATTGTACAATTTTTATGAAATCGAGTACATCCATAATTTACGTGTCTGTGAGCTCTTTTTCCGAGTCAGCCCGGTGAGTATTCAACATGGATGTGTGAGTAGATCGAGACATGGAAGAATGATAGAGGAATGATTCGAAGAAAAGTGGTCTCATGATACTTTAATAATGCGAAGAGATTAACAACCTTTTTAGTAGCACATGTGGGAGATTCTGCTAGATGACAATGGGCCTCGCGGGTCAGCTGACCAACCTGCAAATTGGTGATAGGTCAATAACTTTGCGGTCGGTCAAAACTCGCTTGCCGTTCTTTATTTGTTTTATTTAGTGCGACTTGTTCGCACACGATTGCTATTGAAAAATTGCAAATCATGTGACTTTCCTTCGTAACTAGCTTTTTATCATGAATTTTGGAAAAAAAAACGTCAGAGAAAAAGTTTTTTTAACTACTGTAACTGTAATTTGATTTAGGATTTACGAAGGGGCGGAGTTTATGCTCGCTGCTTATTGGTCGCCTCCCCTCGCTGCTTGATGTGTGTATTACTTTCCAGGTATGACATCAACATCACGGATTCAAAAAATGTTGCCTATTTCTGGGACTCGATGATTTCCACATATTCGGTGATTGTTCAGTACGCTGTAGGACCACTTTTTTGATGCTCTGTCTATCATCGAAAGTTTAGGAACCAGAAGGACACAGTGAGAGTATCCAAAACGCCATTTGTAAATTTCATTTGGATCCAAATTTGGATATTCTAGAAAAAATGAAAAAGGTATGATGAAAAGTATACAAACTTCAGTTATCAAAAAAAATTGAAAATGTTTCATACTGTATTTGTGTTACTGTAAGTGTGTACTGTACCTGTTTGCCGCAGGCCCACTGGTCCAGTTAGGTTCAGTTACGCCCGTTTTGGCTTGAAAGTGGTACCCACTATCGTATACTTTAACTATATTCCCTATGAATTCGAATAAGAATCTTCCAACTTCAGGTAGAAGTCGATTACGATCGACGAAAGTCACAGGACGGGGAGCTTGTTGTCTCTTCGAATTCGCAGGAAGACCGAGAAGGTTGATTTCAAAGCTAGAAGTGTCTTCATTTAGGCTTCTCATCAAATTTGTCAACAAATTGAAACGAGTCAAAACCTAAATCTTGGCTTTTTTGTACTATCAAAAAATTCTAGTTCAGTTTTGGTTCAAGATGTGTGCTCTAACCCAAAATAATTTTTTGTTTATAAAATTCAGTTCCTTGCTTCACTGAATCTTCAGAGCACTTACATGTAGTTTGATTTCAAGATCAATTCTTACGATTCAGATAGAGCATGGAGTTGGCAAGTCTGTACGGAGTTCGGGTACAGCATGAGTACTGACTCTCCCGTGGCGGGAGCGTTTTTCGGGGGCGTAAATCATGTACCAGTTGAGTGAGTAAGATGGAGGAAAAAAAGAGAGAGAGAGAGAAAGAGATAGAGGGTAGAGAGATAAAATTTTCAGTGTTTTGATCGATCGCTGTACTGCTAAATTCGGACCTGGTTTCAACAAAGCTACAATTTATAAAGCAGTAGAATCCACAAATAAATACTACGGTGGCCTAGACTTGTCAAAGGTAGGTGTCTTTAAATAACTATATGCTGGATGAACTTTTCAGAATGAAGAGTGAAAAGATAATATGGGAAGAGTTTTTCATAAATCCTGAACCACATACTTCAGATGTTCCGTTTTTTCCTTACCAGAAGAACCCTTTAAGTAAGATGATATTCTGAAGAATTTTAACTGATTCAAAAAATATATATAACAAAAATATGCCACAAAGAAAACACAGTACCTAACACAGCTTACAGTCGTCTCGACTCATCCTACCCAATGGCGATATTGACCCATGGCATACACTCGGCAAACTCACTTCCGATGATCCTTTAATTGTCCCGATTCTGATCAATGGTTGACGAAAGCTACAGTAAGATTATAATATCCAATTCAGGAAGCTCTCATTGTGCCGACATGTACGAAGACAGTCCGGACGACTCGATTTATATGATCGCAGCTAGGAAGAAGATTTCGGACACTCTAGCTGCATGGCTGGGAATTTATTGAATAAACTTCACTTTGAAAAATTTGTTTTTTATTTTGTAATTTGATTTTTAAAAAATGTGTCGTTTCACAACATCTCTTTCAATTTTCAAACTCAAACAACGTTTTGAAGAACCTCAAGAAAATGGTTTTTGAACGTGAATTTTTCAAAACTAAAAAAAATTAATTAAAATTAACGATCGGAACAATAGTTCTAATGACAAAAATGTTCAAGATCTCTCATTTACCAATGGTCCAACTCAGTCAAACATCGCGACTTGTAAGTTTCTCCGTCAAAAATCAAAAAGAATCCAAATTCAGTTAAACATGATGGTTCTAATAGACTTATTCATTTCAATCGTCACCTTAGTCCAGCCGATGGCCTTGGCTTATGTCGCAGTGCTCACTGATAACGAGTTTTTGAAGGTAAGAATGGTTTGGTCCACTAGTCAAGAGGGAGGTTCGACTCCGCACTGGCGTCTTTTTTTGCAAACTCTCTTGACTTGTTTTTCTTTGTTCATTCATCGATGATTATTTTTGAATATTTCAGAACTCGGGCTCACTGCAACTCATCGGAGCACTTCTTACTTGTAGAAGTCAAGATAAGTCAAATAACTTGGGAAGGGCTTCACTGGAATAAACCAACTGTTGTTGCAGTACACTCTTAACTTGAATAAATTATTTCGATACTCTCTCTCTCTTTTTCTCTCTCTCTCTCTCTCTCTCTCTCTCTCTGTCTTTGGGATGTGACTCAAAACTGCAATACCTAGTCTATTGGATCTCTGTAATTTCAATGTGGCATGCACACGGCATGATTGCGATCGGAAAATGGTCGCACATTCGGAGAGAAATAAAGACGTGTTCCTGCCTCAATCTGACCGCGTGCCAGCGACTAACAAGATGTGTTCCTGCACCAATCTAAACGTGTGCCTGCCCCTATCTAACCGCGTGCCAGCGACCTACAAAACGTGTACCCGCCCAAATCATGACGTTTGCCTTCTCAAAAAAGCAAGAAATTCTTTCCAGCAAATTTATTCACATATATTAATACAAACAACAAGGCAAGAAAAATCATTAAAAATGTTTGAATCTCGCATAAGTTGCTACCGGAACTGGTTGACCTGTGGTGGCTGTGGGGTTCTCATCGTTGGGTCTTCTGGTGGAGAGGCAATCTCTTGACGTCGAGGTCGTTTGTCTGCAAGATAACTCATTTATGATGACTTTCATGATGAGAATGGATTATCGTGTTTTTCGAAGCTCGAGAAATATCAGTTAAGCGTTTACCGCGATGTATTTTACTATCCCGTTTTCCGTCAGATTAAAACCAATGCTTTTCCAAACTCTGCTACAATAGCAACATTCCGATGATTATTGATACTATCCTAGAACTTCTAGTGATTCATATCAGGGATGTGCGTATTCAAGTATGGTTTTTTAAAATGTATAAATTACCTATTTGAGCGTTCTATCGTGAGTATGCGATATTCGTGCTATTGATTCCAGCACCAGACGATGGTCGAGATAACGTTGGTGGAGTTGGAATGACTGAGTCTCTTGCCTCTTGTAAATCTGAAAACGTTGTTTCAGTTTTTATGGTAAAGTAAAGTTTTATGCTCGAGAGAAAGCCCTCAAGAGAAAATTAAATGAAACTCACGTCTTGTCACGTCGCAATCTGTCAAAGGACCTCCAGATGAATGATTCTCCTCTTCAATGGCCGGCGAACCAACTCGACACTGAGTTGCTCGTTCAATCCTTGAGATGAGCCACCGGATGGAGTTCCAGGCGAACCGCAAGATGTTGACCCCTGAAATCGGTAATGATTTTAAGAAAGACAACTTCAACCATTTTAACCTCGCTAAAATACGTTATCACCTAAACTTTTTTAAAATTCAATATGAATATTCTGAAGCATTTAATTCAAATTCTCAAAAAATACCTTGGAGTTGAACGTGGACGTCGATTGCGGTTTACTGTTCGACATGGACGGAGCGTTGAGGACCTTTCCATCCTGACGTTGCCTGTAAGACTCGACCATGTGTGCCGGGTGTATCGTTGGAAACTCACTTGATAGTTCACTGAAACATAGGATATTAAAACATGACAAAAGGATATAAACGGATAAACTGGAATGTCGATCTCAAAAAACCATTTTCAGTAAAGCTTATCTTTCGAAATTGAGTTATTTCGTGATCAAAGTATTACAAGAACCAAAATCTAGTGTTATAAGGCAGAAAAGTAATACTTTAGTACTTTTGATGTTTTTAAGTCGCAAAACAGTACAAAATTCAAAAGGAAATACGATATATACACCAAATTAGAAGAACAGGACGAAAAAAAAGATGGGCGCTTTTCGAAAGTATTGTCTAAAGGGCGCACATTCGTATTATTGGCACAGTGCCGAGTTGGGCACGTGCATGACC
>OZ022251.1:13895442-13900442 GCA_963978915.1 Caenorhabditis parvicauda | reverse complement strand
CTTGAGCATAGATATAGAAAACAACAAATTCAGGTAAAAATCAGAGTCGGGTTGATTCGAACAAAGTCTATGAGGTTATATTCTAAAATACTCAAAAAAATGTGATTTTTTCGACCCCAAATTTTCACCATTTGTCTATAATGAACAAAGCTTTCAGTGTGGGTTTTTGTCAAAAACAGTTTCCAGGTAAAAAATCAGAATTCGGTTGTCTTAACAAAAGTTATGAGTTTATAGTTAAAAAGAGTTGAAAATTGCAGTTTT
The DNA here is from genome assembly GCA_963978915.1 of Caenorhabditis parvicauda. Classification (NCBI taxonomy): domain Eukaryota; kingdom Metazoa; phylum Nematoda; class Chromadorea; order Rhabditida; family Rhabditidae; genus Caenorhabditis; species Caenorhabditis parvicauda. The sequence goes on along the minus strand of OZ022251.1, from coordinate 13,900,181 downwards.
TTCGACTCCATTGAATTTCTCAACTTCAAATCAGAGAGAGAGAGAGAGAGAGAGAGCTCGAAATCCGATATGGAGCAATTATTCATGAAAAAAGTTTCCTGACGTAAAAGGTGTTCAGTTACCGGTAGATATTACGCTTTTCCTAGGCATTTATGACGATCTTCGATTACAACGTCATAATAAGACACACCACCCCCGCCTAGGGTCCCTGGGATCGATCCCCACATGAGACAGGTTTTTTGCTTTTTCTGAGAAAGTTTCATTTGCGACACAGTACATTGGGAATGAATTCATAAAAAAATGCCACTTTTTTCAAAAATCTCTTAGTTTAGAAGGTCCCACGTCGTAGTAGTTGTAAAGCCTGGGATCTATCCTCCTCGGAATCAGTTTTTTTTGCTTTTTCGCAAAGTCCTCATTTGTTTGGAGCCCGACTGGAAAAGTGGCTAGTGCAAAAACAGCATTGAATTACAGTGGCGGATATGGTTAATATGTTACCAAATCTGAATAGCAAGAGGTCGCAGGATCAATCCTTCTCGGATTGAGTTATTTTTGCTTTTTCTGATGATCCGTGTTCCCAAACGTCACGAGATCAATCTCTCCAAGAACCAGTTAGTTTTGCTTTTTCCCTTTTTTCCCCTCTTCTGATCTCTCAGAGGTCACAGGATCAATCCCCCATGAATCAGTTATTTTTGCCTTTTCCACTACCCGTAGAAACTTGGCCAACTAAAAGTTATTTATCACCTCGGTTTTCCCAGAACATTATTCTTGGCTGTGTAATTTACTTTCAATCTGCCGAGGTGCTTAACGGCAAATTGGAGTATGAGAACAGGAAAGAATGTTTGATGTCATTGGAAAGATCAAAACAGTGATCGGGATCAGTCGAAAATGTCAAAAAACGGGGTGAAATATGATTACGACATTCTGCGCCAAGTGTGCAACGACACCACGCGGCAATGCACAAATTTTTTTAGTTTTACATTTTGAACGGTTCAAAACAGAAGGTTTTCACAGAATGTTCAAAAACACGGACACGACATTCTGCGCCAAGTGTGCAACGACACCACGCGCAATGCACCAATCGTTCAATTCTTTTTTTGAACGACTCATGAAAACCGTAAATAAAAATAACTTCTTTTTTCAAAAAGTCAAAAAAAACAAAATTTGATAAGTTTTCAGAACAGTTCCATTAATTTTAAATTTTGTTCACTAAAACTGTTTAAATAACTGCATGAGAATGACAACACGTTTTACATGTGAAATTCTCAGAACTCGGTTAATAAAAAGTCCGATCATTGTTAGACTCAACTTTAAGTTAATTATTCTGTCCGGATGACCTCTGGAATTCTAATTAAGATCATCTGAAGTAAAAAGTCACTGAACTTTGGGTTATTTTTCGCTCTCTCCCTATCTCTCTCTCCCTCTCTCTCTCTCTCTCTCTCTCTCTCTCTCTCTCTCTCTCTCTCTCTCTCTCTCTCTCTCTTCTACCGATCTCTGCTAATTACGAAGTTGCAACATTTATGTTTTGCAACCGGGTCAAAGGCTACTTCTCGCGTGGGAGTATGTTTCTGTCCGGATGTGTTTCTGACATTTTTCTTCCCATTAACACGCATTAACATACTTCCTCTATTTAATTAGACTCAGTTTATGGACTCCGGAAACGCTTCAAGGTCTCATTTTTCAGTCTCTTCCAGTTTTTCTCACTCTCTCAATCTCTCAGTCTTTCTCCGTCTCTTCAAGCCTCTCTCAGTTTCTCCCAGTCTCTCTCAGTCTCTCACAGTCTCTCACAGTTTCTCACAGTCTCTCTCTCTCTCTCACAGTCTCTCACAGTCTCTCTCTCTCTCTCCCTCTCTCTCTCTCCCTCTCTCCTCCTCTCTCTCTTACTCCCTCCTTCTCTTCCCCTCTCTCTCCGCCCTCTTTCTCGCCCCCCCCCTCTCTCTCTCTCTCTCTCACCGTCTCTCTCTCTCTCACAGTCTCTCTCTCTCTCTCTCACTCTCTCTTTTTCTCTCTCTCTTTTTCTCTCTCTCTTTCTTACTTTGTTTCAACTGGAGCATTGTCAGTTCCAACAAAACAATGTTAAATTTTTAACTATTTTCCATGGGTTCCTCTTTTCATCATAATTGTTTCCATGTTGTTTTTTCCAGCTGCTCATCAATCTTAAACGCCTTCTCCTAAAGTTTCAGCCCATCCATCTCTCCCCACCCAAAAAGCACAAAGTACAAATGGGCGGGGCCAATGTGGTGCTCAATGTCGCTCGGCTCATTTCAAGCCATGAGCACCAACCAATTCGCACCATGTAATAACTGTTTCCGACGTTTTCAACCAAATAGACCCATTGAGATTGTTGTTCCGGGTTGGTGTTGAACTTGGGTTTGGTCTCGAGATCATGACTAAAGATCTACCTAAGGATCTACCTAAGGCTCTTCCGAAGGCTCTATTTAAAGCTCTTTCTAAGACTCTACCCAATGTTCTACCTGACGTTCAATATAAGGTTCTACCTAAGGCTCCTCCTAAGGCTCTACCTAAGACTCTATCTAAGGCTCCTCCTAAGGCTCTACCTAAGACTCTAACTAAGGCTCTACTTAAAGCTCTACCTAAGACTCTATCTAAGGCTCTACTTAAAGCTCTACGTAAGGCTCTACCTTAGGATCTACCTGAGGCTCTAACTAAGGCTCTACCTTAGGATCTACCTGAGGCTCTAACTAAGGCTCTAACTAAGGCTCTACCTGACGCTCCATCTAAAAATCTACCTTATGCTCTACTCTACCCAACGTTAATCTTTCGTACTAAACATCAGGTTCAACTTTTTTCCCAGGGTCATTCTTTCTCACGCTATAGCTTCTCAGAAAAATCTTCCGTTCGCTTTACACCCTAGTTAGCATGTGAATAATTACTTGGAATAGATTTTTGGTTTACTGCGCATATTCTTGTAGGACACGGTGGTAGGAGTTCAATCCCTGTTCTACAAAATGACTATCAGCACAAAAATGGTGAGTAGGATTTTAACTTTTTTCTTTCAATGCCTTTTTTCTGAGAGATTTTTGAAGTTGTTGCGCATATTCTTGTGGGACATGGATTACTGTAATAGTGAGTGTCATTTCTTCCAATAACATGAGTTCTGACCGCGGTTTAACAGTACTTTACAAAAGCTTGCAGGACTTTGACCTTTTCTGTTTCATTAGCCATTTCTAAGGGGTTCCCTTTGTGCATATTCTTGTGGGACGCCTGTTGCTTGTCCACCGTAGGTTACAAATGAACTTTTTCCGTTCAACTGCTCTTTTGCTAACAGTCTTGGTCTACTGTGCATATTCTTGTGGGACGTAACTTTTTCATTCCAACGCCCTCTTCGCTGATTCATTCAGTGACGTTAAACTCGCCCCCGATTCGCAGGTGAACTCTCTCGGATATCACTTTGTCCCAGTCCAAAGACCACCCCCAGACCAACCCAAAATCCATGAATTTAAAATGTGATACCAATGATTGCTCAATTCAGAAGAAATTGAGTGAGGAAAACAGACAATTGTGATAGATTCCCTCTTCTATGATGCGGCGGCCCCTTGTTCTATTTTCCTGTTGAGTCATTGTCTGTGTCTGAGATTGGGCTACATATAGTCGTGGTAGGATCCGCTGAATGAGATTTTCCTCGAGCTCTTATAGTAGTTGGTGTCTTGTCTTGATCTTTTTGAAGAGCTTCAGTTAGGTCCTCATGCAGAGCCTCTAGTAGAGCTATAGATTATACTTTAGATAGACCACAGGTAGACCTTTAGGTAGACTCCTAGATACATCCTTAGTTAGAACCTTAGCTAGATCTTTAGGATAGAGCCTTAGGAAGACCCTTAGGCAGACCAATAGGTAGATCCTTAGGGTCTAGGGCCTCAGGTAAAGCCTTAGAAAGAGGTTTAGATAGAGCCTTAGATACAGACACCAAAACTCATATTTTTCCAACCATAAGTAAATCAAATCAGTTTTTACGACATCTCACACTACTCACATAAGATCTGATGACGATTACATCATATTCGATTGTGATCAAATTTGACAATAATTGTGATCGAATTAGAACTTTATGTCCAATTTCATACGTATTATTACACCATTAACATCAGATCTGGCGACAATCGAATCGTTTCGACAGTTATTGCACTGAAAACATCGAACCTGACGGCATAGACACCATTAGCGTCAAACCCCACGACAGCGTTTGCTTTTCCAAACAGAACACCATAAAAATCGTCGGAGGCTCAAATTTGCGAATAACTGGAAAAAGGATACAATAACGGCCAGATACATTCGTCTCTAATTTCTTAGCCATCAAAACATTTTTCGTTGCAAACGAAGTCGACTCTAGTGAATCACTATCCACTTGATTGTTAGAAGTTGATCTTTTTTTCGCTTGAAAAACTTCATTGTACCCGTTAATGTTGTTTTTTTCCTGGAGGGCGATGTTACAAGAGTGGTGGGTCGACCTATGGAACTACCTAAAGATTTACCTGAAGTTCTGACTAAGGATCTACCCAGGGTTCTACCTAAAGATCTACCTAAGAATATACCTAAGGCTCTACCCAAGTATCTATATAAACCTCTACCTAAGGATCTACCTAAACTTCTGACTAAAGAATCTACCTCGGGTTCTACCTGAAGATCTATCTAAAGGTCCGCCTAGTAACTACCTAAAACTCTACCTAAGACCTCAGAAACCAGGCAATAATATCCCCCATGAAATCGAATAACTTACGTCGATC
>OZ022251.1:13885442-13890442 GCA_963978915.1 Caenorhabditis parvicauda | reverse complement strand
GTTAAAGACCATATGTCTTCGATCTCGTAGGCGACCTTTTTGAGAATCCTCGAGCTGGGGTCAGTTTTTAGGTCATAAAACAGAAACGGTTTGACTTCGAGGTCCAATTTTCTCTGAGCACATTATTGTTTGCATATTTTCCCACTATCAGTTCAGAACATTCACTAATAAGAAATCGGAAAGTACTACTAGACAGTGGAAGTGGTGTGAATCCGGAGCAGTTTCATGGCCTTCTAAAAAAGTGGTCTAAAGTTGTTGAAGTTGGGGAATCGGAGTTTTTCATGCTTTCAATCAGTCAAAAACACGTGAAAGAACGTGTCAGAGCAAAAAAGAGTTACTTGAAGCACCGAAATCATCCATGAATACCGATAGTTGAAATCTGGATACCGGAACCTTTGCAAATTTTTATTTGGTCTTCTTGTAGTATTTTCTGAACTATGATTTGTACACAACTTGACATCAAAATGATTTTATGAATTATCAAGAATGTTTCAATGAAAAATTAGACCTCTAAGTCAAACCGTTTCTGTTTTATGACCTAAAAGCTGACCCCAGCTCGAGGATTCTCAGAATGGTCGCCTACGAGATCGAAGACATATGGTCTTTAACCATGTCCAGGTGATCTCAAATAGAGTCGACAGAATGAAAAAAGTTTTGTTTATGAATTTCCAAGCCTATTCTAGAGCAAGAATGACCCCATACAGAGTTGATATCTTCTTCCAGGACTGTTCAGTCAAATGTGAACTCTCAAATCTCATCCGGTGACCCCGGATTATCACTGATTTGGTTAGTTCCCTCATTTTCACGTTTTTGAAAGTTGGAATTTCCAGAATTATGCACTTGAAAACAGGTAAGTGCGTGATGAAAGAAAAAAAACGAGAAATAAATGTGATGTGTAAAAATTCAATTTTGAGTGAACTTGAGAAAATCACAAATTTTTCTGCTAGAACACAACATATCACCCCGATATTTTTTCACAATGTGATAAAATGTTTTTTCTGATATCTGTGCAACTTTAAGACTGATTCGATAACCCAGCGTTAGGATGTGTCGAAAAATGATATCGTCCAAAAACTTTCTGTCGCTACTGTATATATATATCTCTCTCTCTCTCTCTCTCTCTCTCTCTCTTTTTTTTTTTCTCCACAAATTGTTTCTCACCATTAAGCTACAAAGTCTCTCTGTAATTGAAAACAACCATCATCCTTTGTCGGAAAAACGTCAAAATCAGACTCGTCGTGTGTTTTTTGTATCAAATTTCTCGTTCAGCTCCGGAAGACCCCCGTACGCCCACGTGAGATTCCTACGAATACTACAGTTTTCTTTCCATTCTTCATCTCTTCTAATAAAAAAGGGTATCGTAACTACCTGAACACTGTGGTTGAACATTAATCCAGCATTGTTCAGGGATCGTCAAGTTATAAGCACTCACAGTACGACACAACTTTCACCACTTTTTAAGAGTAGCGAGAATTCATTCGAGCAAAAGGGATATGACTCATGATACTTTTCATCCCATATCCGGATCTCTGTCAGGCCTAGAGTACTGTAACCTAGATTTGCAAGCGTCCGCGCGCTGCTTCGCGGCACGATTTTTTCACGAGCTTGCAAAAAACAATAAAAATATATAAAAGGTTCGTTTCACAACAAGACCCTCTCACTCCGCTTATAGACCAGTGATAAACTATCCGCGCGTTGCTGCGCGAAACGGATTTGCTTGACCAGTGGGTCCACGGAGTAATAACCAAAAAAACAGAGAAAAAACTAGTTTCAAAAAAACGCGAACAAAAAGATTTTCCAAGCGAAAAATTCCAAAATTCCTAGCATTCCACAGACCTTATTCAACTTTCCGAAGCATGAAATTTTCTGATTCAACTTCTTAATTCTCTTTATATTTCTTCACAAAAGCGAGAGATGTTTTCCAAATATCAGAATCTCTCATTGAACCTCCTCATTAATCCAGAGTGCCCTACTTACTTCCTGTACGCTGGAAATTGTATTAAACTCGAATTTAACCGAGAAACAGAGTATAAAAGTGAGCTTTGCGGGACGTTTTCCTGGTTTTTAGAGTAAATTTTCCAAGAATCGTAAACATTTCCTAATAAATGTGTGAGAACTCTCTGCTCAAGGCTGCAGCTCGTTTTTGCAAAAAATATATTCTCCAGTTTTTAGTCTAATTTTTAGGGTTTCTCTATCTCAGTTTCTCTCTCTCTCTCAATCTTTCTTATTCTCTCTCAGTCTCTCTCAGTCCCTCTCAGTCCCTCTCAGTCCCCTCTCAGTCTCTCTCAGTCTCTCTCAATCTCTCTCAGTCTCTCTCAGTCTCTCTCTCTCTCTCTCTCTCAGCTCTCTCTCTCTTAGTCTCTCTCAGTCTCTCTCTCTCTCTCTCAGTCTCTCTCTCTTAGTCTCTCTCAGTCTCTCTCTTAGTCTCTCTCAGTCTCTCTCCGTCTCTCTCTCTCTCTCAGTCTCTCTCAATCTCTCTCTCTCTCAATCTCTCAGTCTCTCTCTCTCTCTCTCTCTCTCTCTCTCTCTCTCTCTCAGTCTCTCTCTCAGTCTCTCTCAGTCTCTCTCAGTCTCTCTCAGTCTCTCTCAGTCTCCTCTCAGTCTCTCTCAGTCTCTCTCAGTCTCTCTCAGTCTCTCTCAGTCTCTCTCAGTCTCTCCTCAGTCTCTCTCAGTCCTCTCTCAGTCTCATCTCAGTCTCTCTCAGTCTCTCTCAGTCTCTCTCAGTCTCTCTCAGCCTCTCTCAGTCTCTCTCAGTCTCTCTCAGTCTCTCTCAGTCTCTCTCAGTCTCTCTCAGTCTCTCATCATTCTCTCTCAGTCTCTCTCAATCTCTCTCAATCTCTCAATCTCTCAGTCTCTCTCTCTCTCTCTCTCTCCTCTCTCTCTCTCTCTCTCTCCTCTCTCTCTCTCTCAGTCTCTCTCAGTCCCTCTCAGTCTCTCTCTCAGTCTCTCTCAGTCTCTCTCAGTCTCTCTCTCTCTCTCTCTCTCTCTCTCTCTCTCACTCATCTCTCTCTCTCTCTCTCTCTCTCTCTCTCTCTCTCTTTCTCCCTCTCTCTCTCTCTTCCTACCAAGCCAACAACAACCTCCCTGAGAAAATTGCAGTTTATGACAATAGGTTCGAGACCATTCATAAGTCAAGGTGTTTTCCTATGCATATCCCCAAACGTTCTCTCGCCAAGGGAAAGAATAAAAGATTCCATAGAATCGACGCAATTTTCCATTGTTTTTCTTAAAATTTCAGCTCATTTTGGGTAATAGTTTTGACTTTTCAGTCTAGAGAGTGGTCCTGTATGAGTTTAGTCCAAAATTGTCTCAAAAACTGTTTTAAAAAAAATTGGGAACCTATTTTGCTGTTTTTTTTTTGAAATTCAGCCCAATTTGGGTAGTATTTTCGAGTTGTCAGTCTACAAAGAAGTGTTCTCTATGTTTTCTGTTTAAAAAAAACTTTTGTTTCTTCTGTTTTTCTCAATTATTTCTCATTTTTGCAATAGTATTTTTGTTTTTTTCTGTCAATAGAAAACCGTTCGGTTAGTTTTTGTAATGTTTTCAGCATTGAATAGGTTCAAAAATAAATTTCTACCACAACTAGCTTCGATTTCTAGCACGTTTCTCTTAAGACCTAGCACGAAGTCGAACTCTAGTCATCTAAAGAAAACTTTCACCAAAGTCTCTCCCAATTTTTTTGAAGCAAGTGAGGTGTGAATTGGATAGCATAGCAACCATTCAGAAGCCAGAGTACGGTAGGTCGCGGCATAAAACTCTATTGTCCGCTTATTTAAGCTCATTCTGCTGTCTTGGTGCTCTGTAAAAGTGCTTGTAAACTTGTTCTCCCTCTCTCTCTCTCTCTCTCTCTCTCTCTCTCTCTCTCTCTCTCTCTCTCTCTCTCTCTCTCTCTCTCTCTCTCTCTCTCTCTCTCTCTCCCCTCTCTCTCTCTTCACTTTTTTCACAATTCCATTTTTTCAAAAATAATTCTATGAGTTTTATTTGTTTTGAGGCTTGTCGCTTTTTGCAGTGGTGGAAATTATACAGTTTCTGACAACTAAAAAAAATCGAGCAGAAAATGTCAGAACACCTAGTGTTTCTTTGGTGTCCATATGGTGCTCCAAACCGTCACTGCCCGTCTATAACAGAAATCTTTGGCTCTTTTCGGTCTAAAATCTCCAGTCAAATGAGTCTCTCGCGAGCGATGAATTATCACCTAGACAATGTCTTGCGAGCTCATAAATCTTGAGTAAATGAAATTTTCCCTATAAAAGAGCAAAATTAGACATTCACTATGCACTCTGTCTTCTGAAGAACAGACTCTGTTTTTTCTGCATTTCGGCGTCGAATGAGGTGTCTGCGGTGTAGATAATCGTTTCTTACCGTATGAAACAAGGAAGTTTTTGTTTTTCTGCATTTTTTTCGTCGGTTGAACTTCCGTGAAAAGCGAGCATTAACAACAGAAAAAAGTGTCAAAATCAATTTTCTGCATTTTTGCGTAATTTGAAGTGTCTGTGGTGTCACAATATCACACATTAGAGTATTTTCTGCATTTTATTGTCAATTGAAATGCTTACAGTACCCGTGTCAGGCAGACTGTCTGTAATTTCGCGTCAATTATGGTGTTTTTTGTGTCACTCCCTCTTTCTTCTTAGAAAGGGTCGTTTCATTCGGAACAAATGAGATAATTGAATTGTATCAACATTATGCGAGAAACAAGTGGTGTTACTTAAAGCCGTTCTTAACGCAAAAACATGAACGCCGACCATTTTAGTGACGTCATCAAATCGATTTTATTTTATGACTATCCCATATCAACATATCGAGATCGGACATTCTCCCTATTCACACCGTTCTTAAATTCCGCTTGTTCGCATGAATGAAGTACAAAATTCATGAGAGGAGGAAAAAACGTTGTCGGAACAGCGCTTCCGTTTCCTTATTCACATGGTTGGTCTTGACAATTTTAATGCACTTTAGTTCTCTCATTGAAAAGTTTGCAAACTCTTATTGAGAGAGAG
>OZ022251.1:13863448-13885242 GCA_963978915.1 Caenorhabditis parvicauda | reverse complement strand
TGAAGACTTGGATAACAGGATGACAGTTTCTCGAGATTACCGGACCTTCCATTTGATAGCAAAGTGTACCTCTGCGCTGCAACTAAAACTATTTGTTCCAATCTTGGAGAAGTTGGTTTTATTTGATTATTTTTGTAATGAATAAATTTGTATACCGATGTTGTTTCGTATATCTGTACCATACATTCATTTTCAGGCCAGCACAAGCCTTTTCTGGGGCGAGCACACGATTTTGTCCGTGCGAACACAGGTCTTTTTTTGGGCGAACACCGGGTTAGCACAAGTTCGCCCCTCTCGCTGGTTTTTTCAAGTGAGGCGCACACAGGGCGTAAAACGGACCAGGCGCTGCCAGCAGCGCCTGGTCCACTTTGCGCCCTGTGTTCGCCCCAGAAAATTTTGGAGAACGAGATGAGTTTGATTGCGGACTTCAGCTTGGCTGTGAACTCCGTGAGAGGCTCGTCGTTTGTACTTGATCTGATGTACGGCAAAACGGCGGGCGAAGAGTGTCTTCTCTGGATCAAACAGCTTCTTCAGTTGTGCCAGGAGTTCGTTGAGTGACAATGAACTGGGTGAGCGTGGTGAGCTGATGTCTCTCAGAAGTTCGAAGGACTTGGAGTCGAGCTGAATCTGATGAGTCTGGCCTTGGCATCGTCATCCAGAGATATCGTGGAGTCGTCGATCATCTCCTGGTAGCGTCCAACCAAGCGGAGAAAGTGCATCCATTCTCAGGATCCGGCTGGAACGTTGGTAGAACGGGTAGCGAGCGTATCGATTGGATCGATAGGTCTTGACGTAGGTGCTGGACGTGGCGCGTTGTTCCATGACTTCTTGAAGCATCTTCCGGTACGCGGCATTTTCGTCCATTGCTTTTTTCAGCAGCTCCAAGGTTTCTGCTTGACCGGGGTCTCCTCGAGGTTGACGTGACATTGTTCGTGAATCCTGATCGCCAGTGTTGTGTCGTCGAGTTCTTGGTGAAGTGCTTTATTTAAGAAGTGAGTAATAATGCGAAAGGAGCGGTATTTATAGTCGCCAAAAGTGGGCGGAGACTAATGGGCCATGGGAAAGAACAACGCATGGGAAAATGCGTAGATCAAATAACAGTTACTGTAGAACAACATATACGAGTTACTGTAGAATAATTATTCTTCACTCGTAACAATGAGTTTTCAAACTAATTAAAGTAAATACTACAGGTATTTCCAAAAAGTAGAAAATGCAAAAATAATCGGAAAAAAGAGTAATTTTTGATACATGAAGTGATTCGAATTTTTAAAAATGCAAAAATAGTTGACAACCCTGTGAGAATTCTCAGTAAATACTACAGTATTTCCAAAAAGTTAATCGAACCTCTGACCTCTCGCGCATAGATCAAAATTACCACCAACTGCGCCAAGAAAGCAGACCATATTTCAGCCTCTTCCACAGATCAATGGATCTACACAGCAGAGGTGTTGAAGTACTACGTCCTACCTAATAATACGGCTGGAAACACTGACGATGACACGAATACTGGCAACGTTTTACTTCAAAAACGCAACAATGGGACCTTGGCACTTTTGCTGGTTAGATCGTAAGCTCGCCGACCTGCCGCGGGGTTTTCGCAGAATCAAATTTCAGCGGCAACCAGCTTTCATTGTGTTCCTGTTGACTACCTTCAAGACGAAGAACCCAAGTGATACCACCACTGGAGTTCAACCGTAAGATTTTCTTCATTTTCAATGAGTTTTGGACGCGTTTACGCGCAAAATAGTATTGTCTGCAAACACCACATCTTGTTTTCAGTGCAAAATTTCTATCTGATGTACTTTCTGGGTGAAAACCCCAATTTTTGACGCGCAAAAGAGTAATCTGTGCAGACACCAAACTTTTACACTCGACTGATAAAACTGCACCATTTTCAATTTCGACGCGCAATAGAGTATACTGTGCATACACCACCACTCAAAACTTCAGAATCCATTCGTAAATCCTTCTTCTTCATGGTGCTCGGAATGATTCTCGATCTCTTCGGGCTCGCATTCTCAGTGCTTCAATTTTCCTATCAAATCCATATTCTTGCCTTCTTTCGCCGCTCTTATCCATATAAATGCAGGTAAATGGTATCATCTTCAAATTTTGAGGCAATTTTAGGTATCGCTAACTTTTGCCTGTATAATAGTTATCATGTCCGCGATCTCCAAAGAAGTTGGGAATAAAATTTTCCCAGAGTCAGAGATGGACGATCCAATGTTCTACATGACATATGGATATTCTTTTCTACTTTTGAAGGTTTTCATTGTGCCATGAAAGAAATTTAAAAACAGTTCAGAGTTCCTTCTTGCTCACAGAATTAGCTGCTCTTTTCTCGATCGTTGTCTATATGGCCAAGAGAGATGAGAAAACGTTCAATCGGTACAAGATACGGTCGATTTTGAAGTGTTCCTGGAGTGAGTTTAGAGAAAGAGAGAGAGAGAAAAAGAAGAGAGAGAGAGAGAGAGAGAGAGAGAGAGAGAGAGAAATAATCACTACTTCTCCAGCCCTCTGACAACAGTTCGGATCGGACTGAGCAGCATATGCCACGATACTTCAACTCGATACCAACGAAGAACTGGATCAAATACTGTCGACGACGTCCCCTATCTAGAATCCTTCCGATGCCGGAACTTCAGATGCTTTCACAAAGGTCTCGGGAGTTTTACCCTCTTTCATTTTTTACCGGATTTAATAGCTATAGTGAGTTTCCCCTCTCTCCCCTCTCTCTCTCTCACTCTCTCTCTCTCTCTCTCTCTCTCCCTCTCTCTCTCCTCTCTCTCTCTCTCATCTCTCTCTCTCTCTCTCCTCTCTCTCTCTCTCATCTCTCTCTCTTCTCCTCTCTCTCTCTCTCTCTCTCTCTCTCTCTCTCTCTCTCTCTCTCTCTCTCCTTCTCCCTCTCCCTCTCCTCTCTCTTCCTTTCTCAAAAACTCATTTTCAGAACCGATCATCCACAGATTCGGAAACAGTACAAACAACAAACAACAATTTACTCCACCCACACTCAAACATTCGTCGTATGGCTCTACCATTAGCAGCAAATCGTACAAACAGCACAATTTTTACATAAACCTCTCGTTTATGGCCTTCTGAATCACGTCTCCGTCGGAATCGAAAAGATTCTGAAGTTAAAATGAAATGTTTTTTGATGCGTTGAGACCGACCTTCAAGGTTTCCCATCCGTTACTTTGCGTCTTCAAGACATAGTCCATATTTCCGCCTCTGATATTAATCCGGGCGGTTCTGAAGTCATCGATTGATATCATCTAGCTGAAAAATCTACCTCAATCCGTAAATCAGAGATCCTGCCAACCTCGCTTTCATACATTCAACTGTCTGGAGGAGATAACTTTTTGGTAATTGACGGACATTTTTGGTAACTGTTGATGAATTTTACTGCGAGGTCGGGTCCAGCTGAAAAAGGTGAAGTGAGAGAGAGAGAGAGTGGAAGAAAAAAAAAAGAAAGATGTAGAGAAGAAGAGAAAGAGAGATAAAGAGAGAGAGAGAGAGAGAGAGAGAGAGAGAGAGAGAGAGAGAGAGAGAAATATAACCTATTTCCGAGCTTGTCATACAAATGCATATAGAGAATTGTTGCCGACACATCCAGAATCCGCGGTGCAAGATGTAGATCTCCAAAATCGAGAATCCCAGTGATCTGAACTTGATTTCAGATAGTCCCGCTACATTCAAACCCTAATTTTCCCATCCCTCTTCTCCGCCAACACATTGGTATCATTAAAGTCGGAATGGATCGCTCCGAAGTCACTCTTATCTTGCAGTAGTTCTGGGAAGTTTCGGAAACTTCGACGGAGCAGAGCCGCATTTGGTTCATCAATTAGACCCATATCCAGAAGTGTTTCGACTTCTACCAAAAGGCTTGTGTAGTTGGACTGAGAGATGAACGGTTGATGTTGGGGTCTTGACTGGAATTGTGGATTTACAGAGGTTGTGGATTCACGGAAAAACTCACTTTCTACTGAATCTGAAATTTCATGAAACTCTAGCACAGGATGTTGCCAGAAGATCGATCACTTCATCGGTATAATCGAAATTCGCAATTTCTTCTCCCGGCAGTACTTGGAAACAGCGAATTGGCAGATTTTCTAATTTTTTCTGTCTCTCTCTCTCTCTCTCTCTCTCTCTCTTTCTTTTTCTCTCTCTCTCTCTCTCTTTCTTTTTTTCTCTCTCTCTCTCTCTCTCTCTCTCTCTCTCTCTCTCTCTCTCTCTCTCTCTCTCTCTTTCTTCTCACCTTTTCCTATATCAACATAAGCATGATGCCGTCCTTTCAATGTTTCGACCTGAACAGGAACAGGAATACCAGCTTCTGAGAGCTTTTCCATGAATATAAACTGCTCATCTGCAAAATTAGAAAATTCGCGAAACCCGCGTGAGGTAGCTCACCTAGATGCCCAACCAACCTCGCCTCGATGGGGGTTGGAAATCTTAACGATCAATTGTTCTTCAGAATTCTTTGATTCAGACGACCAAACGATTCCATCAAGACGGAAATTGCAGTCTTCGTACCCGTTTAGACGATGGACTTGGGCTGAAAAGGAAATTGCAACTTCGTCAACTTTTCATTTTGGTGTAAAATAGTTATGTCTTGAGTTCGGTTACAACACAGTATTTTTGCTTTTTCTCGAAGTGAGGAAATTTCATCAATTTTTTTGGTCAAGTGGTTTCGACTTCCATCGGTGACTAGGAAAACTTGAGTCAGATCCCCCAGCCAACATAAAATTTTTTGCTTTTTCTCTAAGAATTTTATTGGAAACACTCCATAAACTTTCTTTTTTGACCGAGTTTGATATTTTTTGCTGTTTCCACAAAATTATTTCAAAAAATCGAGAAATGCTATGAATTTTCTTTATGTCACTAGCCAGGCCAGAGTTCGATCATCTCAGTAAGCAATCGGTTTTGTATTTTTTCTAAAAACGAACTAACCATTCTTTATTCCATAATTCTCCTTCAGAATCTTTAAAAGTAGCTCCTCTGAGACTTCCGGAGCTTGCGTTGGTTCATCTTTTCCATAGAAGGCAGCCATTCGCGGTAGTTAGAGGGACAACATAAGAGATAACTTATCATTTCTCTTACACTCTCTGCGTCGCTCGTCTATTCCATCTCTTGTTTGGGTCAAAATACGTGACCGAAAAATCACCTGTGTTCCGAAAGAGATGTCGATCACCGTGCCCCAGGTGCAACCGAAATCATTCTGACGTTGGCATTCGAGAATTTATTGAGTTATTCATGGAAGTTGGGAGATTATTGAGAGAGAGAGAGAGAGAAAGAGAGAGAGAGAGAAGGAGAGAGAGAGAGAGAGAGAAAGAGAAAGAGAGAGTGAGAAATAGAGAGAGAGAGAGAGAGAGAAAGAGAGAGAAAGAGAGAGAGAGAGAGAGAGAGAGAGAGAAAGAGAGAGAGAGAGAGAGAGAGAGAGAGAGAGAGAGAAAGAGAAAGAGAGAGTGAGAAATAGAGAGTGAGAAATAGAGAGAGAGAGAGAGAAGAGAAAGAGAGGAGTGAGAAATAGAGGAGAGAGAGAGAGAGAGAGAGAGAGAGAGGAGAGAGAGAGAGAGATGAGAGAGAGAGAGAGAGAGAGAGAGAGAGAGAGAGAGAGAGAGTTAAAAGTTTTGACCTACTGACTTATTCTTCTTGGACATGTGTAGTTTGCTCCATCTAGTTTCATTGTTTTTTCACTCATAAGCTATCATTTTCCGCAAGGTATAAATTTTCAGAAAACAGATTGTATTCCGAAATCATGTGTTTTCGCCTTGAATCAGGACTCCATTTTTTGCTTTTGATCCACCAAACTTATGTTTGATCTACTGGTTCATCTTTTTTTATGATCTTACTAGGTAACTCGGGAGGGGGGAATGGTTAAAAATAATGTAGTTCGTTGATAGAATTAATTCTAACAGTTTTTTTTTTAAAAAAATATAAGTGATCATATTATTTTGGGACACTTTGTTCTGAACTGGTCTCTGAAATCCCAACAAAAGTTCTGTTCATATTTTTTGGGACACCTTGCTCCAACCAGATCTTGATCTCAAACAACCCAACATCAACCATGTTCATATTATTTTGGACAACCTTGCTCCAACCAGATCTTGATCTCAAACAACCCAACATCAACCATGTTCATATTATTTTGGGACACCTTGCTCCAACCAGATCTTGATCTCAAACAACCCAACATCAACCATGTTCATATTATTTTGGGACACCTTGCTCCAACCAGATCTTCATCCAGAAGAACCCAACATCAACCATGTTCATATTTTTGGGACACACCTTTTTCCAACCAGATCTTGATCTCAAACAACCCAAACATCAACCATGTTCATATTATTTGGGACACCTTGCTCCAACCAGATCTTCATCCAGAAGAACCCAACATCAACCATGTTCATATTTTTGGGACAACCTTTTTCCAACCAGATCTTGATCTCAAACAACCCAACATCAACTATGTTCATATTATTTTGGGACACCTTGCTCCAACCAGATCTTCATCCAGAAGAACCCCAACATCAACCATGTTCATATTTTTGGGACACCTTTTTCCAACCAGATCTTGATCTCAAACAACCCAACATCAACTATGTTCATATTATTTTGGGACACCTTGCTCCAACCAGATCTTGATCTCAAACAACCCAACATCAACCATGTTCATATTATTTTGGGGACACCTTGCTCCAACCAGATCTTGATCTCAAACAACCCAACATCAACCATGTTCATATTATTTTGGGACAACCTTGCTCCAACCAGATCTTGATCTCAAACAACCCAACATCAACCATGTTTATATTATTACAGAACATCACATATAGAACCCAACGTCAGACCATGAGTCTAATCCAGAGACGTAAACAAAAAACGCCCCCCGAAACGTCGTAGATCAGTGTTTATGATGACTAAGAACCAACCAACCGTGTAGTGATGCCCGTGACGTCAGGTTAATGGAATTAGACTCTATGTGAAAATAGAAACAAATTAACCGATGATGACATGCTCTTCATATTTCCTCTTGACCTACTAAGAACAACCAAGTCAGAGATGAGTTACCGTAGCCGGCACTGTGTTGGTGGAACACTTTTCGATCTAACAGTCCGAGTTCGAAAAATTTGAAGTGAATAGAAAAAGTTGCAAAGTTATCCAAATGTTTCGAAAGGAATGTTCAGCGCTCAAAACACAACAGTTTTTTTCAATTTCAAAAAATGTCCAAAACTGTTTAAAATATGAAAAAGAGATTAGGAATAATGTGCAAATTTATCGTTCCCGAATAACATTGATCAAGAACTTTTTGAAAAATTCAGCTCTATTTTCATCTGAAATATGAAGAATTGCTAAACTTTCGACCATAACCACCACATTTCAAATGCCACTTCACTAGTGCAATCGCTACTTGTCAAAATGACATGGCCGACCTAATGCAATAATCTGACTCATACTCTACTAATTTGTTTTCACAACTATTTCGTCATGGGCGTACTGGTCAGTTACCTCATTTGGCTCCACTACTCATTGACCTTCCCCGTATCTGCTCTTTCTCTCATTTGGGGGCGTGGCTGACCTATAAAAGAGTCTGTCTAAGGGGAGTTGCAAACGTATCAGGTTGAAGCTGGTGGAATTCACCAATGTTTAGTGATGAAAATTTAGTTGTTTCCTGTTGATACTGTTTTTTTCCTGATTCCCCTGTTAGAGGCGTGGCTAGCCTGTGAATGTCCATGTTTGGAAGGAGGCGTGGCCAACGTATCAGAATAATTCAATTAAAAAAAAACCAGTTTCAATTTTGAAACAAATAGATTTGATTTCTAGTTGATAACTCCAGTAGTTTGCTTACTCACCCAATTAGAGGCGTGGCTAACAAATAATGATCTTCCAAAAAGGGCGTGGCTCACCTATCACCGCAGCCGCATCCTGCAAGGTCAATTGTCAATGAGAAAACTGGGATAATTGAATGGAGTTCCACATAAAACTTGCAGAAAATCAACATTTCATTTTCTCAGTGGTGTGGCTTACCATTGATAAATCTTCAAAAAGGGGCGTGGTCAACCTATAACTGCAACACCATCCGGCAAGGGTCAATTGTTTAATGAGAAACTACTCGGGATAATTGAATGGAGTTCCACATCAAACTTGGCAAACCCAAGTGCATTATTTCTATTTTTCCGTTTTGTTCACAACAACCACTCAATTTGAATGTTAATTAATCCTTGCAGCAGGAATGTTTTGCTCGAAATTTTGTAGTCAACTGTTTTTCTATGTCTCACCGTGACGATTCAGCAGATGTTTCAACTCTATCCCTCTCTCTTTCTCTCTCACGCCTAACATCGTCATTTAATGAATCTTTGATGTTTCCCTAGTTTTTCTTAGAAGTTCCCAAGGTAGGGTCTGAAAACGTTTCGCCATCACGAGCGCTCCATCAATTCCCAGGCAACAAGTTTGTTGTTGCAGGTCGTTCCCAAAATTTTTTTGGACGTTTTATGTTGGGTAGTATCGAGGGTTCCCAAGCTCTCTTCAACGTTTTGCAACGTTCTTTTTCCGCCAGACTCGATCTGAAAAGTTCGAATGAAAAACAACCGATATCATGTTTCAACATGAATTTTCGAACATGATCTTTTTGGAACTTTCCAAAAGAGCAGAAAAGTTGCGTTTCTTTATTTTTGAAGCCCCCTCAAAACTCTGAAGTTTGAACAGCTCAGTGGCAGCTTCCGAGGTTTCAGAAGTATAAAATTTTTACGGCGCTTTTCAGTTCAGCTCTCTCTTTCTCTGTCAAGGTGTTCCTTTTCATCAAAAGTTCTCCGCATAATTTCTTGGCTCCAAACAGAGTTATGAATTATTTCGCTGTTATGTCTTATGATTTACTACATGTTTTCCGACGACATAAGTCATTTCTGGTAGTTTTTTTTTGTTCTGCACGAGAGCTCTCTCTCTATCAATCTCTCTCTCTCTCTCTCTCTCTCTCTCTCTCTCTCTCTCTCTCTCTTTCTCTCTCTCTCTCTCTCTATCTCTCTCCCGCTCCCTCTCTCTCTCTATCTCTCTCCCGCTCCCTCTCGGTCTCTCAGTCTCTCTCTGTCTCTCTCTCTGTCTCTCTCTGTCTCTCTCTGTCTCTCTTTCTACGTCTCTCTCAGTCTCTATCTCTCTCTCTCTCTCAGGCTTAAACTTCAAAATTTCAGGTAAATCAACAAAAATGAACGCAGTCCAAACACTCATCTCGGCCTTCCTTGCCTTCTTCCTAGTACACTTTACCCAATCAGCCGCTCTGCCACCACAAGGTGAGCTCACCAAATTGGTGACCCCCAAAATCGAATTCCAGAAGATGTGATGGGCTACGTCGACGCCTACCCACAATACGGACAGGTCGTTGGAGTTGAAGGTCAGAAAATGCAAAAAAACCCTAGGGGATCGAACCAATTAGCTCTGATGAAATTCAATAGTGTGAAATTTACACGACATATAGTGTTCGCTGATGTTTTAATTCTGATCATATGTAGTTTGCTCCTTGTTTCAGAGTCCCTTACAGGAAAAACAACATTAGTTTTTGAATGAGAGTTTGCAAAAGGATCCTAAGGCCGTTCCCGACCCAAGTGCTAACTCTAGCTGACGTTAATATAATAACTTTATTCATTAAGAATAAGTTCATAAGCTTCATGACGACCAGCAATAGCCGCCACGAGCACAGAATAATGGGATTGGGAACCGTAGGAGAACCTTTTAAAAATTCTGCTCCGGTCAGGACAGTTGTTCGATTTTTTGCAAGAAAAACGTTGGATAACATTGTCAAATTACCAGAAGGAAAAGAACTGAATATGAGTGTTAGTAGTGATAGAACATTGGTGTTAGTTGTTCGACCAGGATATTCAGATCAATTCCAACCAGTTATCTGACAAATTGTTTTCGACCGTAATTTAGAGGTTCCCATCAGTTAATATAACAAGGGTTAGGAATTGAAATTAAAACAATAATTATGAGAGCTGTAGACGATAGAGAGAGAGGAGCTAATCTCTGTAGTCATCCAGAACTGTTGTTGACCGTTAGATACCGTTGATGGAATTTCCAGTAGAAATTCTAAATTTTCGGAAATGAGTTGGAGGAGGTGGCCAGAACGGCCACAATCAAAGGAGATTCTGGGGAATGTCAGAGAATAATTTTGAGTTTGGTAGAGTTTTAACGATTCTCTTGACATCGCCCAGTCTCAACTCATTAGGAAATAAATGACAGACACGATTCCATATGGGCACCGCGGTTGACAAAAAAGGACTGGTGATATTAGGGTTGAGAGAAATGCACCAGGGTCTGCGTTGGGATCTACTTAACCTTAAATAGCTGCCTAAGTTCGGGTAATAGGTTAATTTCAACAAGATCTTGGCGAGAGTTAGTAGAATACGGTTAGTTCTTTCTCGAAAGATACTAGGATAGCCTGCAATAGAGAGTCGGTGGTTATATGACGAGAATTTTATATTCAGACGACAAAAAACTATACGAGAATAGTATTTTAATGGCTGTTCTAGTAACTTTGCGGCTTTAGATGACAGTGGAGGAGCAAATATTTCCGTACAGTACATAATGATTGGCAGCACAAAAATATTGAAGGCCCTAAAGTAGGGGGCTAATGTGGAAAACTTGAGGACTTTAAGGAGTTGTCGGACCCTGACCATTGCAAGAGTATTTATACTACTGATATGACGTTGCTTGACTTGCAAGATCGGACAAAGGGAAACGGTCGAGAGCCAGATCTGGAAAACAGTTGTGAAAAGAGGAATTTTGTTTTCAGATCCAACTCAAAAATCACAAATCTGGTTCACTTCTTGTTCAAAAAAACCCTTTGAAAATTATTCCAGCTATTCAAAATAGATTCTTCAAAATAAAAATTTTTTACCAACCAAATCGTTGAGCTAGATCTAACTCGAACTTTTCGCCATTATTCTCACAGAAAGTGCTTCTATAAATAAGATTAGAATCTTTCGACAGTCAGAGAGGTCTGACTTTCAAAATTCTCCTTGAGTAGTACGCAGTGGATTTTCGCTTTGGATCTAACTCTGTGATGAAACTAGTCATAATAAATATGTTACAAACGAAAAACTTTGCGGTTTCTTTTTCAATTATATTTCAATCAATGAAGACCAAAATTGAGCAGAACAAGTGGAAAAAAGTGACAAGAGGTAATAAAAGCAATTTTGTTTTTGGTGATTATGAAACATTCAAATCAATCAAATTTCAGAAGATCCATCACCGATCAACAAAAGAGCCCAAACCTTCGTTCGGTTCGGAAAGCGTGCTCAGACTTTTGTGAGGTTCGGAAAGAGAGCCCAGACCTTCGTCCGATTCGGTTAATCTGATGACGTCATAAAATAAATAATCGACGATCTCATAGAACTCAATATCTCCAACTCTCTTACAGTGTTTTTGTTGACTTCGAATAAAGGAATTTTTTCGATTGTTGATTTTTTTCAAATTTTAATGTTTTTTTAGTCATCTAGAGCTTTCTGAAACAACTTCGACCCTCTATAAAAAATTTAAATAGAGAATATTATGTACAGAAAACTCTAACGCTGTCAAACCTATTGGAGAGTCATATAACTTTTCTTCACGTTAATTAGGCTTGGGCCTTTTTGAAACTGTTTCTATCGTCGTCGGCGTATTCGAAAATCCTAGAACCTTACAATTTTGTAGATTTTCGGTAGAATTCTCATGTTTGGTGTTAAATCGCCCAAGACTTTCTTGATAGCATAGTGTATAATGTTCGATCCCCAACAAAACCATTAAATTAGTTGATCCCAGGGCATTCTTCTCAATTTTTGTGAAGTGAAGCCTCCTACTAGAAGAGTCAAGGGTCGATAGTCAAATTGAGTTTCCTCGTGAATCACTTCATTCTAAAGTCGCGCACTTTTCACATGGATATTTGAATATTTAAGAAAAGTAGTCTCTGACTAGTCTGAGTTCGATTCCCAGTGCCGTAATAACTTTTTTTGCTTTTTCTCAGCTTCCAAAAATGTTGGAGGAATCTCCTTATTCGATTTTCAAGGCCTCAAGTTCGGATCCCATCTCTGTCATTTTATTTTTGCTTTTTCTCAATCTTTCAGAATTTTAGCTAAATTTAGTTTTTCCTCTTTCTCGATATTCAAACGGACTTGTGTTCGAATCCCATAACTGCCATTTTTTTTTGCTTTTCTCATTCTTTCAAAACTTTATCCGATAATGATTTTCTTTGAGTTCCAGTTCGACTCCACATCGCTCAATTTTTCTCTGGAAATTTTGATTAAACTTCTTTTTCTTAGCTTTTTTTCCAGTTTTTTCAGAAACCCATCTTGAATCAGATATTCTGAATCATTTTCTCCACACCCTAATAATTCCAGATCACAAGATGATGGTTATTCCTGTAAGTCAGCACAAACTGATCAAAATTCGGAAGACTAATCGAGACAAAATGACTAAATTGGGTCTGCTCTGTGCTTTCCTGGCTTGCTCATCCAACTTAATTGGTAATATTTTTTTGGCTTTCGAGATATTATTTTTAGAAACATTTTCTGACAAAGTCAATGTGAAGCATAATGATTTGATGAGTGTTGTGACGTCGTGTTCTTGGTGAAGTGCTTTATTTAAGAAGTGAATAATAATGCGAAAGGAGCGGTATTTATAGTCGCCAAAAGTGGGCGGAGACTAATGGGCCATGGGAAAGAACAACGCATGGGAAAATGCGTAGATCAAATAACAGTTACTGTAGAACAACATATACGAGTTACTGTAGAATAATTATTCTTCACTCGTAACATCTCCTTCTGTCCACTGAACATCGTAGGTGCTGTTGTCGGGTTCCATGACGAGTCGGCGGACAGGGCGTCGGGTACGTCTCGATCGATGGCGTGCTGGTGATGTCGTTGTTGATCGTGCGTGACCAGATACGGGCAATTAGTAAAAGGCACCACTGACGCCCGGCACCATGACACCACACTGCGGTGCCAGTGGTGCCGGGTGCCGTGTTTTATAGTGTCTCATTTTAGTAAATGGCACCACAGTGGGGCGTCAGTCAAAATACTCTGACACCACAGTCGAACTCACTGTGGTGTCAGTTTCATAAATCTGGCACCACAGTCGAAGTCAGAAGGTGTCAGTTCGAAGAACCTGACACCACAGTCAGATGAGTGGTGTCTGGGGCGTCAGGGGCGTCAGCGGCGTCTTTGGTCCGCCGTACTACTTTACGCAGTTAAACTTGGTCGTTGCCTGAGTATCAAACTTTTCAACATATGATACTCAACCTTCATTCTCTTATTCATTTTTAATCATTTTTTCGCCTTTCAAACTTCTGAATTTCACCTTTCAGATTTTTGGAACTGCTTCTTAGTTTGTACACTGCTGGTGATCAATCTGAACTTTGATTCACAGCAATTCTAACTTATTCAAGCAGAAAAGTGAGTTTAATTTTCCTTTAGTTGTTCAATTATCTATTCCAGGTCTCTCCATCTCTATAAATGTTGGACGATGGTTCTGGTTGAGACGTCTGGAGCTTCCTTCTTGATTTATTGAAGCCTAATCCAATTTAAATTGCACTCTGAATAAATATCCTGCCCATGTGTTTTCTTCTCACAGAGTATATAAGAGTTTTCTAACCATGAAAAAACGTTATTGTAATGTTAACAATGAGTTTCCAATATTTCTGTTTCGGATTTGGGAAACTCCGGTGTCTGATATCGGCGTCGTTCCATTGTAGAAGCGGTCTGCCTCATTTCCTTTATCGTCTCGAAGGTATCGTTCATGTGAACTTTCCTAACCGACGTTGTGATGGGTGATGTGCAATGTGACCTGCATATGAGAGCTTTGCTGTAGTTATCAACTCCCAGACACCGGATTCGTGAGGCTTGATGTCGATAGTTTCGAATATAATTTTCATTATTTTTCATGAGAATCATAGTACTGAATAGAAAACTTCCAGGTTTCTGCCACATAAAGTAACAATGGGACAAAAATTGATCTGACCAGTTTCTTCCGTTTTGCTTTGTTTCTAGTGAGTTCGAGGGACTCTTTATCACTTCTGTGAAGCTCCTCCAGTTCATTTCTTGATCGAGATTCCGTGAATCAGACTTCAGCTTCAGCTTCAGGATCTTAAGAAAAAAACCGTGTTTCTTCAGAAACAACAAGATGAAAACGTCCTGGAGTGAATGAATTTCAGTTAAACGGTGATAACAATGACAAAAAACTTAGTTATGCCTTTAAAACTTTAGTCTGTAATGATCTTATATACTCTGTGAGAAGAAAACACATGGGCAGGATATTTATTCAGAGTGCAATTTAAATTGGATTAGGCTTCAATAAATCAAGAAGGAAGCTCCAGACGTCTCAACCAGAACCATCGTCCAACATTCATAGAGACGGAGAGACCTGGAATAGATAATTGAACAACTAAAGGAAAATTAAACTCACTTTTCTGCTTGAATAAGTTAGAATTGCTGTGAATCAAAGTTCAGATTGATCACCAGCAGTGTACAAACTAAGAAGCAGTTCCAAAAATCTGAAAGGTGAAATTCAGAAGTTTGAAAGGCGAAAAAATGATTAAAAATGAATAAGAGAATGAAGGTCGAGTACCGTATGTTGAAAAGTTTGATACTCAGGCAACGACCAAGTTTAACTGC
The DNA here is from genome assembly GCA_963978915.1 of Caenorhabditis parvicauda. NCBI lineage: Eukaryota > Metazoa > Nematoda > Chromadorea > Rhabditida > Rhabditidae > Caenorhabditis > Caenorhabditis parvicauda. The sequence continues at coordinate 13,870,606 of OZ022251.1, read as the reverse complement.
GTAAAGTAGTACAGCGGACCAAAGACGCCGCTGACGCCCCTGACGCCCCAGACACCACTCATCTGACTGTGGTGTCAGGTTCTTCGAACTGACACCTCACTGAGTTCGACTGTGGTGCCAGATTTATGAAACTGACACCACTGTGAGTTCGACTGTGGTGTCAGAGTATTTTGACTGACGCCCCACTGTGGTGCCATTTACTAAATTGAGATACTATAAAACGCGGCACCCGGCACCACTGACACCAGGCGTGGTGTCATGGTGCCGGGCGTCAGTGGTGCCTTTTACTAATTGCCCCAGATACGTCGACCAATGGAGACTGTGCGGGAGTTGTCTGGTCGGTGTGAGCAGTTGGTGAGAGCTGGATGGTCCTTGTTGTTGTCAGTTCCTCTGGTTCCAACTCGAATTCTTGCAGAAGAGCGTTCTGGTTTCCTCTTCTTCGTCGTCTCAGCTGGTTCTTATGACGACGGACGATGACTCCATCCATGTCGACCTGGTACATGACGGTTCCCAGTCGGCGTTTGATGGTGGCTGGTGTCCCAGTTGGCTTGTTCGAGCGGAAGTCCTTTGCGTAGACTGGCTCGTTGATGTCGAAGTCGCGACGTCTAGTACCATGGTGCTTGTTGAACTGTCGTTCCATCCTCTTGTTTCTCTGTCCAGATACAGTGTCAGTGGCTGGTCTCAGCAGGTCCCGGGGTGTTCTTGTAGTACGTCCCAGGAAAGCTTCAGCTGGTGTTGACTGGTTCGGAGCGGCTTGACATGGTGTTGATCGGTAGCACTCGAGAAAAGTCTGGAGAGCTCCGGCTGCTGGTTCATCTGACATCTTCTGTAGTCCTCGTTTGAAGGTGTCGACGAATCGTTCGGCTTGTCCATTTGACTGTAGATGGTACGGCGGTGTGCGAACGTGATCGATTTCTTTGGATTTGCAGAAGGCTTCGAACTTGGCGGCGGTGAACTGCGTCCCATTGTCAGTGACCAAAGTTGTCGGGTTTCCAAACTGTGCGAAGACCTTCCTCAGCATGTCGATGGTCGCTGATGTGGAGATCGTCTTCATCGGGTAAATCTCAGGCCATTTCGAGTAGGCGTCGATAATGACCAAGTAGTAGAGACCGTTTACGGGTCCAGCGTAATCAGCGTGAACTCGTGTCCATGGTGCGGTAGCGGCAGGCCATGTGTGTACGTGTGTCTTGATTGGGTCCTTGGCGGCGTTGTTGTTGTACGGTACTGGTCGGTTCTTGCGGCGTACAGGTGGTGCATCGGGCTTGAGCTGGAGGCGAGCTCGTGTAGTCGTGCAGTGTCTCAAACCGTCTCGGAAGGTATCAGCGTGCGTCTTCCTCAGGTTCTCTTTGGGCTGGCTGCGGCGTTGGGAGTCGTTGAACTGATCAGTGCGTTCGGTCGTGATGACGTTGATCTCTCCAAGTGCAGTCTGCAGTTTCGGGTTGACCAGAATCCATTCCAAACCAAGGAGTGTCTTCGTGTTTGCCACATGACAGGTACCTTCGGCAAGTACTCCATCGATAATGAACTTGCAGTGGAAGCTTCCTGTGACTGGGATCGGTGTCCCATTTGCTGAGCGTAGTTTGATGGTCGGTCTCTTCAGCTGTGGCTTGTTCTTCAGTCTTCTCCAGTCGGCCTGACTGAGAAGAGTGACATCGGCACCAGTGTCGAGCTGCATGCTGATCTCGGTCCCGTTGATGCGAACTTTCTTGAAAATTCGGCTTGCTCCACGGTTGCAGTTGACAACATGAACCTGACGTCTTCTACGGCAGGACTTCATGAAGTGTCCCTTCTGGCCACAATTGTAACATTTGTGCGGGCAGTCCCTTCTCCGGTGGTTTCCACGGCAAACTGGGCACAAGTTCGGCTGGTGACTGCTTGCGTCTCGGACTGGACTCTGACTTTGTTGTGGATCGGTACGGTCTGCGGTGCTCGGTGCATGCTGACGACGATTGCGATTGTTCGGTACGTGCTGACGGCTGTTGTCAGTGACTGCTAGAACTGCGGTGTCCTGACTCATCATCTTGACCTCTTCTCTGGACCTGAGTGTCTGCTGGACGGTGTCGAGAAGTTGCACGAGAGTGATGTCTGGCCTCTCCTCCATTGTACGGACTGCTAGTTGTCGAATGGGCTCGTGCTTCTGTTCGCGGAATGCACAGACCCATGTCAGGCATTGGAACTGGTCTTCCGTCATCTCGCGCCAACCTCCAAAATTTTGCACCGGCATGCACAGGGTTTTCTATGGGCGAACTTGTGGCGCGCTGAAATTTGCGGCGCGCACTGGGCATTCTTTAGGCACATTTGTGCCGATATCAGTGAGTGGACCACAATTGCGCCTATAGGCGTTTTTGTGGCATCAAAAGTGCGCCGCAAATTGCAGGTTTGCAAGCTGCATAGTTCAATTTTTATTTTATTTTTTTCAATATTTTTCTCCTGAAGCAAGCTTTCTTGACGTTTTGTGATTATTTGTTACGTTCAAAACTATTATTTGTTGTTTATAAGTAATTCTCGCAACTGACTCACTACGTAGTGTATACATTTTGTGACGAAATGGTTCATTTGAATTAGAAAATTTTTAGGATTCTCCCATAAAGATGTATTTGCATGAAACTTTTCATAAGATGTGATCCAGTATCGATTTCACACGAGTTCAGTAACTTGATTGACCTTCCTTTTTTGAATTCTCACTACAGTTGAAAAAGGAAAACTAACCGCTAATTAGCTTGGTTTTGCTTCCAATAATTCGAAGACCATCTCCCAAACATTCAAAACTCTTCTTTGAATCCTCATTCTTCATGACTATTATCAAATTGTTTCTTTCTTACAGATGAACTCGATGAAACCTCGTCACCGGATCTATTACTCACCAAGGTAATTTTTCTTTGGATAATTAGAGTTTCGAAACTGATTACATGAACCATTCATTACCCCTAGTATGTTCATAACATTTTCATAAAAAATATTTTCAAAAAAAATTAAGTAAGGTTTTTAAAATGATATTTTCCGACAGTTGTCTGAACAAAAATGTTGAGAGTGTGTTGCTTTTTCACTTTGCTTTTTCAAATTGCGTTTCAGATGTATCTATACGCTCACAGGCTGATCTGAAGTTGAACAACGAGTCGGCATGACGTGTTTCAATCAAGGTTTCTTTTTGTTACAACATTTGAACTTTTGACTTTCGCCCGGAGCAGACTAACATCAAAATCAGTAACAACATTGATAACGTTTGAATTTAAAATTTGATGAGAAAAATTATGCTTTCCTAATCTCTTCACTGAAATGCTGTACATCATGCTTCATCCTCAAAATTTAAGGTTGCTGCTGAACATGGAGACAATTCAATCAAAACCATGCTTTCTCATCAAATTGACAAAAACCAAGTCGTTGGCGAGATGCAGATCATCCAGAACCTAGATGAAAAGCAGTTGTCCGAGGTCACTAAGGTTTGTTAGATTTTTAAGTTTTAAACTCGTTAAATCCTGCCAGTTTTTTGAAAGATCTGTGTAATAGAGGCATTTGTATTAGTGTTAGCCTTGACATCAGTAAAAAAATACATTACAGATCAAGATTGAACGATTAGCCTAGCCTACACGATTGATGCTATTCATTCGACTGGTAAGGGAAAGTTGAAGACTTGGATAACAGGATGACAGTTTCTCGAGATTACCGACCTTCCATTTGATAGCAAAGTGTACCTCTGCGCTGCAACTAAAACTATTTGTTCCAATCTTGGAGAAGTTGGTTTTATTTGATTATTTTTGTAATGAATAAATTTGTATACCGATGTTGTTTCGTATATCTGTACCATACATTCATTTTCAGGCCAGCACAAGCCTTTTCTGGGGCGAGCACACGATTTTGTCCGTGCGAACACAGGTCTTTTTTTGGGCGAACACCGGGTTAGCACAAGTTCGCCCCTCTCGCTGGTTTTTTCAAGTGAGGCGCACACAGGGCGTAAAACGGACCAGGCGCTGCCAGCAGCGCCTGGTCCACTTTGCGCCCTGTGTTCGCCCCAGAAAATTTTGGAGAACGAGATGAGTTGATTGCGGACTTCAGCTTGGCTGTGAACTCCGTGAGAGGCTCGTCGTTGTACTTGATCTGATGTACGGCAAAACGGCGGGCGAAGAGTGTCTTCTCTGGATCAAACAGCTTCTTCAGTTGTGCCAGGAGTTCGTTGAGTGACAATGAACTGGGTGAGCGTGGTGAGCTGATGTCTCTCAGAAGTTCGAAGGACTTGGAGTCGAGCTTGAATCTGATGAGTCTGGCCTTGGCATCGTCATCCAGAGATATCGTGGAGTCGTCGATCATCTCCTGGTAGCGTTCCAACCAAGCGGAGAAAGTGCATCCATTCTCAGGATCCGGCTGGAACGTTGGTAGACGGGTAGCGAGCGTATCGATTGGATCGATAGGTCTTGACGAGGTGCTGGACGTGGCGCGTTGTTCCATGACTTCTTGAAGCATCTTCCGGTACGCGGCATTTTCGTCCATTGCTTTTTTCAGCAGCTCCAAGGTTTCTGCTTGACCGGGGTCTCCTCGAGGTTGACGTGACATTGTTCGTGAATCCTGATCGCCAGTGTTGTGTCGTCGAGTTCTTGGTGAAGTGCTTTATTTAAGAAGTGAGTAATAATGCGAAAGGAGCGGTATTTATAGTCGCCAAAAGTGGGCGGAGACTAATGGGCCATGGGAAAGAACAACGCATGGGAAAATGCGTAGATCAAATAACAGTTACTGTAGAACAACATATACGAGTTACTGTAGAATAATTATTCTTCACTCGTAACAATGAGTTTTCAAACTAATTAAAGTAAATACTACAGGTATTTCCAAAAAGTAGAAAATGCAAAAATAATCGGAAAAAAGAGTAATTTTTGATACATGAAGTGATTCGAATTTTTAAAAATGCAAAAATAGTTGACACCCTGTGAGAATTCTCAGTAAATACTACAGGTATTTCCAAAAAGTTAATCGAACCTCTGACCTCTCGCGCATAGATCAAAATTACCACCAACTGCGCCAAGAAAGCAGACCATATTTCAGCCTCTTCCACAGATCAATGGATCTACACAGCAGAGGTGTTGAAGTACTACGTCCTACCTAATAATACGGCTGGAAACACTGACGATGACACGAATACTGGCAACGTTTACTTCAAAAACGCAACAATGGGACCTTGGCACTTTTGCTGGTTAGATCGTAAGCTCGCCGACCTGCCGCGGGTTTCGCAGAATCAAATTTCAGCGGCAACCAGCTTTCATTGTGTTCCTGTTGACTACCTTCAAGACGAAGACCCAAGTGATACCACCACTGGAGTTCAACGTAAGATTTTCTTCATTTTCAATGAGTTTTGGACGCGTTTACGCGCAAAATAGTATTGTCTGCAAACACCACATCTTGTTTTCAGTGCAAAATTTCTATCTGATGTACTTTCTGGGTGAAAACCCAATTTTTGACGCGCAAAAGAGTAATCTGTGCAGACACCAAACTTTTACACTCGACTGATAAAACTGCACCATTTCAATTTCGACGCGCAATAGAGTATACTGTGCATACACCACCACTCAAAACTTCAGAATCCATTCGTAAATCCTTCTTCTTCATGGTGCTCGGAATGATTCTCGATCTCTTCGGGCTCGCATTCTCAGTTGCTTCAATTTTCCTATCAAATCCATATTCTTGCCTTCTTTTCGCCGCTCTTATCCATATAAATGCAGGTAAATGGTATCATCTTCAAATTTTTGAGGCAATTTTAGGTATCGCTAACTTTGCCTGTATAATAGTTATCATGTCCGCGATCTCCAAAGAAGTTGGGAATAAAATTTTCCCAGAGTCAGAGATGGACGATCCAATGTTCTACATGACATATGGATATTCTTTTCTACTTTTGAAGGTTTTCATTGTGCCATGAAAGAAATTTAAAAACAGTTCAGAGTTCCTTCTTGCTCACAGAATTAGCTGCTCTTTTCTCGATCGTTGTCTATATGGCCAAGAGAGATGAGAAAACGTTCAATCGGTACAAGATACGGTCGATTTTGAAGTGTTCTGGAGTGAGTTTAGAGAAAGAGAGAGAGAGAAAAAGAGAGAGAGAGAGAGAGAGAGAGAGAGAGAGAGAGAGAGAAATAATCACTACTTCTCCAGCCCTCTGACAACAGTTCGGATCGACTGAGCAGCATATGCCACGATACTTCAACTCGATACCAACGAAGAACTGGATCAAATACTGTCGACGACGTCCCCGATCTAGAATCCTTCCGATGCCGGGAACTTCAGATGCTTTCACAAGGTCTCGGGAGTTTTACCTCTTCATTTTTACCGGATTTAATAGCTATAGTGAGTTTCCCTCTCTCCCTCTCTCTCTCTCTCTCTCTCTCTCTCTCTCTCTCTCTCTCCTCTCTCTCTCTCTCTCTCTCTCTCTCTCTCTCTCTCTCTCTCTCTCTCTCTCTCTCTCTCTCTCTCTCTCTCCTCTCTCTCTCTCTCTCTCTCTCTCTCTCTCTCTCTCTCTCTCTCTCTCTCTCCCTCTCCCTCTCCCTCTCTCTCTCTTCCTTTCTCAAAAACTCATTTTCAGAACCGATCATCCACAGATTCCGGAAACAGTACAACAACAAACAACAATTTACTCCACCCACACTCAAACATTCGTCGTATGGCTCTACCATTAGCAGCAAATCGTACAAACAGCACAATTTTTACATAAACCTCTCGTTTATGGCCTTCTGAATCACGTCTCCGTCGGAATCGAAAAGATTCTGAAGTTAAAATGAAATGTTTTTGATGCGTTGAGACCGACCTTCAAGGTTTCCCATCCGTTACTTTGCGTCTTCAAGACATAGTCCATATTTCCGCCTCTGATATTAATCCGGGCGGTTCTGAAGTCATCGATTGATATCATCTAGCTGAAAAATCTACCTCAATCCGTAAATCAGAGATCCTGCCAACCTCGCTTTCATACATTCAACTGTCTGGAGGAGATAACTTTTTGGTAATTGACGGACATTTTGGTAACTGTTGATGAATTTTACTGCGAGGTCGGTCCAGCTGAAAAAGGTGAAGTGAGAGAGAGAGAGAGTGGAAGAAAAAAAAAAAGAAAGATGTAGAGAGAAAGAGAAAGAGAGATAAAGAGAGAGAGAGAGAGAGAGAGAGAGAGAGAGAGAGAGAGAGAGAGAG
>OZ022251.1:13845948-13858448 GCA_963978915.1 Caenorhabditis parvicauda | reverse complement strand
TCATAAGAGAACATTACGTAGGTGAACCTTATTATCCAATTGTTTACGAACAATAGAAACTTCTAGCGACTTTTGCTTTTTTCAGGCTCCCTCTCTCTCTTCTTCTCCTTGTATCTCTCTCTCTCTCTCTCTCTCTTTCTCTCTCTCTCTCTCTCTCTCTCTCTCTCTCTCTCTCTCTCTCTCTCTCTCTCTCTATCCCTCTCTCTTTCTCTCTCACGCCTAACATCGTCATTTAATGAATCTTTGATGTTTCCCTAGTTTTTCTTAGAAGTTCCCAAGGTAGGGTCTGAAAACGTTTCGCCATCACGAGCGCTCCATCAATTCCCAGGCAACAAGTTTGTTGTTGCAGGTCGTTCCCAAAATTTTTTTGGACGTTTTATGTTGGGTAGTATCGAGGGTTCCCAAGCTCTCTTCAACGTTTTGCAACGTTCTTTTTCCGCCAGACTCGATCTGAAAAGTTCGAATGAAAAACAACCGATATCATGTTTCAACATGAATTTTCGAACATGATCTTTTTGGAACTTTCCAAAAGAGCAGAAAAGTTGCGTTTCTTTATTTTTGAAGCCCCCTCAAAACTCTGAAGTTTGAACAGCTCAGTGGCAGCTTCCGAGGTTTCAGAAGTATAAAATTTTTACGGCGCTTTTCAGTTCAGCTCTCTCTTTCTCTGTCAAGGTGTTCCTTTTCATCAAAAGTTCTCCGCATAATTTCTTGGCTCCAAACAGAGTTATGAATTATTTCGCTGTTATGTCTTATGATTTACTACATGTTTTCCGACGACATAAGTCATTTCTGGTAGTTTTTTTTTGTTCTGCACGAGAGCTCTCTCTCTATCAATCTCTCTCTCTCTCTCTCTCTCTCTCTCTCTCTCTCTCTCTCTCTCTCTCTCTCTCTCTCTCTCTCTCTCTATCTCTCTCCCGCTCCCTCTCTCTCTCTATCTCTCTCCCGCTCCCTCTCGGTCTCTCAGTCTCTCTCTGTCTCTCTCTCTGTCTCTCTCTGTCTCTCTCTGTCTCTCTTTCTACGTCTCTCTCAGTCTCTATCTCTCTCTCTCTCTCAGGCTTAAACTTCAAAATTTCAGGTAAATCAACAAAAATGAACGCAGTCCAAACACTCATCTCGGCCTTCCTTGCCTTCTTCCTAGTACACTTTACCCAATCAGCCGCTCTGCCACCACAAGGTGAGCTCACCAAATTGGTGACCCCCAAAATCGAATTCCAGAAGATGTGATGGGCTACGTCGACGCCTACCCACAATACGGACAGGTCGTTGGAGTTGAAGGTCAGAAAATGCAAAAAAAACCCTAGGGGATCGAACCAATTAGCTCTGATGAAATTCAATAGTGTGAAATTTACACGACATATAGTGTTCGCTGATGTTTTAATTCTGATCATATGTAGTTTGCTCCTTGTTTCAGAGTCCCTTACAGGAAAAACAACATTAGTTTTGAATGAGAGTTTGCAAAAGGATCCTAAGGCCGTTCCCGACCCAAGTGCTAACTCTAGCTGACGTTAATATAATAACTTTATTCATTAAGAATAAGTTCATAAGCTTCATGACGACCAGCAATAGCCGCCACGAGCACAGAATAATGGGATTGGGAACCGTAGGAGAACCTTTTAAAAAATTCTGCTCCGGTCAGGACAGTTGTTCGATTTTTTGCAAGAAAAACGTTGGATAACATTGTCAAATTACCAGAAGGAAAAGAACTGAATATGAGTGTTAGTAGTGATAGAACATTGGTGTTAGTTGTTCGACCAGGATATTCAGATCAATTCCAACCAGTTATCTGACAAATTGTTTTCGACCGTAATTTAGAGGTTCCCATCAGTTAATATAACAAGGGTTAGGAATTGAAATTAAAACAATAATTATGAGAGCTGTAGACGATAGAGAGAGAGGAGCTAATCTCTGTAGTCATCCAGAACTGTTGTTGACCGTTAGATACCGTTGATGGAATTTCCAGTAGAAATTCTAAATTTTCGGAAATGAGTTGGAGGAGGTGGCCAGAACGGCCACAATCAAAGGAGATTCTGGGGAATGTCAGAGAATAATTTTGAGTTTGGTAGAGTTTTAACGATTCTCTTGACATCGCCCAGTCTCAACTCATTAGGAAATAAATGACAGACACGATTCCATATGGGCACCGCGGTTGACAAAAAAGGACTGGTGATATTAGGGTTGAGAGAAATGCACCAGGGTCTGCGTTGGGATCTACTTAACCTTAAATAGCTGCCTAAGTTCGGGTAATAGGTTAATTTCAACAAGATCTTGGCGAGAGTTAGTAGAATACGGTTAGTTCTTTCTCGAAAGATACTAGGATAGCCTGCAATAGAGAGTCGGTGGTTATATGACGGAGAATTTTATATTCAGACGACAAAAAACTATACGAGAATAGTATTTTAATGGCTGTTCTAGTAACTTTGCGGCTTTAGATGACAGTGGAGGAGCAAATATTTCCGTACAGTACATAATGATTGGCAGCACAAAAATATTGAAGGCCCTAAAGTAGGGGGGCTAATGTGGAAAACTTGAGGACTTTAAGGAGTTGTCGGACCCTGACCATTGCAAGAGTATTTATACTACTGATATGACGTTGCTTGACTTGCAAGATCGGACAAAGGGAAACGGTCGAGAGCCAGATCTGGAAAACAGTTGTGAAAAGAGGAATTTTGTTTTCAGATCCAACTCAAAAAATCACAAATCTGGTTCACTTCTTGTTCAAAAAAACCCTTTGAAAATTATTCCAGCTATTCAAAATAGATTCTTCAAAATAAAAATTTTTTACCAACCAAATCGTTGAGCTAGATCTAACTCGAAACTTTTCGCCATTATTCTCACAGAAAGTGCTTCTATAAATAAGATTAGAATCTTTCGACAGTCAGAGAGGTCTGACTTTCAAAATTCTCCTTGAGTAGTACGCAGTGGATTTTCGCTTTGGATCTAACTCTGTGATGAAACTAGTCATAATAAATATGTTACAAACGAAAAAACTTTGCGGTTTCTTTTTCAATTATATTTCAATCAATGAAGACCAAAATTGAGCAGAACAAGTGGAAAAAAGTGACAAGAGGTAATAAAAGCAATTTTGTTTTTGGTGATTATGAAACATTCAAATCAATCAAATTTCAGAAGATCCATCACCGATCAACAAAAGAGCCCAAACCTTCGTTCGGTTCGGAAAGCGTGCTCAGACTTTTGTGAGGTTCGGAAAGAGAGCCCAGACCTTCGTCCGATTCGGTTAATCTGATGACGTCATAAAATAAATAATCGACGATCTCATAGAACTCAATATCTCCAACTCTCTTACAGTGTTTTTGTTGACTTCGAATAAAGGAATTTTTTCGATTGTTGATTTTTTTCAAATTTTAATGTTTTTTTAGTCATCTAGAGCTTTCTGAACAACTTCGACCCTCTATAAAAAAATTTAAATAGAGAATATTATGTACAGAAAACTCTAACGCTGTCAAACCTATTGGAGAGTCATATAACTTTTCTTCACGTTAATTAGGCTTGGGCCTTTTTGAAACTGTTTTCTATCGTCGTCGGCGTATCGAAAATCCTAGAACCTTACAATTTTGTAGATTTTCGGTAGAATTCTCATGTTTGGTGTTAAATCGCCCAAGACTTTCTTGATAGCATAGTGTATAATGTTCGATCCCCAACAAAACCATTAAATTAGTTGATCCCAGGGCATTCTTCTCAATTTTTGTGAAGTGAAGCCTCCTACTAGAAGAGTCAAGGGTCGATAGTCAAATTGAGTTTCCTCGTGAATCACTTCATTCTAAAGTCGCGCACTTTTCACATGGATATTTGAATATTTAAGAAAAGTAGTCTCTGACTAGTCTGAGTTCGATTCCCAGTGCCGTAATAACTTTTTTTTGCTTTTTCTCAGCTTCCAAAAATGTTGGAGGAATCTCCTTATTCGATTTTCAAGGCCTCAAGTTCGGATCCCATCTCTGTCATTTTATTTTTTGCTTTTTCTCAATCTTTCAGAATTTTAGCTAAATTTAGTTTTTCCTCTTTCTCGATATTCAAACGGACTTGTGTTCGAATCCCATAACTGCCATTTTTTTTTGCTTTTCTCATTCTTTCAAAACTTTATCCGATAATGATTTTCTTTGAGTTCCAGTTCGACTCCACATCGCTCAATTTTTCTCTGGAAATTTTGATTAAACTTCTTTTTCTTAGCTTTTTTTTCAGTTTTTTCAGAAACCCATCTTGAATCAGATATTCTGAATCATTTTCTCCACACCCTAATAATTCCAGATCACAAGATGATGGTTATTCCTGTAAGTCAGCACAAACTGATCAAAATTCGGAAGACTAATCGAGACAAAATGACTAAATTGGGTCTGCTCTGTGCTTTCCTGGCTTGCTCATCCAACTTAATTGGTAATATTTTTTTGGCTTTCGAGATATTATTTTTAGAAACATTTTCTGACAAAGTCAATGTGAAGCATAATGATTTGATGAGTGTTGTGACGTCGTGTTCTTGGTGAAGTGCTTTATTTAAGAAGTGAATAATAATGCGAAAGGAGCGGTATTTATAGTCGCCAAAAGTGGGCGGAGACTAATGGGCCATGGGAAAGAACAACGCATGGAAAATGCGTAGATCAAATAACAGTTACTGTAGAACAACATATACGAGTTACTGTAGAATAATTATTCTTCACTCGTAACATCTCCTTCTGTCCACTGAACATCGTAGGTGCTGTTGTCGGGTTCCATGACGAGTCGGCGGACAGGGCGTCGGGTACGTCTCGATCGATGGCGTGCTGGTGATGTCGTTGTTGATCGTGCGTGACCAGATACGGGCAATTAGTAAAAGGCACCACTGACGCCCGGCACCATGACAACCACACTGCGGTGCCAGTGGTGCCGGGTGCCGTGTTTTATAGTGTCTCATTTAGTAAATGGCACCACAGTGGGGCGTCAGTCAAAATACTCTGACACCACAGTCGAACTCACTGTGGTGTCAGTTTCATAAATCTGGGCACCACAGTCGAAGTCAGAAGGTGTCAGTTCGAAGAACCTGACACCACAGTCAGATGAGTGGTGTCTGGGGCGTCAGGGGCGTCAGCGGCGTCTTTGGTCCGCCGTACTACTTTACGCAGTTAAACTTGGTCGTTGCCTGAGTATCAAACTTTTCAACATATGATACTCAACCTTCATTCTCTTATTCATTTTTAATCATTTTTTCGCCTTTCAAACTTCTGAATTTCACCTTTCAGATTTTTGGAACTGCTTCTTAGTTTGTACACTGCTGGTGATCAATCTGAACTTTGATTCACAGCAATTCTAACTTATTCAAGCAGAAAAGTGAGTTTAATTTTCCTTTAGTTGTTCAATTATCTATTCCAGGTCTCTCCATCTCTATAAATGTTGGACGATGGTTCTGGTTGAGACGTCTGGAGCTTCCTTCTTGATTTATTGAAGCCTAATCCAATTTAAATTGCACTCTGAATAAATATCCTGCCCATGTGTTTTCTTCTCACAGAGTATATAAGAGTTTTCTAACCATGAAAAAACGTTATTGTAATGTTAACAATGAGTTTCCAATATTTCTGTTTCGGATTTGGGAAACTCCGGTGTCTGATATCGGCGTCGTTCCATTGTAGAAGCGGTCTGCCTCATTTCCTTTATCGTCTCGAAGGTATCGTTCATGTGAACTTTCCTAACCGACGTTGTGATGGGTGATGTGCAATGTGACCTGCATATGAGAGCTTTGCTGTAGTTATCAACTCCCAGACACCGGATTCGTGAGGCTTGATGTCGATAGTTTCGAATATAATTTTCATTATTTTTCATGAGAATCATAGTACTGAATAGAAAACTTCCAGGTTTCTGCCACATAAAGTAACAATGGGACAAAAATTGATCTGACCAGTTTCTTCCGTTTTGCTTTGTTTCTAGTGAGTTCGAGGGACTCTTTATCACTTCTGTGAAGCTCCTCCAGTTCATTTCTTGATCGAGATTCCGTGAATCAGACTTCAGCTTCAGCTTCAGGATCTTAAGAAAAAAACCGTGTTTCTTCAGAAACAACAAGATGAAAACGTCCTGGAGTGAATGAATTTCAGTTAAACGGTGATAACAATGACAAAAAACTTAGTTATGCCTTTAAAACTTTAGTCTGTAATGATCTTATATACTCTGTGAGAAGAAAACACATGGGCAGGATATTTATTCAGAGTGCAATTTAAATTGGATTAGGCTTCAATAAATCAAGAAGGAAGCTCCAGACGTCTCAACCAGAACCATCGTCCAACATTCATAGAGACGGAGAGACCTGGAATAGATAATTGAACAACTAAAGGAAAATTAAACTCACTTTTCTGCTTGAATAAGTTAGAATTGCTGTGAATCAAAGTTCAGATTGATCACCAGCAGTGTACAAACTAAGAAGCAGTTCCAAAAATCTGAAAGGTGAAATTCAGAAGTTTGAAAGGCGAAAAAATGATTAAAAATGAATAAGAGAATGAAGGTCGAGTACCGTATGTTGAAAAGTTTGATACTCAGGCAACGACCAAGTTTAACTGCGTAAAGTAGTACAGCGGACCAAAGACGCCGCTGACGCCCCTGACGCCCCAGACACCACTCATCTGACTGTGGTGTCAGGTTCTTCGAACTGACACCTCACTGAGTTCGACTGTGGTGCCAGATTTATGAAACTGACACCACTGTGAGTTCGACTGTGGTGTCAGAGTATTTTGACTGACGCCCCACTGTGGTGCCATTTACTAAATTGAGATACTATAAAACGCGGCACCCGGCACCACTGACACCAGGCGTGGTGTCATGGTGCCGGGCGTCAGTGGTGCCTTTTACTAATTGCCCCAGATACGTCGACCAATGGAGACTGTGCGGGAGTTGTCTGGTCGGTGTGAGCAGTTGGTGAGAGCTGGATGGTCCTTGTTGTTGTCAGTTCCTCTGGTTCCAACTCGAATTCTTGCAGAAGAGCGTTCTGGTTTCCTCTTCTTCGTCGTCTCAGCTGGTTCTTATGACGACGGACGATGACTCCATCCATGTCGACCTGGTACATGACGGTTCCCAGTCGGCGTTTGATGGTGGCTGGTGTCCCAGTTGGCTTGTTCGAGCGGAAGTCCTTTGCGTAGACTGGCTCGTTGATGTCGAAGTCGCGACGTCTAGTACCATGGTGCTTGTTGAACTGTCGTTCCATCCTCTTGTTTCTCTGTCCAGATACAGTGTCAGTGGCTGGTCTCAGCAGGTCCCGGGGTGTTCTTGTAGTACGTCCCAGGAAAGCTTCAGCTGGTGTTGACTGGTTCGGAGCGGCTTGACATGGTGTTGATCGGTAGCACTCGAGAAAAGTCTGGAGAGCTCCGGCTGCTGGTTCATCTGACATCTTCTGTAGTCCTCGTTTGAAGGTGTCGACGAATCGTTCGGCTTGTCCATTTGACTGTAGATGGTACGGCGGTGTGCGAACGTGATCGATTTCTTTGGATTTGCAGAAGGCTTCGAACTTGGCGGCGGTGAACTGCGTCCCATTGTCAGTGACCAAAGTTGTCGGGTTTCCAAACTGTGCGAAGACCTTCCTCAGCATGTCGATGGTCGCTGATGTGGAGATCGTCTTCATCGGGTAAATCTCAGGCCATTTCGAGTAGGCGTCGATAATGACCAAGTAGTAGAGACCGTTTACGGGTCCAGCGTAATCAGCGTGAACTCGTGTCCATGGTGCGGTAGCGGCAGGCCATGTGTGTACGTGTGTCTTGATTGGGTCCTTGGCGGCGTTGTTGTTGTACGGTACTGGTCGGTTCTTGCGGCGTACAGGTGGTGCATCGGGCTTGAGCTGGAGGCGAGCTCGTGTAGTCGTGCAGTGTCTCAAACCGTCTCGGAAGGTATCAGCGTGCGTCTTCCTCAGGTTCTCTTTGGGCTGGCTGCGGCGTTGGGAGTCGTTGAACTGATCAGTGCGTTCGGTCGTGATGACGTTGATCTCTCCAAGTGCAGTCTGCAGTTTCGGGTTGACCAGAATCCATTCCAAACCAAGGAGTGTCTTCGTGTTTGCCACATGACAGGTACCTTCGGCAAGTACTCCATCGATAATGAACTTGCAGTGGAAGCTTCCTGTGACTGGGATCGGTGTCCCATTTGCTGAGCGTAGTTTGATGGTCGGTCTCTTCAGCTGTGGCTTGTTCTTCAGTCTTCTCCAGTCGGCCTGACTGAGAAGAGTGACATCGGCACCAGTGTCGAGCTGCATGCTGATCTCGGTCCCGTTGATGCGAACTTTCTTGAAAATTCGGCTTGCTCCACGGTTGCAGTTGACAACATGAACCTGACGTCTTCTACGGCAGGACTTCATGAAGTGTCCCTTCTGGCCACAATTGTAACATTTGTGCGGGCAGTCCCTTCTCCGGTGGTTTCCACGGCAAACTGGGCACAAGTTCGGCTGGTGACTGCTTGCGTCTCGGACTGGACTCTGACTTTGTTGTGGATCGGTACGGTCTGCGGTGCTCGGTGCATGCTGACGACGATTGCGATTGTTCGGTACGTGCTGACGGCTGTTGTCAGTGACTGCTAGAACTGCGGTGTCCTGACTCATCATCTTGACCTCTTCTCTGGACCTGAGTGTCTGCTGGACGGTGTCGAGAAGTTGCACGAGAGTGATGTCTGGCCTCTCCTCCATTGTACGGACTGCTAGTTGTCGAATGGGCTCGTGCTTCTGTTCGCGGAATGCACAGACCCATGTCAGGCATTGGAACTGGTCTTCCGTCATCTCGCGCCAACCTCCAAAATTTTGCACCGGCATGCACAGGGTTTTCTATGGGCGAACTTGTGGCGCGCTGAAATTTGCGGCGCGCACTGGGCATTCTTTAGGCACATTTGTGCCGATATCAGTGAGTGGACCACAATTGCGCCTATAGGCGTTTTTGTGGCATCAAAAGTGCGCCGCAAATTGCAGGTTTGCAAGCTGCATAGTTCAATTTTTATTTTATTTTTTTCAATATTTTTCTCCTGAAGCAAGCTTTCTTGACGTTTTGTGATTATTTGTTACGTTCAAAACTATTATTTGTTGTTTATAAGTAATTCTCGCAACTGACTCACTACGTAGTGTATACATTTTGTGACGAAATGGTTCATTTGAATTAGAAAATTTTTAGGATTCTCCCATAAAGATGTATTTGCATGAAACTTTTCATAAGATGTGATCCAGTATCGATTTCACACGAGTTCAGTAACTTGATTGACCTTCCTTTTTTGAATTCTCACTACAGTTGAAAAAGGAAAACTAACCGCTAATTAGCTTGGTTTTGCTTCCAATAATTCGAAGACCATCTCCCAAACATTCAAAACTCTTCTTTGAATCCTCATTCTTCATGACTATTATCAAATTGTTTCTTTCTTACAGATGAACTCGATGAAACCTCGTCACCGGATCTATTACTCACCAAGGTAATTTTTCTTTGGATAATTAGAGTTTCGAAACTGATTACATGAACCATTCATTACCCCTAGTATGTTCATAACATTTTCATAAAAAATATTTTCAAAAAAAATTAAGTAAGGTTTTTAAAATGATATTTTCCGACAGTTGTCTGAACAAAAATGTTGAGAGTGTGTTGCTTTTTCACTTTGCTTTTTCAAATTGCGTTTCAGATGTATCTATACGCTCACAGGCTGATCTGAAGTTGAACAACGAGTCGGCATGACGTGTTTCAATCAAGGTTTCTTTTTGTTACAACATTTGAACTTTTGACTTTCGCCCGGAGCAGACTAACATCAAAATCAGTAACAACATTGATAACGTTTGAATTTAAAATTTGATGAGAAAAATTATGCTTTCCTAATCTCTTCACTGAAATGCTGTACATCATGCTTCATCCTCAAAATTTAAGGTTGCTGCTGAACATGGAGACAATTCAATCAAAACCATGCTTTCTCATCAAATTGACAAAAACCAAGTCGTTGGCGAGATGCAGATCATCCAGAACCTAGATGAAAAGCAGTTGTCCGAGGTCACTAAGGTTTGTTAGATTTTTAAGTTTTAAACTCGTTAAATCCTGCCAGTTTTTTGAAAGATCTGTGTAATAGAGGCATTTGTATTAGTGTTAGCCTTGACATCAGTAAAAAAATACATTACAGATCAAGATTGAACGATTAGCCTAGCCTACACGATTGATGCTATTCATTCGACTGGTAAGGGAAAGTTGAAGACTTGGATAACAGGATGACAGTTTCTCGAGATTACCGACCTTCCATTTGATAGCAAAGTGTACCTCTGCGCTGCAACTAAAACTATTTGTTCCAATCTTGGAGAAGTTGGTTTTATTTGATTATTTTTGTAATGAATAAATTTGTATACCGATGTTGTTTCGTATATCTGTACCATACATTCATTTTCAGGCCAGCACAAGCCTTTTCTGGGGCGAGCACACGATTTTGTCCGTGCGAACACAGGTCTTTTTTTGGGCGAACACCGGGTTAGCACAAGTTCGCCCCTCTCGCTGGTTTTTTCAAGTGAGGCGCACACAGGGCGTAAAACGGACCAGGCGCTGCCAGCAGCGCCTGGTCCACTTTGCGCCCTGTGTTCGCCCCAGAAAATTTTGGAGAACGAGATGAGTTGATTGCGGACTTCAGCTTGGCTGTGAACTCCGTGAGAGGCTCGTCGTTGTACTTGATCTGATGTACGGCAAAACGGCGGGCGAAGAGTGTCTTCTCTGGATCAAACAGCTTCTTCAGTTGTGCCAGGAGTTCGTTGAGTGACAATGAACTGGGTGAGCGTGGTGAGCTGATGTCTCTCAGAAGTTCGAAGGACTTGGAGTCGAGCTTGAATCTGATGAGTCTGGCCTTGGCATCGTCATCCAGAGATATCGTGGAGTCGTCGATCATCTCCTGGTAGCGTTCCAACCAAGCGGAGAAAGTGCATCCATTCTCAGGATCCGGCTGGAACGTTGGTAGACGGGTAGCGAGCGTATCGATTGGATCGATAGGTCTTGACGAGGTGCTGGACGTGGCGCGTTGTTCCATGACTTCTTGAAGCATCTTCCGGTACGCGGCATTTTCGTCCATTGCTTTTTTCAGCAGCTCCAAGGTTTCTGCTTGACCGGGGTCTCCTCGAGGTTGACGTGACATTGTTCGTGAATCCTGATCGCCAGTGTTGTGTCGTCGAGTTCTTGGTGAAGTGCTTTATTTAAGAAGTGAGTAATAATGCGAAAGGAGCGGTATTTATAGTCGCCAAAAGTGGGCGGAGACTAATGGGCCATGGGAAAGAACAACGCATGGGAAAATGCGTAGATCAAATAACAGTTACTGTAGAACAACATATACGAGTTACTGTAGAATAATTATTCTTCACTCGTAACAATGAGTTTTCAAACTAATTAAAGTAAATACTACAGGTATTTCCAAAAAGTAGAAAATGCAAAAATAATCGGAAAAAAGAGTAATTTTTGATACATGAAGTGATTCGAATTTTTAAAAATGCAAAAATAGTTGACACCCTGTGAGAATTCTCAGTAAATACTACAGGTATTTCCAAAAAGTTAATCGAACCTCTGACCTCTCGCGCATAGATCAAAATTACCACCAACTGCGCCAAGAAAGCAGACCATATTTCAGCCTCTTCCACAGATCAATGGATCTACACAGCAGAGGTGTTGAAGTACTACGTCCTACCTAATAATACGGCTGGAAACACTGACGATGACACGAATACTGGCAACGTTTACTTCAAAAACGCAACAATGGGACCTTGGCACTTTTGCTGGTTAGATCGTAAGCTCGCCGACCTGCCGCGGGTTTCGCAGAATCAAATTTCAGCGGCAACCAGCTTTCATTGTGTTCCTGTTGACTACCTTCAAGACGAAGACCCAAGTGATACCACCACTGGAGTTCAACGTAAGATTTTCTTCATTTTCAATGAGTTTTGGACGCGTTTACGCGCAAAATAGTATTGTCTGCAAACACCACATCTTGTTTTCAGTGCAAAATTTCTATCTGATGTACTTTCTGGGTGAAAACCCAATTTTTGACGCGCAAAAGAGTAATCTGTGCAGACACCAAACTTTTACACTCGACTGATAAAACTGCACCATTTCAATTTCGACGCGCAATAGAGTATACTGTGCATACACCACCACTCAAAACTTCAGAATCCATTCGTAAATCCTTCTTCTTCATGGTGCTCGGAATGATTCTCGATCTCTTCGGGCTCGCATTCTCAGTTGCTTCAATTTTCCTATCAAATCCATATTCTTGCCTTCTTTTCGCCGCTCTTATCCATATAAATGCAGGTAAATGGTATCATCTTCAAATTTTTGAGGCAATTTTAGGTATCGCTAACTTTGCCTGTATAATAGTTATCATGTCCGCGATCTCCAAAGAAGTTGGGAATAAAATTTTCCCAGAGTCAGAGATGGACGATCCAATGTTCTACATGACATATGGATATTCTTTTCTACTTTTGAAGGTTTTCATTGTGCCATGAAAGAAATTTAAAAACAGTTCAGAGTTCCTTCTTGCTCACAGAATTAGCTGCTCTTTTCTCGATC
>OZ022251.1:13838448-13840948 GCA_963978915.1 Caenorhabditis parvicauda | reverse complement strand
ATCTGACTCATACTCTACTAATTTGTTTTCACAACTATTTCGTCATGGGGCGTACTGGTCAGTTACCTCATTTGGCTCCACTACTCATTGACCTTCCCCGTATCTGCTCTTTCTCTCATTTGGGGGCGTGGCTGACCTATAAAAGAGTCTGTTCTAAGGGGAGTTGCAAACGTATCAGGTTGAAGCTGGTGGAATTCACCAATGTTTAGTGATGAAAATTTAGTTGTTTCCTGTTGATACTGTTTTTTCCTGATTCCCCTGTTAGAGGCGTGGCTAGCCTGTGATGTCCATGTTTGGAAGGAGGCGTGGCCAACGTATCAGAATAATTCAATTAAAAAAAACCAGTTTCAATTTTGAAACAAATAGATTTGATTTCTAGTTGATAACTCCAGTTTTGCTTACTCACCCAATTAGAGGCGTGGCTAACAAATAATGGATCTTCCAAAAAGGGCGTGGCTCACCTATCACCGCAGCCGCATCCTGCAAGGTCAATTGTCAATGAGAAAACTGGGATAATTGAATGGAGTTCCACATAAAACTTGCAGAAAATCAACATTTCATTTTCTCAGTGGTGTGGCTTACCATTGATAAATCTTCAAAAAGGGGCGTGGTCAACCTATAACTGCAACACCATCCGGCAAGGTCAATTTTTAATGAGAAAACTCGGGATAATTGAATGGAGTTCCACATCAAACTTGCAAACCAAGTGCATTATTTTCTATTTTCCGTTTTGTTCACAACAACCCACTCAATTTGAATGTTAATTAATCCTTGCAGCAGGAATGTTTTGCTCGAAATTTTGTAGTCAACTGTTTTCTATGTCTCACCGTGACGATTCAGCAGATGTTTCAAAAATTGTATAAAATGATGCTTGAGCTTCCTGGAGTGATAATTTGTTGAGGAGAGCGAGGGGTAGAGAGAGAGAGAGAGAGAGAGAGAGAGAGAGAGAGAGAGAGAGAGAGAGAGAGAGACTGAGAGAGAGACTGAGAGAGAGAGAGACTGAGAGAGAGAGAGAGAGAGAGAGAGAGAGAGAGAGAGAGAGAGAGAGAGAGAGAGAGAGAGAGAGAGAGAGAGAGACAGTGATATTATTCTTCGCAAAGTACGACTCATAAGAGAACATTACGTAGGTGAACCTTATTATCCAATTGTTTACGAACAATAGAAACTTCTAGCGACTTTTGCTTTTTTCAGGCTCCCTCTCTCTCTTCTTCTCCTTGTATCTCTCTCTCTCTCTCTCTCTCTTTCTCTCTCTCTCTCTCTCTCTCTCTCTCTCTCTCTCTCTCCTCTCTCTCTCTCTCTATCCCTCTCTCTTTCTCTCTCACGCCTAACATCGTCATTTAATGAATCTTTGATGTTTCCCTAGTTTTTCTTAGAAGTTCCCAAGGTAGGGTCTGAAAACGTTTCGCCATCACGAGCGCTCCATCAATTCCCAGGCAACAAGTTTGTTGTTGCAGGTCGTTCCCAAAATTTTTTTGGACGTTTTATGTTGGGTAGTATCGAGGGTTCCCCAAGCTCTCTTCAACGTTTTGCAACGTTCTTTTTCCGCCAGACTCGATCTGAAAAGTTCGAATGAAAAACAACCGATATCATGTTTCAACATGAATTTTCGAACATGATCTTTTTGGAACTTTCCAAAAGAGCAGAAAAGTTGCGTTTCTTTATTTTTGAAGCCCCCTCAAAACTCTGAAGTTTGAACAGCTCAGTGGCAGCTTCCGAGGTTTCAGAAGTATAAAATTTTTACGGCGCTTTTCAGTTCAGCTCTCTCTTTCTCTGTCAAGGTGTTCCTTTTCATCAAAAGTTCTCCGCATAATTTCTTGGCTCCAAACAGAGTTATGAATTATTTCGCTGTTATGTCTTATGATTTACTACATGTTTTCCGACGACATAAGTCATTTCTGGTAGTTTTTTTTTGTTCTGCACGAGAGCTCTCTCTCTATCAATCTCTCTCTCTCTCTCTCTCTCTCTCTCTCTCTCTCTCTCTCTCTCTCTCTCTCTCTCTCTCTCTCTCTCTATCTCTCTCCCGCTCCCTCTCTCTCTCTATCTCTCTCCCGCTCCCTCTCGGTCTCTCAGTCTCTCTCTGTCTCTCTCTCTGTCTCTCTCTGTCTCTCTCTGTCTCTCTTTCTACGTCTCTCTCAGTCTCTATCTCTCTCTCTCTCTCAGGCTTAAACTTCCAAAATTTCAGGTAAATCAACAAAAATGAACGCAGTCCAAACACTCATCTCGGCCTTCCTTGCCTTCTTCCTAGTACACTTTACCCAATCAGCCGCTCTGCCACCACAAGGTGAGCTCACCAAATGGTGACCCCCAAAATCGAATTCCAGAAGATGTGATGGGCTACGTCGACGCCCTACCCACAATACGGACAGGTCGTTGGAGTTGAAGGTCAGAAAATGCAAAAAAAACCCTAGGGGATCGAACCAATTAGCTCTGATGAAATTCAATAGTGTGAAATTTACACGACATATAGTGTTCGCTGATGTTTTAATCTGATCATATGTAG
>OZ022251.1:13836955-13838248 GCA_963978915.1 Caenorhabditis parvicauda | reverse complement strand
TGATAATTCCAGATCACAAGATGATGGTTATTCCTGTAAGTCAGCACAAACTGATCAAAATTCGGAAAACGAATCGAGACAAAATGACTAAATTGGGTCTGCTCTGTGCTTTCCTGGCTTGCTCATCCAACTTAATTGGTAATATTTTTTTGGCTTTCGAGATATTATTTTTTAGAAACATTTTCTGACAAAGTCAATGTGAAGCATAATGATTTGATGAGTTTTCAAACTAATTAAAGTAAATACTACAGGTATTTCCAAAAAGTAGAAAATGCAAAAATAATCGGAAAAAGAATAATTTTTGATACATGGAGTGATTTGAATTTTAAAAAATGCAAAAAGAGTTCACACCCTGTGAGAATCGAACGTCTGACCTCTCGCGCATAGATCAAAATTACCACCAACTGCGCCAAGAAAGCAGACCAATTTTTCAGCCTCTTCCACAGATCAATGGATTTACACAGCAGAGGTGTTGAAGTACTACGTCCTACCTAATAATACGGCTGGAAACACTGACGATGACACGAATACTGGCAACGTTTACTTCAAAAACGCAACAATGGGACCTTGGCACTTTTGCTGGTTAGATCGTAAGCTCGCCGACCTGCCGCGGGTTTCGCAGAATCAAATTTCAGCGGCAACCAGCTTTCATTGTGTTCCTGTTGACTACCTTCAAGACGAAGACCCAAGTGATACCACCACTGGAGTTCAACGTAAGATTTTCTTCATTTTCAATGAGTTTTGGACGCGTTTACGCGCAAAATAGTATTGTCTGCAAACACTACATCTGGTTTTCAGTGCAAAATGTCTATCTGATGTACTTTCTGGGTGAAAACTCCATTTATGACGCGCAAAAGAGTACTCTGTGCAGACACCAAACTTTTTTCACACTCGACTGATAAAACTGCACCATTTCGATTTTTGACGCGCAATAGAGTATTCTGTGCGATCACATTCACCCAAAACTTCAGAATCCATTCGTAAATCCTTCTTCTTCATGGTGCTTGGAATGATTCTCGATCTCTTCGGGCTCGCATTCTCAGTTGCTTCAATTTTCCTATCAAATCCATATTCTTGCCTTCTTTTCGCCGCTCTTATCCATATAAATGCAGGTAAATGGTATCATCTTCAAATTTTTGAGGTAATTTTAGGTATCGCTAACTTTGCCTGTATAATAGTTATCATGTCCGCGATCTCCAAAGAAGTTGGGAATAAAATATTCCCAGAGTCAGAGATGGACGATCCAATGTTCTACATGACTTATGGATATTCTTTTCTACTTTTGAAGGTTTT
>OZ022251.1:13784455-13831955 GCA_963978915.1 Caenorhabditis parvicauda | reverse complement strand
CCGACCTAATGCAATAATCTGACTCATACTCTACTAATTTGTTTTCACAACTATTTCGTCATGGGGCGTACTGGTCAGTTACCTCATTTGGCTCCACTACTCATTGACCTTCCCCGTATCTGCTCTTTTCTCTCATTTGGGGGCGTGGCTGACCTATAAAAGAGTCTGTTCTAAGGGGAGTTGCAAACGTATCAGGTTGAAGCTGGTGGAATTCACCAATGTTTAGTGATGAAAATTTAGTTGTTTCCTGTTGATACTGTTTTTTTCCTGATTCCCCTGTTAGAGGCGTGGCTAGCCTGTGAATGTCCATGTTTGGGAAGGAGGCGTGGCCAACGTATCAGAATAATTCAATTAAAAAAAAACCAGTTTCAATTTTGAAACAAATAGATTTGATTTCTAGTTGATAACTCCAGTTTTGCTTTACTCACCCAATTAGAGGCGTGGCTAACAAATAATGGATCTTCCAAAAAGGGCGTGGCTCACCTATCACCGCAGCCGCATCCTGCAAGGTCAATTGTCAATGAGAAAACTGGGATAATTGAATGGAGTTCCACATAAAACTTGCAGAAAATCAACATTTCATTTTCTCAGTGGGTGTGGCTTACCATTGATAAATCTTCAAAAAGGGGCGTGGTCAACCTATAACTGCAACACCATCCGGCTAAGGTCAATTTTTAATGAGAAAACTCGGGATAATTGAATGGAGTTCCACATCAAACTTGCAAACCAAGTGCATTATTTTTCCTATTTTCCGTTTTGTTCACAACAACCCACTCAATTTGAATGTTAATTAATCCTTGCAGCAGGAATGTTTTGCTCGAAATTTTGTAGTCAACTGTTTTCTATGTCTCACCGTGACGATTCAGCAGATGTTTCAAAAATTGTATAAAATGATGCTTGAGCTTCCTGGAGTGATAATTTGTTGAGGAGAGCGAGGGGTAGAGAGAGAGAGAGAGAGAGAGAGAGAGAAGAGAGAGAGAGAGAGAGAGAGAGAGAGAGACTGAGAGAGAGACTGAGAGAGAGAGAGACTGAGAGAGAGAGAGAGAGAGAGAGAGAGAGAGAGAGAGAGAGAGAGAGAGAGAGAGAGAGAGAGAGACAGTGATATTATTCTTCGCAAAGTACGACTCATAAGAGAACATTACGTAGGTGAACCTTATTATCCAATTGTTTACGAACAATAGAAACTTCTAGCGACTTTTGCTTTTTTCAGGCTCCCTCTCTCTCTTCTTCTCCTTGTATCTCTCTCTCTCTCTCTCTCTCTCTCTCTCTCTCTCTCTCTCTCTCTCTCTCTCTCTCTCTCTCTTTCACACCACTCCAAAACGTCATTTCAATTTTTAATCAGAGTAAGGTTTCCGAAGTCGAAAGGCTTCATTATAAGAAATACTTTTCGTCTGCCAAATCTGAAATTCTCAAAATTGTTGAATCTTAACCGTCTGAAACTTCATGTTTGATTTGAAAAAAGCTTTAAAACTTGGTTTCTTTCTACTGTTGAACGTCGTCCGTCTCATTGTCACGGTTTTGCCTTTTCCAAGTGGAATCGATCCAACAGCTCTGAATGTCTAGACCAACCTACAACCCCATGATCTCTGGCCAGACCACTCCGTTCCATCTTCATAAAGTATTCTTCCGACGCCTACTTCACCTTTTATTATCCTTTAACGTCACTCATTGAATCTACAGATTAGTGTCATCAAACAATGAATAAATTTCACCTCAAAATAGCAAAAAACGTCATTTCGGGGTCTGGCCAAGGAAATAAACATTTCCGAATATTTTGCACATGTTTGATCAGAGGAACAGAATGAGCTGACTTTTTTTGATTTTCGGTCCAAAATTGGACTGTACCATTTTTGAGGCCCAATAAAGTCGTTGTAAAAAAATCATACAAAAATCGAGCTTTGGATTCAAGATCTGTTTCACCTTGTAGAAATCAGTGGAATAAAAGTTATTCCAATTCGTTCAAAACGAAACATCAATTTTATTCTGATTATTTCGTCTGAAAGTAAGAACGAAAACGTCTAGCTAGATCTAATTCAAAAAATTGATTCATCTCTTCGCAAAATGTTTTTATAGATGAAATTAGCATGTTTAAAAACTTCACTCCTCAAAATGTTCCCTGAGCCCGTCCGATCTGCCAGGTCAAGCTATGTTGGGTAGGGTAAGTACTTGGGTCGAAAAACTGCCCAGACAGTGTTTGCCTTCACCTCATCGCATTATTTTGAGCTTTCCATCTTTTCTTTTGTTGCAACAATTCTTGTTTTCCACCCACAAAGGCATTCATATTCTATCGACAAAGCATGTCTTATTCGTCACTTGGGCTAGGAAGTCGAAATAGTGTTCTAATTGGGTCGAACTTTTCTAATTCTCAGATTTACCTTTTCTAACATGACGTTGCGGTGTTCTCAGTAAGATGATATTCACGCATTGTTCAGTTGATTCTTCGTTCTATCACATGGTTAGCTCTGAACATTCCAGACTACAGTACGACTTATTTTGAGGAGAAATCCAGAAATATTTCCTAATCAGTCCCAGAGCTTCGAAAAGTTCACTTTCTTGAAGAAAAACCGTCTAGACACCGCTTGGATGTTTTGGATTTCATTCCTTCAGACGCTGATGGTCAGTGTCTTGATTCTGCTTCTTTTTTTTCGTGGCGCAGTTGGTTATGATGTAGGCTGTCACTGTAGAGACGCTAGGTTCCACCTCCGTAGGATGCAGCAAATTTCTGCCAGCCTAACTTTGTTCCCATAAACGAAAAAATATAGAAAATTTCGCTGCTTTTTCCCTAGCCACTGTACAGACAGCAGGTTCGACCTCCACTGGGTGCAATAAGTTTTTGCAAATCTCATTTTTCCGTTGAAATTTTCTTATTCATCCGTCCCTTATCGAGTTTCAAAAATTTTCAGAGAGATTTTTTTCTCCTTTTTCCACCGCGCATTTGATAGTGATGTAGCCTTCCATTTTGAATGCGGCAGGTTCGATCTCCACCGGGCGCAGAAAATTTTTGCAAATTCTACGACACTCCTCTTCTATTTTCTCCAGACATTTCCGATTTTGCTTAGACATCTCACAATACACATTCCTCTATAATTCCTGGTCTGTTCCCAGTTCTAATTATAAAAAACATCCTTCACCAGAACCCACGAAAAACACAAATTCAGGATCAGAAAATGACAAGTCACATCGGAACAACACTTTTGGCCACAATTCTACTGGCAGTCATAGTCACACCGAGCTCATCGTATGTCGTGATGAGGCCATTTGATGTGAGTTGTAATAAGAAATTTGGAAAAAAAGCTGATTTTTCCACTTACACGCAGAATTAAACAAAGAAAAGTGATTTGATTTTTATGAAATACAACTTTTGTGAATCTGACAAAAATGTTCTATGATTTTTGTGAAAAAAAAGAGTTCGAATTTTTTTTGAAACAAAATTTGACAAAGAAGTGTTTTCGTTTTTATGAAACAATAAACGTTCGCGTTTTTATGGAACGAAATTCGACTCAAAGGGTGTTTTCGTTTTTATGAAATACTTTTTCTTGCAAATTTTAGAAAAAGAATGACCACCTTCAATACCATTCTCACCGCACATATCTTCCTCTACCTGTAAAAAAGTCTGACCTCCGTAAATCGGTTTCTTAGTTATCGTAGCAGTTTCGCTTCGAAAAACATGAACGATTAAGTAATGCGCCTTTAATTTCAATGGACTGAAAGTAGGAATAACAATTTAAATCCACAAAGATCTAACTGTTCGTTGTGAGAGTTCGACCCTATCGTACTCATTTTTACAAGAATGCGACTGCCGCGAGTTTGAAATCGGTTAGACTTTTTGCTAGATATGTGCACCGCAAACTCAAAAAGTGGTTTGAGCTTCAACGAAACCCAGTTTTTCAGGTAATGCAGCTTGAACATGCTCTTCAACAGCCAACCAGAAGTTTTCTCCCCTTCGGTGGTCTAAGAAAGTTTGTGAAACCTCGGACTCGCCAAATAAGCTGTTTCTTTCAGGCAAACACAGCTCCAACGTCTTCGGAAATCCCTTCCAGAAGAGTATTTCGATGAGTTCACGATCGCTGATGGAAAAGAAGTGAGACCGAGAAGAGGATCACCGGACGAGATCATTTTCTGAGTAAAAGACGTGTTTTCTCCTACCCATGTGGCTGAGCCACCTCTTCCTTGATAATGAATGACAAATCATTTTTAGATCTCTGAATAAACTTTTCGCGCGGTTTTTTGATTGTTTTTTCTTGCATTCCGAATCAACAATACTCGATCTAGTCTTCGAATAGAGAATTAGGAACAAAGTTTATATGAATTCCACACATCCGAGTTCTTGACCTTTTGAATTGTAAAATATTTTCCTCTATTTTGTGTTTAGAAAATGAGCAATAATTAGCAATAAGTTTAATGATGGTCCGAATACGATTCTTCTCAATAAAGTAACCAGAGGCTAGGACTAACATTTACTGATCATTTTGAATTCCGGCCTCGAAATAAAGTTTCACGTCTTCACGTTTTTACGCATGTCTCGGTACAGTAACCAGAGGCTAGGACTAACATTTACTGATCATTTTGAATTCCCGCCTCGAAATAAAGTTTCACGTCTTCACGTTTTTATTCATGTCTCGGTACAGTAACCAGAGGCTAGATCTCTCTCCCTCCCTCTCCCTCCCTCTCCTCCTCTCCCTCTCTCTCTCTCTCTCTCTCTCTCTCTCTCTCTCTCTCTCTCTCTCTCTCTCTCTCTCTCTCTCTCTCTCTCTCTCTCTCTCTCTCTCTCTCTCTCTCCCTCCCTCTCTCTCTCTTTCTGTCTCTGTCTCTCTCTGTCTCTCTCTGTCTCTCTCTCTCTGTCTCTCTCTCTCTCTGTCTCTCTCTCTCTCTCTCTCTCTGTCTCTGTCTCTCTCCCTCTCTCTCTCTCTCTCTCTCTCTCTCTCTCTCTCTCTCTCTCTCTCTCTCTCTCTCTCTCTCTCTCTCCCTCTCTCTCTTTCTGTCTCTGTCTCTCTTTGTCTCTCTCTGTCTCTCTGTCTCTCTCTCTCCCTCTCTCTCTCTGTCTCTCTCTCTCCCTCTCTCTCTCTCTCTCTCTCTCTCTCTCTCTCTCTCTCTCTCTCAAGTTTCTGTTTTTGTTCATTTTTCCGTCAGTTTTCGGTTTTTTCTCGTAGTTTTTTTTTTGCAGATTCTGCTCTCCAACTCTCAGAAATCTCATCATCTCAGCCCGGAGTGTCAACATATTAAAGAAAACTGATCATTTTGGTTGTATGCACGTATCCAGGGTGATTTGTTAGTCAAAAACATAAATCTGAACGAGCAACAACCCCATGAAAATTTCCTCTTCCAGTTCGAGGTTTTACATCTTGACCTAGCTTCTCGAATTTCTGGAACTCATCACTTTCAGGTTGCTTTCTCTGTTGGAAAAATAATTTTTAAAAAAACAATAAGAAATAACTATTCAATTTTAACAACTTTACCTAACTTTTCTACTTTTTCTCACCAAGAAGTGAAAAAATTGACATCATTCGAGTTTTTTAAAAAACATAATGACCTAACATTTCTAATCCCTCGAACCCTTACCCTTTCTGATTTTTTACACACAGAAATAAACCAAATCGAACCTACCCAAGCTTTCACAGCCTGACCTAACTTTTCAAAATCCTCGAATCCACATTAGTTCCAAATTAGAAAAAAGCAAAAACACGGGAGAGGCTTGATCTTTTGCCTCTCAGGTAGAAACGAGATATCAAAGTTCATAATCAAATGAATTTTTTCTCCACATTAAGTTCCGATAACGTATGAGCAGCTGAAAATGTGGACAAGAAAGAAAATTCTGATGCTCCTGATGACAATATGTAGTCGGAATTAATGTTTTCTCTTTTCTTCAAAACTGATCATATAATCTTCTGATAGTGCTCAACCAATCGATAAATGGGCGTGGCTTGATGCAATCAGCGCACAGTCATCCAAAATTGTATTACCATGTTATCATAACAAAATAATGCTACACTCGTAAGCCGAGCACTCTTTATTATCCAAACAATCACAAAGAGGGGCGTGTCACTATTAATTTTTTGAATTTTTGTTCGAAGCGTTAAGTAAATTACAGGACACTTTGAAGTGTAATTAGCATTTGAAAGAGTGGGAGAAAAAAGAGAGAAAGAGAGAGAGAGAGAGAGAGAGAGAGAGAGAGAGAGAGAGAGAGAGAGAGAGAGAGAGAGAGAGCGAGAGTGGGAGAAAAAGAGAGAGAGATAAATAGATAGAGAGAGAGAGAGAGAGAGAGAAAGAGAGAAAGAAAAAAAAAGAGAGAGAGAGAGAGGGTGAGAGAGAGCTAAATCCATGCTCCATATAATTATATACCTCTTGAAATGTTATGACCTTACCCGTTCCCATATGTCTTTTCGTATCTAGTTTGGTTCTTTCTTTGATTCCTCAGAAAAAAAACATCCGAATAACTCCCTCAAATCAAGTTTTAAGGATCCAAACGCCCTTTTTTGTCTATCCCAGACTTTGATGAATTCTCAGAATGACCAGATGAATGTACTCTGCATTCCAATAAGAATGTCTCTTCAGAATTGAAAAAAGAGGATTCTGAATAGATTTCACTAATCAGACCATTCATTCATGGAAGACTTTGAAGAAGTTTGAAACGAAAATTAGCTTGGAACATTCTTTCTTTATGAATGACTGAAGAGTTAATGAGACAGGTTCGACCCCATCGTTCTTTTTTGCTTTTTCTCCCAATCTTCAGAATCAATCGATAAAGCCACACCCCCTTTTCTGTAAAATCGCGCACTATCAGTAAGCCCTGAACTAAGCTCGAGCAAAAGAAGCGAGTAAAAAAATAATGAGACAGGTTCGACCCCATCATGCTCTTTTGTTTTTTCTCCCAGTCTCCCAAATCAATCGATAAAGCCACGCCCCCTTTTATGATCAATCGCGCACTATCAGTAAGCCCTGAACTAAGCTCGAGCAAAAGAAGCGAGTAAAAAAATAATGAGACAGGTTCGACCCCATCATGCTCTTTTGTTTTTTCTCCCAGTCTCCCAAATCAATCGATAAAGCCACGCCCACTTTGTATCACATGCTCCAAACTAGACTAACCCCGAAGCCAATCAAGAACCAAAGAACATATTCCTGATTCATTCTGCAGCCCCAAGTGACGTCACACAATTTTCCCATACTAGAAATCTTAACGTCACGAAATACAATCGTCCACAGGTGTTGTTATTCAGAAGGCTTGAGGTGACTTCTGACCATCGAGGATATCACCTCATTAGACTTAAGTACATTGGAAAGTTGAATTTTTCTTCGTTTTTCGGAAATCTTTAAATTTTTTCTTCTGTTTTAAATTGATACAAATGTTATTTGTAGTTAGGTTTATTGTTATTTTCATCGTACAAACTCATTTTTATAAACATTTTATATGGTACAGTCCAGGTATACATCTTACTATTTTATGAACGGTGACATATGGAACCCTTTAAAATGGCTTGAAAGATGCCATTTATCACTATTCCTTACCTTCCGTATTGTTCCGTTTTCAGCCTGCGAGAGTTGATAAAAATGCGTTTTCAAAATCTCTACAATGTCTTCGTATCATTTAATTGTCGTACATTTGATTTTTTCATTTTTGAGCATTACTGTGAGTCCAAGAACACGCGCTGAACTTTGAGGATAGAGTGCGCAGCTAAGAATATCGTTAATTTTGGTGTAGTAGAGCGCTTTGATGGTGTCGATTTTACAGAAAAAGTGTGAAACTGAGTTTTTTAATGGTTTGTGACAGTTCAAAACAGTCAAAAAAGTTTTTTCAGCGCTTATGAATAAAAAAATGTAGTTCCTACTTTCCAGCCAGCTAACTCTAGGAAAAACCATATCTGAATTTTTTTTTTCGATTTTCTGACCTTTAGTTAATCACCATCAATCATAAAATATCGGAAAAAGTGATCAATTCGTCTTGATTTCGTAGGATTCCAGAGAAAAATCAGGATTTGCTATTATTTCTTGACACTCTGTTTTTCGGTCTTTCGGGCATAACTCTGGAATCTGTTGACGAATCTGGATGAAATTTTCAGAGAAGTTGTGGCTTAGTGTCCTCAACAACTTTTGTTCTTGAAGTTTTCATAACTCTCAAAACTAGTCGAGTTATTTCAAAAAAAGTCGTGTTTGCTATTATTTCTTGACACAGTGTAGTTCCTCGATTCTGAAAAGGTCAATTTTTCTCCATTCGGCCAACCCTTAACGTCACGATCACATCAAATTTATGACATAGTAATTATCCAGGGTTATATTTAGCTCAAGAAATTCACTTTTCTCTCTTTCTATCTCTTTCTCTATCTCTCTCTCTCTCTCTCTCTCTCTCTCTCTCTCTCTCTCTCTCTCTCTCTCATCTATTCTCGTATTTTTAGTATATCTATGTTTTTTATGTTCTCGATACAATTTCGAATTGTTTTTATCAGAAAGTCTTGGAATCGTATTTGAGATTCAGATTATACCATTAATGACATTACATATTTTGTGATCGAGTGGTTTAGATATTTTTATGGTTTGTGTTGGGAGTTCGAGTCTCAATATAGTTTTTTTGAAATATTCCTAACCTTGTAAATAATGCGTCCATGGTCAATTGGTTAAAACGTCGAATTGCAACTTTTTTGTCAAAAGTTCGAACCTCGACATGGTATTTTTTTTACTTTTTCTAAAGTGTTTCTCAAAACACAATTCAATGGTCTATTGATATGTTCAAAGTTCGATATGTCGTTCTGTTTCTTTCTTCTTTTTCAATGAACGTTCATGGTCTAGCGGAGAAAAGTCGAGCTGTAAATTGAACTTCGCGAGTTCGTTCCTCAACCCCTCCACTATCGATTCTGGTACGTGCCAAGAAGCCACCATTCTTCGGTCCAATTAATATCTGTTTTTCGTTTCATTCATCCCACCCACTCTTCTCTCTTTCTCTATCTCATCAGAAGACTCTCAAATCATCGCTAGGCAACCATCTCGTATTGTCACAGAATCATTATCACTTTTACACACAGAGATTCATCTTCTACCCGTCAACAACATGATCCCGAAGACGCAACGTCGTCTTCTTCTTAGGTCACAGACCACGGCCTCAGGAGGAATGGTGCCTCTGGATGGAGATGCAACCAACAGGTCAGTCTCTCCTTCTCTCTCTCTTTCTCTCTCTCTCTCTCTCTCTCTCTCTCTCTCTCTCTCTCTCTCTCTCTCTCGCTCTCTCTTTCTCTCTCTCTCTCTCTCTCGCTCTCTCTTTCTCTCTCTCTCTCTCTCTCTCTCTCTCTCTCTCTCTCTCTCTCTCTCTCTCTCTCAATCTCTCTTATTTCAGATCTTTCTCCGCCAGTTCCAGCTCATCAATAATGTCTACAACCAGTGCATCGGCTTTAACAGTGGTGAGTTTTATTCCAAATATAGCGAGGTTACATACATTTTCAGACAGTAAGATCGACGTCACCCATCACGATCCGTGTCGGATCATCGATGTCAGTGGAAAGTGGACTCAGGTCAAGACGAAAATGCCACTCTGTCAGTAGATGCTATAAACCAGAACCACCAAAGAGTGAGATACTGCAGGTAACAACAACTACATCCTCATAGAACGTACCTATTTTGAAAACTAACAGTTATATAATAATTTTCAAAAATTGATAGGGCAGGAAAAAGAATTATCGAGAATGGCGAATAGACCATCGCTTTGCCAACTTTCAACTTTTATTTCAGAATTGTTCGGAGTTTATGTCCAAGATTTTTTTCCTCTCGCAACCTGCGCCTATTGGTATAACACTCTCTCACTGCCTCTTTCAAAAGTCAAGAAAGCGTTTTTTGTTATATTTTAAGTAATGTTCATTATTTTCATTAGAGCAAGTTTTCACTAAAAATTTGGATGAAATAAAATTTCAATCGCGCTTTAGTGCAAAAATTCCAGGTCACAGCCTACCTCTCAATAGCGCACGTTCAAACAATGCTGAAAGTCAACGAGCTCTCGGACAAAAAAATTTCCTACATGATCGTGGTGCGAGCGGACGACGAAAAGGAGATCCTCCAACGGTCAAACTCCTTTGAGAATGTTCTTCATACCCCATTCCAGTTGTCTGTTTGGGTTTCCAACAGTCCGACGGCAAAGGTGAAGAACCCGCGGTGGGTCGGACACCTTTTCACACCCCCACTTCAGGAACTCATCTCTTACTTCAACAACGTCAACGAGTTCATTGCAGAAGGCAGGACAAACAAGTCAAAGGTGAAAAATCGCAGTGGCGCAGTGGGGTTTGGCAAGGGTTACGGGTTAGCTCGCTGGATCAAACCTCGAGGGAGACAGACTTTTTTGCATTTTGTTAGTGAAGCACTTATGGATCGCAAAATGAGTGATTCTTTAATGTTCTCAATGCATAATCATTCCAAAATAATTTTCTAACAGAGTTGCTGAAACATGTCAATAAAAACTCTCCAAAACGTCTCAACAGCCACTCGACTGTAAACGTAAACGCGCTCTATTGAGATATTTTCGATCGTAGCGATGTTTACACTTTCAGTGCATAATCATCACGAGTCCTAACAGAAGTAACATCGGAAGGGTTCTAGCCATTCAACAGATCATGTACTACTACAACCTCCCCTACGACAACGCTATGGAGCACTACAGAAAAACAACGGAGTTCGCCGATGAGCTACCGCAAAACTATCTGCAGACGTTGGACGGATGGTGGAGCATTTTGGTGAGCTGGGGTTTTTTCTACGTGGGTGGTCAAGAAGTTGAGTGGATTTATGGGAGAGTGAATTTTGTTTGAATAGGTTATAACCATTATCAACGTGAGTGGTTCAAAGCTTGAGAAGTTTTCGAAGATGTAGGAAAAAACATCGTGGGAATTGTTCGAATTTTGAGTTTTCCAAATCATTTTCAACGTGGGTGGTCTATGAATACAAGAACTCCATAAGAATGAGAGGAAATTTTGAAAATAAAAGACTTGGTGGTAGTTTATTGGATGAATTTGGACTATTCAATACGCTTTTCAACGTGGGTGGTCTCGGAATCCAAGATTTTCCAATTATTTAAGAAAGAATTGAAACAACTCGACTCACGTTGTTATCATTGTGGGTGGTCTAGGTTTCTCAAGACTTTCAGAAGAAATTTTCCTTCTAAAAGACATGAGTATTGGATATTTTCGAATTTAACCATACAAAAACACACATTTTTTGACCAATTGCTCAAAAAAATAAAAATTCTGACATTTTTAGAAACAACGAGAACGTGAGGTCCAGATGAACGAGCGTAGGAAGATGTCATTCTCGGTTAAGAAGCCGAAAGGAGTCGCCTAGAAAACGATGCCGGTCACTACTTCAACAGTATTTTCATCAAATTAACGGGTGTAAATAAAATCATCAACATGTACAAGTTTTTTAAGACTGTTACCAAGAAAATGAAAATCGAAAAATTAAAAAAAACGTGAAAAATTGCCAAAAAACGTGAAATTTACAGAAAACGACATGGAAACGTGAAACGAACATTTATGTAGATATTTTTCGTCGGAAAGATGATTTTTATTTGAGAAAGATTATTCATCAGTTGGAGTAAATTGTATGTGTTAGTCGTGTTCAGTTCATTTTCGTTGGCAGATTGACTTGTGGTCTTCCGGAAAATTGATAAACGGGTTGGAGTGATGACTTTGGGTAGAAGATCTTCTTCCATTTTTCGTAGAACTCCTGAAATTTGTGATATTGAAACAAACGTGAAAAAATTGGAAAAACGTGAAAACGTGGAAATGTTAAAAAAAAAACGTGAGAAATTTGAGAAAAACGTGAAAAGTTCCGAAAAACGTGAAAATGTGAAAAATTTTCATGAAGTCCATGGGAACGTGAAAATTCTGAATAAAAACGTGGAAACGTGAAAATTCTGAATAAAAACGTGGAAACGTGAAAATTCTGAAAAAAATCGTGGAATCGTGAAAAAAATTTTAACGTGGAAACGTGGAATTTCTGAATGAAAACGTGGGAACGTGAAAAAACTCAAATAGGAAACGTGAAACGTCACTCACCCAAGCCTCCTCCTCAAACTTTTTCATAGTCGCCTTCGATTTTTTCTCGGCCAGAAGATGTTGTTTCCAGCTGGGTACACCTTCTTTTTCGTACTGGAAAAAATAAAAATTACAAAAAATTCAAAAAAAAAAACTCACAAGAGGGAGAAAATGCTCAGCGCTGTACTTGATCTTCGCACCATTGACTTTTTCCAACGTCTGCAAATTATCGATTTATTGATTGATTCTCGATCAATACCTTTCGATGCATTTCCTCTACTGACATTGCATGTTCCTCGTTGAGCTTTTTCACTTGCACACCTCGATTGACACTGAAATTGGAGTAAATTCCAGAATATGTCTGCGGGAAGGATCGAACTGGCGACCTTTTGCGTGTCACCACAACGTCTTATCCACTACACCAGAGACACAAACCTTTTGATGTCATGGATGATCTCGTCGCTGAACACAGGAACCACCCCGTTTCCACGAGGCTTGCTCTTCGATCGGGCTCTAGGTAGCGGCTCTGAATAGGTTTTTTTTTGTATTATAGAGAGTTTCTTTTTGGAAAACAGAAAATACAAAAAAAAACCTCTCGAAACAGACGGAACTGCTGTGAGATCGGTATTTTCCTTGTAAGGCTTATAGTTGATGTTGAACTTCTGAAACTCTTGCTTGGATCGCTCAGTGGTAATGATTTTGTTTGGAACCACCAAGACCAAAAATTCAATCTTCCTTATGAACAGTGGAAAATTGTGGTTTCCTTATCAACTGCTACTGATTAAAGAATTTTGATGGGAAACATTGGCATTCTGCCAATAGAAATTTTGTCTCATGTTTTGGTTTTGAATGGGACATGTTTGGGACATGGGACATTTTCGGTAGGAAGTGGGACACTTCATCTGAGTGATGGGACACTTTGAATTATATGTGGGACACCTTTCGGACATGCATGAGACATATTTGGGACATCAGAGGGGTACACTCGGGACAATGGGACAAATGTCTCAAAAGACAAAAATCAGTCTCATTCTTCTTCTACTGCATACTTTTGGGACATGTATGGGACACTTTTGGAACAGGTGAATCTTCTGGGACATGTGTGGGACATAATTGGGACACTTGTCCCAACTCACCTCAACCTTCTGTCTCAGCTCTTCAAATGGAACCGATGCGCTCATTAGAACAGAGTCCAAATCGTCCAGCACGACTTCCGTTTCTTCTTCCAAACTCTTCAAATCTTTCAGTCGACTTTCAGATTTGTCAGAAGTGTTATTGCTCAAAGCTGAAAACTGTCAGATAAGAAACGCATAAAAAGTACCGATAAGCTGCTTTTGACTATTTTCACTAGGAAACTATGGAGTTCATCGATTTTTCGAAAATAATCATGTCTATACGCAGTTTGAAAGCTGGAAACTTTCCCGATTTTTTGTGGAAAGAATAGTGTCGATACGCAGTTATTGAGAAGTTTTAAGATAAAAAACCCACAGTTTGTTTAGATATTTGGTGGAAAATGGTGTCGATACGCAGTTATAGAGTTTTTTCAAATAAAATCAATATTTCTAAAATGCCGAAAATGTTTTCAAACGTTTTCCAAAACCTAGGTGTTTCAAGAACAGAACTAAAATTCTTTTCCTTGACTCAGATTCAGAAAATTATAGGAGCGCATAACCTTATGACCGTCATCTTACAGTATTCAGAAAAAAAATTTCAGAACTACAGAGATCCCAAGAACTTTGTTATGAGAAAGTATGAGCCTAAAAGTAGGAGACATATCTAGAAGTCTAGCACTACTCATGCGCACTGATTATCTCAAATCTTCGAAATATGAGAAGCGAAGCTCTCAGAATTATTGAAAGTGCTAGACATAAAAGTTGTTGCTGTAGAGAGGGGTTGAAAAATAAGTTTACTGTAGGACACTGGTAGGTCAAAACCTGGTTACAGGGTTCAAATGTTGTTACTGTACTATCAAATGTTGTTACTGTACTGTTTGGTAGATCAAAAATTTAGCTACTTTATTCGAAAAGTTGATCAAAATTCTGATTACTGTAAGGTCATGATGAATCAAAACAACGGTTACTGTAAGATCATGGCAGATCAAAAATTTTGTTACTGTAGAAATGATTCGATTGGGAACTTGATTACTGTAGGGTTACGATATATCGAAACAAGGGTTTTTTTCGTTAAGGGGTAGATCAAAAAGTTTTCACTGCAGTTTTGTTATAGTTTAAACAAGGCTTGGCAGGTTGAAAATTGAGCGTACTGTATCGTCATGGTAGATCAAAACATTATCTTTTTTCCAATCAAAAAATCACCTTTCCGACTCGTCGGCTTCACCCTGATCGTATAATCGATCGGTGGTTCTGGAACAGGAGAGTAGAATTTCGGATCCGAGGATATTCTGGAGGTGCGTGATGCAGGGGTAATTCTAGACATTCTGGGGGTCAAATTCGTTGAAGAAGTTTGCGCGCATGCAGCCAGAACTGTGTCTTATCACGAGCAAACAGTGATAATGCATCACTGTGGTCTGTCAATTTTGAATACAACCAAGGCGTGAGTCGAATATCTGAAATCCATGGACAGGTATACCTGGTGCATTGGATAAAGCAATTGTCTATGACCCGAAAGGTCACGAGTTCGGTTCCGCTACTCATCAGAATTGTTGCGTTTTCTGGATCTCGCTGAATCTCCCGATACAAAAACGGATTTATATCCCTAGCGTTTCGAAAAAGGAATTTGCCTCAAACTCATAACACCGCAAGTTCGGTTCTACCAGGCAAAAAATTTTGTTTTTTCTGGATCTCTGAATTTTTAAAAGTGAAACTTGATGAGCAACCTGGCATATTTTCTCCTTTTTTTGAAAAATTATTTTTTATACACGTATACACTCATCCCTGATCACTAAAACTCCCAATCAAGCAGTAAATCGGCTCGTAAACAATGAATCAACCTCGATTACGAGCATTCACTGCTCTAACCATCTGCGTCTCTACTTCTCTCATTTGTTGACGTCCACTCGCTGGTCTTTCAGTGCAACGAGAATGTTTTCATTTACCTCGGAAATGTTTCTGCTTTCTAGCAAAAGTCATTTTCAGCAAACTCGTTCATATTATCCATTCCATCTCTCTCTCTCTCTCTCTCTCTCTCTCTCTCTCCCTTTCTCTCTCTCTCTCCCTTTCTCTCTCTCTCTCTCTCTCTCTCTCTCTCTCTCTCTCTCTCTCTCTCTCTCTCTCTCTCTCTCTCTCTCTCTTCTCTCTCTCTCTCTCTCTCTTTCTCTCTCTCTCTCTCTCTCTCTCTCTCTCTCTCTCTCTCTTTTCTCTATCTATATCTCCATCAATTCAGATGACCAAAGCATATTTCGACAACAACGCAACAACTCCACTTGATCCTTTGGTCATTTCCTCAATAACTCGAGCATTGGGCCTGTGGGCCAACCCTTCCAGCAGTAATGAGAACGGTAAGCAAGAAGCCTTTTTTGGCCATGACAAACTTTTCCAGCCGAACGCGCTGCAAAAGCCGTCCAAGTTGCTCGGAGCAATGTTGCGAACATGTTAAATGTAGAATCTGAATGTGTAATTTTTACATCTGGAGGCACCGAGGTAAATTTCTCTCTCTGTCTCTCTCATTCTCTTTCAACGCCTCCCTTTCCAGAGCAACAACTGGGTAATAGAATCCACGATCAAAAAGTTCCTCTCCGACCACCCAGGGAGAAAACCACATATCATATCCTCATCCATCGAACACCCAAGTATCCGACTTCCGATAGAAAAGCGTGTTGAAGAGGGGCTCATAGGTTTGATGGTACAGTGACAAAAGTACAGTATGATTAAGAAGTGACCTGGGTTGATGTCGATCACACCAGTGGAGCTGTTCGTGTTGATGACGTCAGAAAAAGCATCAGAGAAGAGACGTGTTTGGTGACGATAATGCTAGCTAATAATGAGACAGGTGATTCGGTGGTATGCTTAAACGCGAAACCCTATGGTATTTTAATTTCTGTTTTCAGGAGTCATTCAGCCAATAGAAGATATTTCGAAATCAGTCAGAGAAGTCAATCCAAAATGTCATCTTCACTCGGACGCAGCCCAAGCAATAGGAAAAATCGACGTTGATATCAAGAAACTAGGCGTCGATTCAGTTACTGTAGTTGGTCATAAGGTACTGTAGCTTTTTTTTTAATTTCTCATGTTTTTTTTTGCAGTTCTACGGACCCCGAATCGGAGCACTAGTCTTCAAGGATGTCAATGCGATTCTACCACCAATGTTTCTAGGAGGCGGTCAGGAAAGAGGACATCGATCTGGGTAAGCGGAATGTTTATTGATTACCGATTTTTTGTTTTTAGAACCGAAAACGTTCCTATGATAGTCGGAATAGGAGAAGCTGCGAGAGTCTGCACAGATAATGCGTCGAAAATTAGAGAGAATATGTCACTGCTGAGAAATTTGTTCGAGAAGATGCTGGAAGTGAGATTGGACCAAAATGGGCGTGGCCTAATACTTTCCTCCAGAACCTTCTCGGATCCAACGTGAAAATCAATTTCAAGAATTCTCAAAGACTCCCAAACACGAGCAGCATGGCGTTCCTGGGCTATAAATCACATGGTTGCGATTTGGTTTCCAAGTGAGTACTGTAACTTCAATTCCCCTGTATGGCCGTCCGATAAGGTATAACCTTGGGAGTACTGTAGCGCCATTTCCGCTGTAGGATATTTTGAGAGAAGACTAGATTACCAAACACCTCCGCCCACTTTCAGAAAGGCAAAAAGTGAGACGTGGAGAGCATTCTAAAAACAGAGAATCAGAGAGATCATAGAAAAATGGTCACGGACGTTTGAAAAAAGTCATTTCAAAGATATGAAGTTACTTCTATTCTTGATCCTCTTGCATTACAGCAAAGCGAATGAATGCTTTTTGGGCAACATTGATGAGTTTATAATTTTTAATTTTGAATAAAACAAAAATTCAGAAAATACATATCAAATGCAATTGTTGAAACTGATCATGCACTGGATAGAGCCTGCTTGGCTATGTGGTTTTTTTTCCTAGGATTACTAGAAAGTTATATTATCCTAAAATTTAATTTTGCTTGTTTTACAAATTTGAGAAAAATAGGTCAAAAGCTTAAAATAAAGTTTTAGGAGTGAAAACGAGAAACACTATACACTAGACATAGACAGAACAGACACTTTCCTTTTCGGATGGGTATTTTTTTAAAAGAAAATCAATCGATAAAATCGATTTTTGCAGATTTGTGGTGATTCTCCGATCGGTGTTAAGTGTCTCTGTAACATCGGTGTCTATTGTAACGCCAAGAAACATTTTGACAGAGTTAGAGAAAATTTGAACAGTTTGAACACAAAAGTCCAGTGTTGGGGTGATGGTGAGGAGATAGAGAGAGAGAAGGAGAGAGATAGAGAGAAATTCTCTTTAGGAAATACTCAAGTAGAATGCAGGACATCCTGTAAAATATCCGGGAAGAAAAGAGGTTGCTCAACTAAAGAAACATATTTGAGCGGAGCTGTTAGTTTTTCTTACTTGATACAGTAACCCGGGTTACTGTAGCCCTGAACTACTGTAACTTTTTTCAGGCAGTAATAGGTGACACTGCTTACTGCTCCTACGACCTCTGTAATGAGTCCAAGACAGAAATCATTGACCTTATTTTCTGCCTCCATAGAAGTGTAAGTGGGCGGAGTCTCTGATTAACCACGCCCTCTTTTTAGGTCCAAGAATTTACACCGTTCGCGGTATTGAAGAATATCCACAAGGCACATAATTGTTTTAAATGAATTTTTGAATTATTCAAGTGGGAATTAGAATCGAAACATGGTACTGTAATTGGGGTAGATAAAAAAAAGTTATACTGTAAATGGGGTTCGTTATAAGTGGATATTGTAAATGTGATAGATCAAAACCATGGTACTGTAGTTGGGGTAGATCAAAAAAGATATACTGTAATTGGCGTTGGTCATAAGTGGATACTGTAAATGTGTTAGATCAAAAACATGGTACTGTAATTGAGGTGAATCAAAAAAGTTGCTGCAGGTGCATTGGGTAAAAAATAGTACTGTAACTAAAGTAGATCGAAAATGATACTGTAACTTTTCAGATGTAAAACATTCACTGCGAGTACAGGAGCTGCATGTCATAAAGATATGATGAGGTGAAAAAATGTAATAACGAAATCGAGCTCACATCTTCAGCCCCGTACTTGAAGCATGTGGAGTGCCTCAAGAAGTTGCCTCAAAAACGGTCAGAATCAGCTTTGGAAGATTCAATCATGAAAATGAGGTATGTTAGTTGTTTTACACACTAAAACGCAAATAGGAAATGTAAGCAAAGAGTTGAAACATCAGCAAAAACATTCGAAAATAAAATATTGAGGGAAGTACGCTCCGCTGACAGTCTTGCAAAGCGGCTGCAGTGCGATTATCTTCACTTAATTCTGATCCGCAGAATTTTTTTCAAATCATATTTTTCTACTTCAGGTAGTAGAAGCTGTGAAGGAACTTCTCCAGTTGATCAGAGCTTGATTGACTTTAACTTTTGATCTACCTTACTTACTTTCCCACATCATGGTTGTCTCTACCGCCACGAAATAAAGTTTCACGTCTCCACGTTTTTATTCCCCTCTCGATACAGTAACCAGAGGCTAGGACTAACATTTACTGATCATTTTGAATTCCCGCCTCGAAATAAAGTTTCACGTCTCCACGTTTTTATTCCTTTCTCGATACAGTAACCAGAGGCTAGGACTGACATTTACTGATCATTTTGAATTCCCGCCTCGAAATAAAGTTTCACGTCTCCACGTTTTTATTCCTTTCTCGATACAGTAACCAGAGGCTAGGACTGACATTTACTGATCATTTTGAATTCCCGCCTCGAAATAAAGTTTCACGTCTCCACGTTTTTATTCCTTTCTCGATACAGTAACCAGAGGCTAGGACTGACATTTACTGATCATTTTGAATTCCCGCCTCGAAATAAAGTTTCACGTCTCCACGTTTTTATTCCTTTCTCGATACAGTAACCAGAGGCTAGGACTGACATTTACTGATCATTTTGAATTCCCGCCTCGAAATAAAGTTTCACGTCTCCACGTTTTTATTCCTTTCTCGATACAGTAACCAGAGGCTAGGACTGACATTTACTGATCATTTTGAATTCCCGCCTCGAAATAAAGTTTCACGTCTCCCCGTTTTTATTCCTTTCTCGATACAGTAACCAGAGGCTAGGACTGACATTTACTGATCATTTTGAATTCCCGCCTCGAAATAAAGTTTCACGTCTCCACGTTTTTATTCCTTTCTCGATACAGTAACCAGAGGCTAGGACTGACATTTACTGATCATTTTGAATTCCCGCCTCGAAATAAAGTTTCACGTCTCCACGTTTTTATTCCTTTCTCGATACAGTAACCAGAGGCTAGGACTGACATTTACTGATCATTTTGAATTCCCGCCTCGAAATAAAGTTTCACGTCTCCATGTTTTTATTCCCGCATGAATACAGTAACCAGATGCTAAGTCGAACATTCGCCGTAGATCAAATTACAGTGAAGTTAAGGTCAAATACGTCAAAAGTATATCTCATTTTAATATTCGATCTCTTCTTCGATGGCCCCTGGAATTTTGAACAAGGCATATTCATATTTGAAGAAAAGTGTACTCGGAAACAAAAAGAAATCGGAAGGTATGAAAAGGCAAATGGATGAGGGAGGTTCGAACTCGCGTTCTTAGAGTATGAAGCAAAATGTTTATCCGCTACACCGGAGATAAGGTCCATGATTCAGAAGATGATGAAGTAAACGATGACGAAGAAGAAGAAGTGAAAAGTCAGAAGAAAAGCGATGTTTTTGATCGGAAGACGACTCTGGAAACTGTTGAGATTTTTCAATTGTTGAAGCAGTTTCAAAAAGATCAAGACCCGCGAAAAATCAATCTGCTTATAGGAGGTTAGTGTAGTGGTTAAAAATTTTGGCTACCGCCATATAGGTTCAGGGTTCGATCCCCGTTGGGAATACCTTTTTTTTGGTTTTTCGCCCACTCTTCATTTTCAGCCTACCGTAACGAAGAGCTGCAACCGTACCCTTTGAAAATCGTGAAGGAGGTCGAACCAGAAATAGTCCAGAACCCCGCGTACACACATGAATATGAATCCATCACGGGAAGCGAACTTTTCTGCGACCTAATCACCAAGTTGGTGCTCGGTGAAGGTTCACCAGCGATTACTGAGAAGAGGGTGAGTGATGACGTCATCAAGAATCAATCGATAATTAAAGGTGACAACAGTCCAAACTGTAGCTGGAACAGGAGCCATGCGAGCTGGTGCGCAGTACTTGAAGATATTGACGACTAGAACGAACGTCTATATAAGTGACTATTCATGGTGAGTCGGTGAAACCTGCGTCAGGTCCGCAACTGATATAACCCATCTGGATGCTAGAACTTCTTTGAAAAGTAGGTCCTCGATCGGTTTTTAATCATACTGTCGATGAGCGCCTAGCGTATCAAACGTGGTCTGCAAATAACCTGCAGGTTCAAATTATCTTTCTGAGTAACTCTTGCTGCTCTAGGGGCGTGGTCAACAAATAACCAACAGAGTCAATTTATCTCTCGGAGCAACTCTTTCTGCTCTAGGGGGCGTGGTCAACAAATAACCAGTAGGGTCGAATTATCTCTCGGAGCAACTATTGCTGCTCTAGGGGCGTGGTCAACAAATAACCAGCAGAGTCAATTTATCTCTCGGAGCAACTCTTTCTGCTCTATAGGGCGTGGTCAACAAATAACCAGTAGGGTCGAATTATCTCTCGAAGTAACTATTGCTGCTCTAGGGGCGTGGTCAACAAATAACCAGCAGAGTCAATTTATCTCTCGGAGCAACTCTTTCTGCTCTAGGGGGCGTGGTCAACAAATAACCAGTAGGGTCGAATTATCTCTCGGAGCAACTCTTTCTGATCTAGGGGGCGTGGTCAACAAATAATCAGTAGGGTCGAATTATCTCTCGGAGTAACTATTGCTGCTCTTGGGGCGTGGTCAACAAATAACCAGCAGAGTCAATTTATCTCTCGGAGAAACTCTTTCTGCTCTAGGGGCGTGGTCAACAAATAACCAGTAGGGTCGAATTATATCTCGGAGCAATTCTTTCTGCTCTAGGGGGCGTGGTCAACAAATAACCAGTAGGGTCGAGTTATCTCTCGGAGCAACTATTGCTGCTCTAGGGGC
Organism: Caenorhabditis parvicauda; assembly: GCA_963978915.1. Lineage (NCBI taxonomy): Eukaryota > Metazoa > Nematoda > Chromadorea > Rhabditida > Rhabditidae > Caenorhabditis > Caenorhabditis parvicauda. The sequence continues at coordinate 13,810,729 of OZ022251.1, read as the reverse complement.
GTGGTCAACAAATAATCAGCTAGGAACTAATTAACTGTTCCAGGCCCTGCCACAAGCCCATCTTCCTATTTGTCGGTTTCGAGAACGTCGGGTCGTATAGATATTATGACCATCCAAGACATACCCTGAACGTTCCTGGCATGTTGTGTGACCTGCTGGCAATGCCCGATGAGAGCATAGTGATTCTGCACGGATGCGCCCACAACCCGACAGGCCTCGACCCAACGAAAGAAGAATGGATGCAAATCGAAAAAATCATCAAGAAGAAGAAGCACTTGCCGTTTTTCGACCTGGCTTATCAAGGTTGGGTTTTCTGAAAGTTGATTTCGTGCAGAAATTGGAGCCCCAGAGCAACTTTATACCAATTTTAGGGCGCCCACCTTCACAAGGTCCTACGTCCGGGCGCCCAGCATCAAAATTGGGCAAAAACCGGCGCCCATCTTTGCAGTTTATCACATCCGGGCGCACGGCGTCAGAATTGGGTACTAACTGGTGCCCACCTTTAATGTTTGTTACATGCGGGCGCACAAAGTTAACTTTTGTTCACATAACGCGCCTGGAATCAAAATTTGCCATAAACGGGCGCCCATCATCAAGATCTGTTACATTTGCGTGCCCACCGTCATATTTTGACTAAATCAAGCTCCTAGAAAGAAAATTAGATAATAACAGCCATTCACCATCAAAATTTTGTTATATTTGGGCGCCCACCATCAAAATTTATTATTTACGGGCGCCCACCATTGAAGTTTTTGTGAACCGGGCGGCCACAGCGAGCTTTTATGAAAAACGTGGGCACCCACCATCCGAATCGGCTGAAACCGGGAGCCTGAACCAGTGTCAAAATTTATACCCAATCTCAAATTTGAGGATTCGCATCAGGAGATATCGAGGCAGATGCCTGGACCATCCGTTATTTCGTTCAACAAGGCCATCAGCTCTTTATCGCGCAGTCGTGCAGCAAGAATTTCGGCCTCTACAGTAAGCTTTCATACTGTAACCAAGACCACCCACGATGAAAACCTTTAGACGAGCGAGTGGGAGCACTGATTCTTGTGCAAGAGACTTCGAAGCATGTCTCCGCAGTGATGTCTCAAATGGGCACAGTCTGTCGTTGTATGTGGTGAGCGCGGTAGGGTTTTGTAGGCCACGCCCACTTTCAGGTCCATGCCACCAGGCTTCGGCTCCAGAATTGTCATGGAGATTCTCAGCAATCCGGAGAGGAAAGCGAGGTTACTGACTGAGTTGAAATCCATGGCTGATCGACTCATTCGCGTCCGGAAAGAACTCAGAAATGAACTGGAAAAACTCAAGACACCAGGGGATTGGAGTTATATCACACAAGGCTCTGGAATGTTCTTTATGCTACCGTTTACTCGTGAGTGACGTCAAAAACATGTTCAGAAAGACGATAAACAGCGCTAGAACACTTTAAAAAGCTCAGAATCACGTTTTTTTCGGAAAAGGCACTAAATTTATAATATCTGCGAAAACCGCGGCGGGTCGGCGACTGATTGCCATTTAGAGTCCTTAAATTGATTACTGTACTTTTCCAGCCGAGCAAGTCTTCTACATGCGAACTCGTCACAGCGTCTACTTTCCTCGAAACGCCAGGATAAGTATCTGTGGCTTGAACTCGGTGAGTCGCCGACCTCCCGCGGGTTTCGCCTACTTTATGATTTCCAGGGAAACATCCCGTACGTCGCGGCCGCTATCAACGACACCATTGCTGCATCTGCTGACAATAATCTTCGAACTGTTGGGGAAGTCAGCGAGTCACAGTTGTCCATCCACTCTCCGTTCGGAAAAACTCCGATTCAAGATACTCGATGAATAAAACTTTTTATCATTCTCTGACGTATCTGAACTAGCTTGTTACTTGAATTACTTGAGAGATCCATTGTTCGCGTTGTCAAGTGACGGCGTGGATCAGAAACTTCCAGGCTGAACGGTTCTTAGCCAACGTGGACCTATAACATAATAAGCCTTGACGGTGCTTATATGTCATGAAGTCTCAACATGTCTGTGGTAACCTTTATTGTCGACAAGGTTGAGGTCTGTGAGACACCTCGCGGCGTCTGCACAGAGACATGGAATGATCAGGGCCAAGATCACAAGGGGGCGTGCACCAGGTGTTTACATCCAAAAGGTCATAGTCATGAGAGCGTGTGATACGCAGGGTGATCAGATGTTATATCCCCGGCTTTCACAAGTTACGTGTCCCTACGTAACATACAAAAAAGATGTTCAAGTTAAACAATGTTTATAACTTGCTTCCTCTCTTCTAGATGACGCCAACCCATGTTCTCCAGAGTAGTAAATGTCGGGAGTAGTAGAAACAAAATAGGGGACGTTGTCGTGTGAAGCTGCAGGGGGACAGTTGGCCTTGTAGCAGGCAGTCAGCAAGGGGCAATCGGCTCTCTCTTGCGACATCACGGGCGGTTCGCACATCGTGAATACAGGGGACATCAACACGGGCCTTTGGCTCTTCGTGGATAGGGGGTGGCAGCTCACAATACAGAACGTTCCTTCTTCCTTCCTTCTTGTCATTCAACAAAGTTCTTCTGGGTGGGTTACTTCTTCCTTGTGACCAGGACTTGGTCTTTGTCGCGCTGCTGGGATGTGTGGATAGTGTAGCGGGTCAGCAGGCGATAGCCGAGTTATGCATCAGATAGTAGAATGCACGTGGGTCACCGTCGCTAGATGGTGGACCCCTCGGTGGTACCTCCATATAACATAATAAGCCTTGACGGTGCTTATATGTCATGAAGTCTCAACATGTCTGTGGTAACCTTTATTGTCGACAAGGTTGGGGTCTGTGAGACACCTCGCGGCGTCTGCACAGAGACATGGAATGATCAGGGCCAAGATCACAAGGGGGCGTGCACCAGGTGTTTACATCCAAAAGGTCATAGTCATGAGAGCGTGTGATACGCAGGGTGATCAGATGTTATAGACCATGGGGTTTTGCGCATTAGGAAACCAACATGTCTTCTTTGCCCAATCATGGATCGGAGGTGGAGGAAATCGTCTCTCGCTTTGTTGAGCTCATCACTCCATCTCAGAGGCGGTCTGCCAACTTCCCTTCTTCTGCCCAACGGGGACCATTCCGTGACCTTCCGTGACCATCATTGGGTTGTCGAGCAACATGGCCAACCCATGCGAGCTTCCTTATTTTGATCAGCTTCGAGACGTCAAAATCTTCCGGTCGAACGTCGGCATCTTCACAGATTTTATGCATCGTACGTTACAGATGGAGAAAACTTCGGAAAAGTAGAATATTCCCCCTAGACTCCATCTTCGCAACACTACTCAAAATTAACTTTTCCCTGTTCTCGAATGCAAAATTCAATTTTTTTGATTGTGGAAATCAAGAAACAATCAAGAAATTAGTAAAATCAGATAGTTTGGAAAAAGTGGTCCGTCAAAGAATGATCTTTGTGTTGGAATCAGACAAAACTTCGATTCATGAAGCACATCTGTTAGCCCAGTCTACTGCAAGTACCATCCCACTTCGTAGAATTTTTAAAAAATCGAACAAAATTAAAACTTTATTTTCTGCGAGTTTGTACATAAAAGCGGTCACTTTACCCGATAGGAAGGTCAACATTTCAAAAAAAATCGACTTACAACTTTTCAACTTCCTCGGAAAAAGTGACCGTGAAATAGAAATTTGTTATGACTTTAAAATGGGCGGAGGGGTTATCTTTACATACTCTGTGCTCAAATTGTGACGAGCACGTGACGTTCGGTACAAAGGGCTGGATTCTAAGCGTCACAAGTCCCGTAATCGACACAAACTGGCTACAACTACCACTATGACTACTGTATTACCGTAACGTCATCGAAAAATGGGCGGGGCCAAAGAGATCGGGAAAGTGAGCAAAACACATGGAAGTAATATGCGATGGGGGTAGAGGTCTAGGAGTTCTAAATTCTTCTCGGGATCCATTGGCTAGAAGTCATATTCTAAAAGCACTATATGTTCAATATATTTCTCAATTTTTCCTTTCATAAAGTCAAACTTCGAGAAACATTGAATTCGTCGTTAAAGTGAACATTAGGAAAGGATTCCTCCTACCCCAAACATGGATAATCAAACCAACTAGATGAAATCAATACTTATGTCTAATCAACCCTTTCATCATGTCAAATGTATTCCCATCGTCTCCAATCGAGAAAATCTTGTCCGGATTTGTTCGGCTTCGAACCTCCAGGTAACCGTAAGCATCTATACCACGTATGACAACGCGCTCTTGTAAATCTTCCAGGAGTACTTCTTCCGATGTGTGGAGCCACATTTCACGGTGCTTCTTGTGGAACTCTACACCTCCGTCTTGTTCGTAGCTCATCGTCCAGTCTGAAAAGATCTTCTTGAGGTTGGTGAAGAACTTTATTATTTTTCAGAATCATGACCAGAAATCCGAGAAAGTCTTTTTTCTTGAATTAAAGACCTTCTCCGTCAGAATTATGGTAAAAGGGAAAGAGTATTTCATTATTTTACAAATTTCTACCGATTTCAGAAAAATATGAACTTTGGAAAGGTCAAAAAAATTTCACATCAACCGCGCTCCTTGGTACTTCCCAATGAGGTAAGGCAGATGTGCTCTATTGAGAACTACAGTAATTTCTTCTCAACTCACATCTAAAACGATTCAGCGTCTCCGCAATGACTTCTTCTACACAAAACGTGGTGGTACTCTCAGCTGGCAGCATGTCGTTGAGACATATAGTGGGCTTCTGATTGGCAACGTTGATTCCCGCTCCTGGAATTTCTTTGGATAGAGCAGTAACAGTACTCTTTTTGATATACTCCTCTTCATGACACCGTAGTCAAGCCTTGCTTAAGTTCTAACGATACACTCTTCGTCTCTCGTTAGTTAGTGTCTAAACGTCTGAGGTTTCTCGAAATTTTTAATCACTCTGACTCTCTTGTAACAACTCTCCGTCTCTAACTTGTGTCTAACCGTCAGTGGTCTCTTACAGCTCTTACTGTGACTCTCTGGTACCTCCACACTAAGCGTTCTCTCTCTTTTTCCCTTCACCAAAACCAACCAATAGACATTCTGAATCCATCATCACGAGTTTTGCACGTGACCAAAACTCCCCCAACTTTGTGGGACCGTTCGTAGTAGAGGTCATTGGGCCATTTGATCCTCAACGGGAAATCTTCCACCTTTGAAAGTCTTCTGATGGCGTCGACCAGGGCGACACAAAAGACGTGCTGGATGACGGGAAGACTGCCTGCTAATTTGGCCGTCTTTGGAACAAAGTGGGAAAAGGTGAACATCGCTACGCCAGCCGGTGAGATCCATTCGTTTCCGCCTCGACCTAGAAAACTGTTTTGTAGGATACTATAAATGGCGTCACAAGACTTCTCATAAAGACTCAACTCATTCGAAAACATAAAAACTTAAATTTTTAAGTAATTCAAACTACAGTAACCGAGATTTGATCTACTGGAATGGAAAGGAGGGGGGCGGGGCGAACATCGACTCATATTGGTTAAGCCTTCCTACAACTTGCACATGGGTTAAAAACAAAACGATTCAAACTACAACAACATGATCTACTTCTAGATTAAGAAGGGGGCGTGACCTACGCCAAAGCTCATTGGTTAGTGACGCTTCTTGCTTATTTGAACAATACGCCAACGATTATATTGAAATCGAATGTCCTCATTGCATTCGAGTATGGTCTGAAACACAAAAAACCAACCTCTTCCTTTGACTTGACTATCGGCAATCACGACAACATTGTCCAGTGACGGAATCGCATCAGAAATACTCGCACAAACGTCCATTGTGGTCGTTGCAACTGGGACGTGGAGAACGAACTGGCCAATCTTGCACGCGAGCTGGTCGTAGTACTTTTCAAAGTCGAAGATTCCACTTCGGAGACCATCTCTGTAAGTAAAAGATGTCATATTCTTCATGAATTTCGATTTTATCAATGTGATTCTTCATAATCAAGGTTAATAGTCCTCATATGATGAAGTTGTACATAACCTTCGCTTACTACCTTATCTCGTCCTGATTCTAGTTTTTAAATTTTAAACTTCATGTTTTAAGAGAATTCTCACCTCGTCGCAACTTCTATCGGCAATAGCTCAGCACTAGCTGTCGGCAGACCTTCTTCTTTCACCAACTCTGACTTTCTCATAAAGACCTTTGGTGTTGATCCCACTTCTTCACCATATCGTACACCCTGAAAAATGGTGTAAACCACGATTTTTTGACTTTTTCCTAGTAAAATGCAAAAAGCCTGCAGAGAACGGTGGGGGACGTACCCTGGTCTTACACACCACTCGATTAGTGTCATATTGAAATGATGCAAATTTACCTGAAGCTGCTCAATCTGGGAATCGTATTCAGCAACGAAGACACCTCCTGTTGGCTTCGGTATGACAACGTTGGAAACTTTCACGCCAACACTTTCGAGACAGTCTTTTAGAAGGGTGTTGTCTGAAGATGTTTTGAAGAGAGAGTAAAGAGAAGAGAGAGAGAGACTGAGAGAGAGAGAGAGAGAGAGAGAGAGAGAGAAAGAGAGAGACAAAGAGAGAGAGAGAGAGAGAGAGAGAGAGAGAGAGAGACTGAGAGAGAGTCTCTAAAACTCACTAGGTGCTATGAGTTGATCTGTCGTAGCATCAGAAAAGAGGGCCGATGCGTGTTGAGCACCATGATTGTGCATGTACAGAAGCAGTGGTGCGTCTGTAACTTATCGTAATTTTTGAAAATTGAAAAACTACAGTACCATTCATACTGTAAATTGATCAAAATTTGTATCATCGAACGTTCCGAAGGCGCGAAGCAATATTACCCTGTCAGAAGATCTCTTCAGTCCCCTTTTATGATGAAAACATAGGTAAAACCTGGTTTTTATGTGAAATCGACGCTTTTCAAAAAGAACCAACTCACCTTTCTCCTTCTTCAGCACGACGCTAAAGTTTGAGCTCATCGACACGTCTTTCGAGTGGAAGGTTTCGTTGATGACGTCATTTTTGGGTAGACTTTTCAGAGACTTCTAAATCGTATGAATACTTTCGAAGTTTTCCATTTCGTTCTTTTAATCTTGAAGCAATAATTCTGTGAACTTTGAAGTTTTTTCAGTTTTGAGGAAGAAAAAACTATCAGAAGGCTATGTTTCTATTCTTTTCTTCGAGTTTACTCTTTCAAAACTCAATGATCAGGATAATTAAATTTCAGTTATTTTATCAAAAAGCATGTTTACACAGAACTTTTAAGAAAAAGAACCTTTAAAAACTTTGCAAACTCCTTGTTCGACGACTCCCAGTTGGACTTTCCAAAGGCGAACCGTAGCATGTCAGTCTGAACTACATTTTCTTATAATCATCAGAGAAATTACCTGTTGCTTAGTCGATTCGCATTGAGACATACTAGCCAGGAGCTTGTTCTGACAAACAAAGATCAGCTTTCCGGACTGAAATTCAAGTTATTGATTTTGTTTTTCTCAAGAAAAAACCAAAGTTATTATCGTTTCTCCACGACAGACGGATCTGAGCTTTCTGGACACAAAATCATAGTACTGATCGTTTTTAAAAATTCAGATATTTTTTTAATATTCAATTTTTTGAAGACTTCATTTTTTTTAGTTCAGATTATTGATTATTTTTCAACGACAGATAAGGATGAGCTTCCGGAACTTAAAATCAAATTATCAAAAAAATAATTTTTTTAAAAATATTTCGTTTTTTCAAACAGATTGTTCGTTTCTCAACGGTAAAATATGTAAAACCGTATAAATTAATAACTTTTCGGAGTACAAAAACAAAAAGGACGCGTAAAACACTTTTAGGTATTAGCTTTATAGTGGAAATCTTACATGATTGAAGTAAACTTGCATTTTGGTCCAGGCTTCATCGTCTAGATTCTTCGTAGATGCCAGAATCATGCAAACCTGAAGTTTCAGATCATCTCTAGAAGCTCCCACATTTTCCCAACTAGACTGATTACTGTACAATTATCACTGTAGATCAAAAAAGTACCGTAGTCGGTTCAATCCAAGGTTGTTTCTTCAACGCTTCAATCGACACATGGAACACTGTAATTTCATCGACAGGCAAGAAAGTCGAAAGTCGTTTTCTGATCCGATCGTATAGACGCTCATCTTCGCCAGTGTAAACGAGGACCTGGAAGGAATTTTTGATTTATTATTTTTTCTCTGAAAATTATATTTTGCGACTGTTTAAATTTTTTCAAACATTATTTTTCGTTTCATTTATTTTTTCAATAATTTTAATTAACTGTTTTCAATCGATTTCTCCAAAGAAGCAATTATGGCAGAAAACTGATAAAGCCTTATAATTTTTCTCAAAGAAAACCAAAAAAACAACGGAAAACATACCTTATGAGTTATTTCTCAAAAGTCTTTCAAAATCAGATTTTTCTCAGGTAAAACCTCACCGAAGGTGGCTTTGCCATAGCTCTGGTCGATACGTTTCTCTGTGACAAGAAATTCCGTCTCGGCGTGTAGAGATTTGTTGATAGTGATGGTCGTGTGCGATCTGAATGACCTTTATTACGCATTTAACATGAGATACGACTCTTTTTCATCGAAAAAGGTTTATCATGGTACCTATTCGATCCTATAATTATGAAAATTGTCTTTTTATCTTCCCAATCAGGCAATTAGTAAATCGCATCCCATCGCATCCCGCATCCCGTCGCATCCCGTTTTTTTCAAACGTCTGTAACTTTGCTCGGAACAGCCCAATCACCTTGTATTTAGGCTTAGGTTGAACGTTAAGCTGACCCAAACCTAACCTAAGCTTAAAAAAGAGGTGTTCATGCGATGCGAAAAAAGTTAGCGCATCCCGTTTTTGAAAATGGGATGCGGGATGCGGGATGCGATGGGATGCGATTTACTAATTGCCTCCCAATCAAACTTTTCAGTCTATTCCAAAGGTTTAGTTTCCGTTATCGTTTAATTAATCATCCGACTCTTTAAATTAATATTTTGAAGCACAAAAGTGAATAACAGGCAAAATTTCATGGGGACTACAGTAACCTTCTAAATATCAAAACTCTAGAACTATTAATCACGCTCACAAAAAATTACGGTACAAAACGCGATACACTAATCATACCGTAAAGGTCAGCAGTAACTCAATTGACATTAATGTAGATCAAAACACATCTCTGACAACACATAAGATACAGTAATAATACCGTAGTTTACACAGGACAAGGACTAAAGCAACCTCTTGTAGATCAAAACTTACACATTCTTGAGGGAACATGTGCTACAGAACTACTACCGTAATTGTGACGAGCTTGCTAACTACGGTAACCCCTTATAGATCAAATCACTGGAGAGAGTGAAAACAGAAAGACTACAGTAACCTGTTGTAGATCAGAACTCATACATATTTGAGGGAACATGAGATACAGTAACCCTATCATCGTTTATGAAATTCTGGTCAAGTGCTACAGTAACCAATGTAGGTCAAAACTCATAAATTGACGGAAGGCATATGGTACAAAACTTCTACCGTAATTATGCCAAGCTTACCGTAACCCGTAATTGTACCGTACTATATACAACTCTAGACAAGGACTACAGTAACTCATTAATAGGTCAGAAAAAGAACTCACATACAAAAAGGACTTGACGGGTGAAAAATTGCAACATGCAAGAGAAAGAAAAAAGTGGGGAGTACTATGAAATAGTTTAGATAAGGAGGAGGCCGCGACAACAGTGTAAAAACGCTTTGAGACACAGGGATTGTTTGTTGGTCAAAAGATTTCCCATCATTTTTGTTTATCAATGATTTTTGTCAGAAAACAATGGAATTTTGTAGTTCGGAGGACTCTCCTGAAAAGTCAGTGTCAGGAAAAATGAAAAACCATCTGTAAATCGTGAAAATTGAATGAAATACTGTACGCTATTTGCTTTTTTTTACTCAAGTTTCGTATTTCTGTGTATTCATGAATACTGAACAAACTACAGTCATCAAATTCACAACTTCACGGCAATTTTTAATTTTGAGTCATCAAAGAAAAATAAACAATTTTGTACAAAATGGAGATACAGAAATCTAAGGATCGGATACAGTAACCGTAGGTAGGTTATATATCATTCGTTTCGGAAAATGATAGCTACAATATGATCAAGATAGGAGTCGTAGGCTAGAATAAAAGAAAAAGATAATAAATTTTTAATCACGTATTTTTCACGTTATTACATTTTTCAATGTTTTTAGCTACTTTTTCCAACTATCAGAGGATATTTATCATAGTTTCTAATGTCAAATCTTCTGGAAACCTACCCAGGATTGTCTTAAACGACAGTCTGTACTGCGAAGAGGTCCTTTTTGGAACCAAGGACGTGACAATCATGGTTCATCGCATGCTCAATGCTAAGGCGAATTTCAATTTGTTTGTCTGATTGAGGCTTGTTGCTCCTATAAAGAAAAAACTAATGAAATTAGATGAGGAATGATACAATTTGGAGTTGGAATCTATAAAAAGAAGAAGAGATTGAGATTGAGAGAGAGAGGGAGAGAGAGAGAGAGAGAGAGAGAGAGAGAGAGAGAGAGAAAGAGAGAGAGAGAGAGAGAGAGAGAGAGAGAGAGAGAAAGAGAGAGAGAGAGAGAGAGAGAGAGAGAGAGAGAGAGAGAGAGGGGGAGCGAGGGAGAGAGAGAAAGAGAGAGAGAGAGAAAGAGAGAGAGAGAGAGAGAGAGAGGGAGGGAGGGAGAGAGAGAAAGAGAGAGAGAGAGAGAGAGAGAGAGAGAGAGAGAGAGAGAGAGAGAGAGAGAGAGAAAGAAAGAGGGAGATAGAAAGAGTTATCTATCAGAAAATAAAGGATAGTAGCATTTCCTGCGTCTCTAACATCAGCAGAGTGACAGAAGACAATGCGTCGGGGGTCGCGGCACGTTTCTTCCTTATAAGGAAGTCGGTGTTTGTATGTTGAACGTGTCTGGATAGCAGGGGTGAGAACGAGGAAAAACACAGCATGAGATAATGTCAACGAGGAAATTTGAATAAGGCGAATTAGCAGAGGAGAAAAGGAGAAAGAGTGAGTGAGAGGATGCAACTCGGTGATGAGACTAATAGGGTTATTATCTGACTGAAAGCGGGAAAATGAAAGGGGTCCGTATAAATACGAACTGAAGCATTTTTGGATAACTGTGAATATTGTTCTATTTTCTTCCTGGTTTTTCATTCGTACTTGTTGCTAAAGATTAATGAATGGAAAGTAAATTCTGACTGAACGGTTAACAGAACGAATATTGCACCACCCATAGATAAAGGAGTTTGAAACCACTCACGAGAAAAGGGACCGTCGAGAAGGACCACCTAGGAGAAAACAGAGGAATTATCACGATGAAGGAAAAAAAGGTGACCACCGAGAAGAAAAAGTGTGTCAGGTCTTCTGTAAGAAGAGTGAACTCGAACAACCTAGAAGGGAAAAGGTGAGACGACCCAGTAGAAAAAAGAGTGTCAGACCTTTCGTAAGTAGAGTGGAGTGGAACAACCTAGAAAGAAGAAGTAGGACCACCCAGAAGAAAAGGAGTTTCAGACTATCGTAAGAAGAGTGGAGTCGAACAACCTAGAAGAAAAAGAAAAAAGGACCACCCAGTAGAAAAAACCAACCCGATATCTTTCGTATCCTAATGGGCAGTGTTATATGATGGGTTCATAAATCTTCCACACTTTTTCCTCTCTTTCATGAATAGAGCTCTTGATAGACATTTAACATGGATCTCTGATAGAAAAAGTGTGAATCCGGCCATCAAGGTGTTCTTTTACAGAGCAACTACTACATTTGCGTGGGTAGAAACTAGTTAGGGGCAACTATGATGCAATTGGCAGGAGAGACTATGGGAAAAGTGCAACAACATGCTTCAAAAACACAACTCTGGGCAAATAAATTACCTGTTGTAGTGGTGGGAGAGAGAGAGAGAGAGAGAGAGAGAGAGAGAGAGAGAGAGAGAGATAAGAGATACCACTAAATCCACCTAAAATTAGGGGTCAAACAGGCTTGTTGTGATCGTCAACTGACTTCCAACCTTATTACACACACAATCGGCTCAGAGATCACTAGTGATAGGTGGAAACAAAGGTTTGCACGTGCAACATGCGTTAAGATGATTTTTGGCGGGGTTGGAAACTTTTAGGTCATTTAGAGAAACATAATTTCTCATTGTTTTCTTCTTTTTGTAGCGACTATTTCTGACTTCAATAAGTTCACAACTTTCTTACTGTTTATTATAGATCGGTTGAGATTCCAGATTATGATCTGATAGCTTGAAGCAAAACATTAACATTGTTTGAATCAAATCATCATAAACTGAGCTACTTTTTATACGAAAGAAGAAGAACTCACCTCGACCAGATCCCGCAAGTCTTCTCAACGACCTAGACTGGAAGTACTCATAGCTCGGGCTGTAAGACCGATGTCTCAAATCTGGAAGAATACCGTGTACAGCTGATTACCGTAACAGCTTACCAGAGTCACCATTGGTAATCGCTGAGAATCTTCTTGTGGAGACGTTGGATATGCAGGGTGCCACTACGGACGTCTGAAACATGAATAGAGTGTGAGAGAGTGAGAGAGAGAGAGAGAGAGAGAGAGAGAGAGAGAGAGAGAGAGAGAGAGAGAGAGAGAGAGAGACTCACACTTCTTCTGCTCTTTCTGTTATCTACATCGACTACTGGCGGTTTCGTCTTGAGCTGATTCAGCTCTATAACTGGGACGACAGGTTCAACTGGGTCTTCTTCAAGTTGTGGTTCGTGTTTCGGGACGCTTCCGTTCGTTCGTTCGTTCGTTCGTACTTTGGCTGAAAAAAACTTTTATGAAAGGCAACGTTCGATACATCCTGAATACTTCCCGATTTTATTATTGACAGTCATTTGCAGTGCAGTTCATCAGAGAAACGGAAAGTCATGAGTTTTCTACCCCTTGGTTCAAATTCTTCGAGATTTTCCCAGATTTTAAAGAAGTTTATCTAGTAAGCATATCAAAATTTGTGGTTTTTATGAAAATCTCGTCAAGAAAAAGTAGAAAAACCTCACCAAAAGAAACATGCTCCTTCCCCGTCGTGATCAGCCTCGTCGAGTCAATAGTTTCCGTGTCAGTATCATCTATCATTCTCATTTCCACACTTCTGAATTGCCAAATCATGAAACTCATTGTAATTTTGGTACCTTCGACCCCTGCTCGCTTCAGAACAGCTCATCTCGCTGGAAAAAACGTGGATTTCACGCTGGAAGACTTAAAAAATTCACCTTCTCGAGCTATTATCATCCGTTTTCATCGAGTCCAGAGTGCTTGAAGGTGTGAAATTGCCGAGTTTCAATGGCTGTCCGACGGAAGTTTCAGAGTTTTTGCACGCTTCTTTTGCACTGGAATTGCGGTTTTTCTAATGCAGCAGGGTTCTTTTGTTAGCAACCCCGTCGATCGTTAAATTTAATGAATTGTTTGGATTTTAACAAAACGTTATTACGTTATACTAATGTTTCTATGCGAACTGTTCACCGATTCAAACAAAAACGTCGCGACGGTCGTTAAAACCAAAAAAACAAGATTTTTTTTTCGATTTGTTGATCGAAAACTATGCCTGTGATCAAGTTATCAATGAAATGGAGCATTCCGAGTTGCAAACAGTCGATTCAAATACTTTTTCGCAAAAACCAACTCACTCCTCAACACTCTGAATCCTCGAGAAATCAAAATTCCTTGGGATGCTTCTGAAATCGTCTTCCACCGATTGCACTGACCTTCCACTAAAGGCATCAATAAAATCAAGTTTATGTAAACCTTTCCTACCTACTGAAATTCACCGAATTTTGGTTCGATAGCGAGTTCATCTGTCGTATATAACGAGGCAACGAGTTATACGAAAAAGGGCCTTCTTCTCCCAGATTCTTCACAAAGTTCGTTGATCCAATGTCCGTTAGAATCTTCAAGTCGGAAATGTCTTCACGATCGGATATACAAGATCGGTTCCGACGGCGTGCTGAGTTTCGACTGAAAAAAAACTATTAAATTTTTGTGTATTCTGAATTTGTGACTCCTGTCTAACGCCACGACTTCTGAAAAAAAAAAGAAAAAAATTATGGTAACAAAGCTATTTCTGAGTGTTAACTTTATCGTGGAAAATAAATCTGTTTTGAACGGTTTTCGGCGGATTTCAATATTTGAAGGGAATTGGTCAACTAGAAAGAAACAATTGAGGAAGTGTTAGGAAAAATGTACTGTATTCGGATTTTCAATTAAAAAAATGTGGTGGAAAAATGGGTCCAAATTAAAATTTTCTGTTCTACCAAGTAATCTATGGAAGTCCTAAAAGTCACATCAGAACATGAATTCAGCGTCTTGATGCCTCAGAAAACGCAATTTATGCGAAAAAGTACTGAAAGTTCACGATTAGAGCTCAAAAGAAAGCAAAAAGTGTGCAAAGAATGCTGCCGAGAACCGTTCGATGGGTGTACTTTGAGGCTTCTGAGCCCCCATTCAGCTCAAAAAAACGAACGTTTCCTAGGGAACCGCTCACCTGACACCTCGGAGTATGTCGTTCGTAGGCGTCGAGTGCAATGTCAGTTCGCTTCTGAAGGTTCCTGGGTTCTTCGACAGCATGTTGCTGTCGCCGTAGAAGAGTTGTTGCAGGATCGGGAGAGGGGTCTCAAATGGTGAGAATTAGTTCGGACATAGAAGTTTATAGATAAATCTCTAGAGCTTTGAACTTAAAACATTCAACTTCCGACTTTCATTAGAAAAATTTCACATTGTATCACTTTTGGCCATTCTAAAAATGGGCGTGGCGAAAGCAGGGCGACCAGGGATGGTAAGTCAAAAACAGCTTACTTGCAAAAACTACATTTTCGACATCAAAACTGGCTGATCTCTTCGCAAAATGTAACAGAGACTTTAAAAAATACCATTGTACCTCGGGTTGAAAATTGTTACGAAAAATCATCAAAAAGAGCCTTATTTGAAAATTCTACACGACTCAGTTTAACGTTCCAACACTTGTATCCGATAAAGTTTCCTAATAATTTGTAATAGTTCGTATAGTTTAGGACAGACAAGGAAATTATCTTCAAAAGCTTACATTCTGACTCTTGTCGAGGATCATGAGCGACTTCGAGAATGACCCATTCAGTGTTGAGCGTTCTGGTTTCGGAGGTGTGAACATGCCTGAAGTTTGAGTCGTCCAGGATATTGTCTATTGGATGTTGAATTGATTCAAGATCGTGTTGATGTGAAAAGGTTCCGTTTATGTTTTCTTCGGTAAACTTTAAGTTTATAGATTCACTTAGGTTCTCCTCAGACTTGATTAGATTCTTTTAAGGTTATTAAGATCAACTAAAAGGTTTTCCTTGGCTTCATTTTTAGGCTTCTCTTAGGTTTGGTTAGGTACAATTAAGGTTTTATTCTCACTCAAGTTCAAAAAATAATCCAATAGATAAAAAAGAATATACTTTAACTATTTTGTTCATCCGAATAAATGAGAACTCACTGTTGATCTCCACAATAGGACAGTGTTCATTAACAAGAAGACCTTCAGAATACGCGTCGATGACTTCTACAAACTTGTCCAGCGTACATGAGTACATCGCTTCAGTCCTTGTTTTGCTTACAGCCAGTTTATCGCACTTTTCGTTCAACTAAATTTCATTATGATTTTCTGATTTTCTCATGAATCTGGTGCGAAATTATTCGGAAATTGAATTTGAATATATTCTGCTATAAAATTACTAACTTTAGACTTGAAAACCACTGATTGTCTTCCAAATTCAACCTTTCCAAGCAAAATTACCTCAAAATACTTATCACTAGCCATAGATTCTCCTCGAACCGACTTGAAGATGTCTTCCGTTGCTATAAAATAGACAGCATCCTCTTCTGTAGGCCAGATCTTTGGGAAAAACCTCCACTCTTTCGCTCGAAGGGTCTGGAAATGGTGAATCTTTAGCTATTGTTATACACAAACTCTGTGAATTTGAAGAAAAACATTGATTTTTTTAAACTACTGAATTTCAATGAATCAAAAAAGAAATGAAAGACGCTCAAAACCTCAGAAGTGTAGGATTTCAGTACTACAGTAACAATGTTACATCTCTACAATACGAATCTCGCAGTTATATCAGCTGGAACCTATTTCTTATAACTTGACATGAAAAAGTTCTCATTGGTGATCTGGCAGAAGAATTGAACTTGAGAAACTCAAGCTTTTCATGTTTCACACCTAGTGTATATTTCACTTACTTTTAAAAAGAATTTCATTAAACACCTCAAACTTTTCCGCAAAAACCTGCAGCAAGCTCGTGTGAAATACCAAATTCATGTCCAAATTTGATTCGCTTTTGAACTCGGCGAGCTTTCCTGACGTAGATGGAACCGATAGTGATGATGTCGATGCTTGCCTTAAAAGAAATCGTCAAAACTTGGATTTCATTCAAAGAAAAAACGGTTTCAAAATTCATTTTCCGTGAATTAGTACAAAATTACCATAAAACTGATGTTTTGACGATTATCTGTTAAATAATTCAACTTTTTGATAATTTGAATCGAAAATTGTATTAAAATACTGAGTTTCCTTGAAAAAATTGACTAAAACAACGAAAAACTACTAGATTTTATGCAAATTGAAGTTTTTTGGAAAACACAGTTCATTTTCTCGAAGTTAAGAATGCAAGAAAAAGAAACCTGACACTCTTCCATATCAACATTTCAAGTTGTCGCGTGATCTTCTGCTTCTCGAGATAGGCGCGCAAAAAGTTTGCGATCTCACGACGGCGGGCCGCCTGAAAAAGTGTAGGTCAAGATTAATGTAGCTCTTTTTTCAAATCAGTTAGCCAATAAGGTACTGTAGCTGTTTTTAATCGCGGAAAATAGGTCAAAAGTTACCGTATAATAGCAAAAAATAGATGGAAACGTTTCTTCAACTATTTTCAAACGCACTGACTACTTCAAATAGCAAAAGGTAGGTCAAAAAGTTACTGTAAGTACTACTAATCGTAAAAATGAGATGAGAGATTACAGTAATCGCAGAACTTTTTTTTTTACTTTTTTCAATAAAAAATTACCTCTAATGCCGACGAAACTAAAGACCATACCAGTAAGATCATCTGAAATGCTGAATTGATATGTTTATGAATTCGTTATTCTGTTACCTAATCGAGAAAAAACAGTGCCATATGCCAATCTTTTGAGGAAATTTTGTAAATTTTCTATATACTAAAGAGAAAAATAGTTTGGATTCCAGTTTCGACTCCAGAAACGTTCAGAGAGTCCAAAAATAATGGAGTTTTTAAAGTTTCTACATCTGTTCAGAGTTTAAAATTCGAAAATACGACTGAAAACTATAGAAACTCAGGCTAAAGTTGCCAAATGTTTCTATCCATTCTGAACGTATCTGATACATTAAAATTGAAAAAAAAATCCCTGCGGAATCATAAAAAATTGCAGAATTTAGAGATACTCCACTGCTACAGTAACCCATCACCATACCTCTGTCTACCTACACGTTGATCATGGTGTGTCCACTGGTTGTACTGAAAGGGAAACGGACATGCAGCTAACCACAAAACATGGCTGAACGAAAAGCAGCGAGGGACTTTCTTTTCGCTCTATGAAGTCGTCGAGACGCAGACGCGCGATCGATGCGAACCAATGGCACAGCTGGCCGCAGGACTATTCACCAATTCAGTTTTCTTGATTTATCTTTTTGCGTGATGATGGGGTTCATGAGTGACACGAAAGTCATGAATTTTCTATCAAAAACTCACTGAACATCATACATTACAGTGTAATGCTTCAAAAACATTCTTCAGATTTCAAAATTTTCTTGGTGGCATGAGAATGCGAATACTACTGTAGTATACTGTAAAAATTACTTTCAGAATAACTTCACAACAATAGATTTCCCCAATTTAACATATGATAATGTACGGTCTTTGATCAGAATATTCAACAATTCGTTGCTTCCCAAACAAGTTTCTGAAACATCTAAATAGCGTAAGCTAGGAGAAAATCGGTAATTTTGAGCTAACTTATATTAAGAAAAAAGAATAACGAAATCGTTTTATCCACAAATTTCGTTATCGTATCCTATAAAACGCCCAATTTTCTTGGAAAAAACAAAAATAAAACTCACATTATCCCAAAGTGCATCCAACGTTCATTGCTTGCCTGCAGTTTGCTTGAATAAACAAATATTGGTTAGAGCATGCAACCAAAAGAAGAATTTCGTTCATTACAAAGTCGCCTTTCGAAATCAATTTATTCGCACGAGGTAAAAATTTTCAAAAATCAACAACGTTTAGTAACAGAGTGTAACGAAAAAGGGTCTAACAACGACGAAATCAACAAATCTTCGCGCAAGTACCGTATACGGGTACTGTAGAAAAAACATTTACAGTTGGGAAAATGTTGGAATTTTCGGTATGTTTTTCAATTTTCGCGCAATTAAACATATTTCCATGAAAATTTCCAATTTTGTAAGAATTTACACTCCAAAAAACTCAAAAATTGGGAAGAAATGAAAAAACCAACTTTCTCACACCACACTCTTTATGATGGCTTTTCTGACCCGCGGCTTCTGATTCTTCTTTTTGACGTCCACATCAGCCAGTTGAGCGAAAATCTTCACAGAATCTTTTTCTTCCATTTCCGCTGCGAATAATCGGAGGGCCGCGAGGTTCATCGCTGTTACGTCCTGAACTTTTATGTTTTTTATTATTTCGATTTTTGAATTTTTGATTTGAAAAAATTTTAATCCCTACAGAACAAAAATAAATTTGAATTCCAGTTTTGATCAAAATCATATTTTCAGTGTTTTTTAAGGTTCAGAGAATAAATGATTTCAAAATAAAATGGCAATTTCAATAGGAAAAAGTGGCTACAATCCATCTCATAACAAAAAGAAGCATTCCAAACACGATTCTATCATTTTTCGATCAAAATTTCGAGAATAAAGTGATATTTTCCAGATTTTTTTGTAAATTCTTGAGTTAGAAAAAAAATCATCTCAAATCTTACCCTGATATCATCAATTCCAACTGGAACCTCCTTCTTCAACTTTTCCACTACTGGGACTGCATCGACGGAGGAGATAATGTGACTGAGATGAACTCTGGAAAATTCGGAGATGATCATAGGTTTCAGACCACCCAAGTAGGAAATATTGTTAGCGTTAAATTACAGATATTTCTAACTGTAATAAATTGCTAAATACAAACATAAACAATCTTTCTACAAATATCAACAACAGAAAACAGTCATAATCCAGCAAATTTCAACAGAATTTTTTTAACTTCATGAAATCGTAATTTCTTAACAATCTAAACTACATCTCTTCATTTTGGATGAAAAGAAAAACTCACCGAATCAAATAAATCGACACATTCGTCACGAATTCGAGCTTGTAATGTGCTTTCGCGCATGCTGACATTGAGGATAAAATATCACTGACGTAGTTCAGCGGGACCAAGAGGAGAGCTCGGTTGAGGTCGCTGAAACATTTTTGTGACTTTTTCGAAACAAACTTCAGTTTCATTACAGATTATGACATATCGAACATAGTCCAAAAACATTTTCCACTTCTTATAATGACGAAATTTTATTTTTGTTTTCCAGAAAAAAAAAACTGAAACCATTTCCATTAAAAACATTTAGGATGTGAAAAAAAAACCGGTGCCATCACACCTCATAATTAGTATTCTTTGTGCGTTCATGTTCCGAACAATATTTTTCAAAGAAAAAAAGCATTTTCCATACGTTTTAATGAAAATTTTTATGAAATCACCTATCAACTTCAAAAAAAGAAATATAAATCTAACCTTGGTCGCGTTTTGGCCACAACATCAACAACAAAATGATCGAGGGTCTTGCTGTTGAATGCCTTGAGCAGTGGATGGAGCTCATGACTTTCACCAGACTGGAGTAGAGCTCTTTCCGTCCTCACAATGTCAATTGCGTCGATTATGTTCTCAGCCTGGAAAATGGTCAAAATTTGTTTCAAACCGCAGAAAGCTACTCGAATCGGAGAAAAAAACGGCAAATTTCATTGATTTCTCTGTTTTCTTTCCCTTTACTGATCACAACTTTTTGGAATCGAACACTTCTCAACCATAAGCTTTGCTGATTTAGTCGGAATATACTTTTATCTGTTGATTTTGGTTCTATCTCTCTATAGGTCAGACTTCTTATGCAAAATAATAATGTATTGATGAAAACTGATAAAAACGATGATAAATGCAACATTTCGACTGCAGAGACACTTTTCTCATCTTATTTTGTAGCAAACCCTACTAAGACTACCAGCACACGTTTGAAATTTCCAAAAGCTCACCGCAGCAATAGAAGCACTCGTTTTGGTACTGGCAACACCAGCCTCTGCATTCTTCTCTTCTCCAGCTACCACATCATCTTCCTCTGTCAACTTCTTCTCATACTCTTCCTCTCTGAGTAGTTGTTCCTCATCTTCTAAGATCAGCATCTCATCAGTTCTCTCCCAGCAACGGATCGACTTGTCGTGCGAGGCAGAAAACTGAAATTGTTAGGTTTTCGATTTCTTGTGTAGATTAGGACAAGTACAAGTTGATTTGTAAAGCACGGTATCAATTATCAACATAGACAGCAAAATTATTCATGAAGAAAACAACACAGTCCATAAAGGTACGAACTTTGCTATACTTCGAAACAAAAACTGAATTCAGGTTTCATGATTCCTGGCTTAGATTTATGTTTCACGATCAGTACAAGTTGATCCATAAAAAAATACGAATAGTAATAACACTTGAAACGAAAAAGTGTACTGAATCGTTTGAATCAAGAATCATTTCCTTAAGGAAAGCTTACAAGGTGAAAATGTTTTGTGATAATCAAGTTTAAACTTTGATCAAATCTTAGCATTGTACCTAACTAGTGCTTTGAACCTTACCTAAGCCTAAAATTTGAGGTGTCGACAAAGACAAATGAAAAAATGATTCTTGATTCAAACGATTCAGTACACTTTTTCGTATTAAATTTAGCTCATTTTGATCCAAAACACCGAATTTATCGATAAATTCTATAAATACAGCGCCGAACATTGAAGTATGAAAACAATTACATTCAATTAGATTTGTCTTTGAAGGTTTCAATAAGGTTAAAAATCATACGGGAAGAAAAATAGTAAAACGTTAGAATTTTGTGAAAAAAACACCAAAATCTCACCATAACAGCTCCCGATTCAAACTGTGCCAAGGCTCTTACATCAGCACTGTGTCTCTCGAGCGTCTGGATATGTTGGAACTTTATCGGATCCCATTGTTTTATCTGAAAACAATCAACTTCTAACTTATTGAAGACAATCGTGTACCTTTCCATCTTTGCCTGCGGACCAGAAAACGACATCTTCTCCAGGACAGAACATGACTGATGTAACACTGAATTATGGAAATGGTGTTTCCAGATACAGAAGGCATGAAATAAATAGAAAACTGAGTAAAAACCGTGAAATTCTCACTCCAAAGATTGGATGATAAACTTTTCTCAATTTGGAATTTTTCGCCCATATTTGAACATTATTGCCTTCGAAAACTACTTTTCTTCATTTCTGATTGAAAGAGGAAAATCAATGGATTCTAGTTTTTTCGAAAAAGAATTTTCCAAGAATATTTTTGACCTACAATTCTCAAATACAGTAACCAAGAATCTTACGTATCATCATGTGCATGGAAAGACTTGTGGCAGTCACCAAAATCGAGTCCCCAGATTTTAACCGACTTGTCCACTGAGCCGGACACAACTAGCTTGCTGTCCTGGATCAATTGATTATCGACTTATTGATTGTAATGCTTACCGGTGAGACTGCGACACACGTGACTGGTAGGGAGTGACCATATAGAGAAACAAAGAACTTCAAAGTGTCCATAAAGTAAACCGAACACGTGTTGTTGAGTAGAGCTACCACCAAGAACTGAAACAATAATTTTGATATCGATTTTTCCAGTAATCGAGATTGAAATTCCTATTTTTTCTAAAAAAAAAATAATGTAAAACAATTTTCAACGGCTCTGAAGGTACTTCTATGGCTCCCTGCACTACAGATGTTTGTCATTTCGACTTTTAAACTGTAGAATATACTTTTTAAACCAATTTTCTCTATTTCTTGTCGAACTGCTTTTTAATTCATAGAGCTAAGTTTTGAGAATTTCTTTTTACTAATTTGTGAATACAAAAATCATCTACAATTCTTCCATCCAAACAGTATCGAATGTCTTCTCTTTTTTGCGTCTAGAGTATTTTTAAATCAAAACTGAGAAATCAAACCATATGAAAAATTACAAAAATCCATTTACAATTATCTAAAAAGTTTTCGAAGTAAAACGGAGAAAGATATACAAATGAAAAAATGAATTTCTTTTAAATGTTCAGAAACTGAAAATCATCTCAAATTCTACATGAAAGCATTTCGTAAACCATATTAACAGGCAATAAAAAAAACCTTTCCATTGGGCGACAGGGCTGCTGACAAGGCTTCATCTGGCAGTTCTAGCACTCTTCTTTCTCTGACCGACATCCTCGATCTCGTTCCTTCCGTTACAAGAGCAAAACTCCAAAACTTGACCGTTTTGTCTGCCGACGCTGTGATGAATCCTTCACTATCAGCTGTGTTCGCGATAGTCCACACAGCTCCAGTATGAGCTTTTCTCGTTTCTACCAATTCTGCTGTGGCGACTTCATAGACACCGATCGTTCCGTCCTGAGAGTCATTTTTAGATTTCAGAAAATTTCTGGTATAGTGAAAAGGATGAAGGGTTTTGAGATTTGTAGGAAGAATGTGAAATAACGAAAAGTGCTGGTTTTGAAAATATAATTAAAATTTATCCAAAAATCTTTTTTTAATTCGTTTCTGAAAACAAGAAACGTTCCGTCCATTGCGTTATTTCCGACGTTCGGTGAAGTGAAAAATTTTTTTTGTGATTTTCAGAAAGAAATTTGTGATATTATTAAAAATCGCATCGACAGATAAAAAAACACAATTTTTGACGATTTAACGTAGGAAAATCACATGAATGTGAATTCTGAAGAGTCGAAGAAACAAACCTTCGTTCCCACAATGACATAATTATCTCCTGGAGCAAAGTTCACAGAGACAATGTCGTTGAGTTCAGAATCCGTAATGGTTAGAGACGGGCGTAGCGAGTGAGTGCTCCAGAGGAAAATCTGAAAAATTTTCATTCCAGTTTTTTTTCTTTTCATAATATTTTCCGTTAAATTTACGTAAAACCAGAATATTTTTGATGAAGGAAAATCTTTCGGGTTCATTATTGATTGCAGTTAGTGAATCAAGGCTCGTAAATCATTCAAAATTCATTTCACTAACTTCTAACTAAACCTTAAAATTGACGCTTTCCCATTAAAAAAACTGTTGGACGTTTAACCAATTTCCCAGTTTTAATGAACTTATCAATCGTTAAAACCAAATCAAAGAAAGATTTAATGAGCCAAAGGCAAGTATTTGTAACTATACCACTTTCAAGCCAAACAGGCGTAACTGAACCTTAATGGAAATCATTAGTTGATAATTCTAATGATTTTTCTTCAAGAATAAGGATCGGGTATAAAACTCCGGTAGCCTTTTTTATCATATACAGCCTAACTTCATATTCAAGAAGATAAAAAAATAATGTAAACTCACTTCATTACCACCTGCTGAAGCCAAAAAGTTGTTCGTTGATGAAACTGCGAGAGCTCGAACGTCGTTCCTGTGACCAAGCTGAAAAAAGAGATTTTTCATTTTTCAAAACTCATTCGATCAGCAACAGCTGACTGGAATAGGAAATTGACCAAGTGAAAATCAAACCGTCTATTTAGATTCAATAATGTCCACTTTTCTTGAAATTGGTACCTCATTTCGTATACCAGGGGCTCGGATATGGAAAAAAACACATTTCAAGTGTCAAACCCCCTAAAACATCATGCATGTCCTCGCCAGAAAAAACGCAGTTAAAAAAAATTGAGATCGCGGGACGAAAAATTTTCGCTACGGTCAAACGGCTGTGGCGAAATCGCTATCAATACTTATTCTGTACTATTTTTATGGCTACACCCGTCTATGCAGTGAAATGTGATTTTTATCAGAAAAAAACAACGACATCACTTAGTATATGAAAAACAAGAAGCGCAGAGCTAAAGTCAGAGGTCGACTTTGGCGGAGTGAAAAAAGTTAGGTTGGTTATTTTCTTCAATTTTGGCAATGAAACACTTACAGCATCCAAATTACTCAAAGAATCATATGAAACCGCATTCGACGAGTCATTTACTGCCAGCTTTCCCCAGTGCACTGTGTTGTTCTTCAAGAGGGAGAAAATCTGAAAAATTGATTTTTTTAATCTTTACAAAAATGGTGCTTTTAGCTTCCTATACATCCTATTGGCTCTATTTGACTTCATGTGTTCAACACATTCAACGAAAATTTCTTTGGAGGGTGAAAATGTGATGAATATCTCACCTAAAAGAGTGAATAAGTACTATAATAGTTTTGATGTCACTGTTTTTCCAGAATTCCCTATTTTAGTTATAACTATCTTTCTTTGTAATTCTATTTCAACAAATCCAAAACAATAATCAACTTTTCTTCATACAAACACTCACTCTATACTCCGTCAGTTCATTCTTTCTCTTAACTGCCGGAGCAAAATCGACCCATTTGAGCTTGTTGGGCAGGGAAAAGTCACCAATCCGGGTGACCAAAATGGTGACATCTTTGGCGACTTCTTCTTCTGTGATCGATTCACTGAAATTTTGTTTTTCAAAACTTTTTTTTATGAATGAAAAAACATACGCAGCCTTCCTCTTCGCACTTTTCAACTTTTTCGTCAAACGTTTGGCAGATTCTGCTTCTGTGAAAGCTCGGTAGACGTCAGCAGTGTTGTCGGAACCCTGGAAAAAAATCTTCTTAACTGTTTTAACAAAAAAGCTAGTGACGTCATAACTTTTTTTCTGAACATAGTGTCAAAGAAAATTAGTTCACATTCTTGAATTAATGATTGGAAAATGTTCCAGAAAGCCTAGAATTTCAGGTTTTCTTTTAATTTTTAAAGAAACCGGTAATCTTTAATCAGATTTAACCAAAAATTCTTCAAGTCCGTTAAATAGTTACATTTTACGATAAGGGTCCGCTCTAAACCACTCTGGCTCTCCAACAAGATTTTAAACTAATACCAATAGTAATTGCATCTCATCTTGTTTCAATGACATTCAATTTATCTGATAATTAAAACCATACCAAGCAAACGAGAATCTTTTCATCCGCTGAGAGAGCCAACTGTAGGGCTCTTCCCTTGCTTTGTCTGAGAAGGCGACCACGCAGCTTCGAACTGACATAACGGTTCGCCATATTGGCCATGTCGACGTCTTCAGTATCTCCAGATCCCATCAGAGCTGCTTTCTTGGATTCGGGGTCCGGCTTTTCTTCCTGGAAATAAGGTTTCAGATAGATTTATATAAAAGTAAATTGAAATATTCTATAAGTATCCACTCTAAAATTAAAATTCTTCGTAATTCAACCCAGAAAAAATCGACAAATGTTCTTAAATCAATTTTTAATAAGTGTGTTCAGTTTTTTTCACTTCGGTTGGAAGAAGTCAAAAAAGAAAGTTTCAAATTGCTTTCAAAAAACGTAAACTGAACTTTTCTTTTTATCTAAACTATAATATCTATATTCTAGATGAATTCATCGTATTTCAACCCATAAATATATATATATATGTAAATTTTCTTAAATGAATTTTTAATACAGTTTTTATTTCAAAAAAAAAACTTGAAGACATACCGCCTCAAACTTTTCTCCACTTTTCCAGGTTAGCTCGAAAACCATCAACTCTAGCTCAGTAGTTGCAGTCACAAGGAGTGATTCATCACGGAGAAGACTCATCGAGTAAATCTGGAATTTTAAAAAATCAAATTTATTTTTAAAATTCAATTTTACCTCACTCCTATGATCCATAATAGTGTAGAAACATGTCTGACTGGCTATACTCCAGAACTTTACTAAACTGTCTTTAGACCTGAAAAATAGTTTGAACTGGGTTTAGAAAAAGGTTTTGTAATCTTATTCACTTTTTTCTCGTTATTTTAGTTCAGAAATGTATCTTCTCTTACAAAATTTTTATTTTAAAGCTGAAAATCCAGCTACTTACTGCATCATTTCGATCAGAGTTTTAATAAAAGAAGTTTTACTCTTATCAAATTCGAAAAATACTAAATTACTTACGAGGAAATCAGGAAACTGTCTCCTCTGACGAACTTCACTTG
>OZ022251.1:13755505-13775505 GCA_963978915.1 Caenorhabditis parvicauda | reverse complement strand
AGTACCTTTCCGATGGCGTTTACACCGTTCTGATCCGACTCCTATGAGCTGAGAAAGACAGTGTGACCAAATAGCCTTTTTTTCATTAGAATAGATTTTCTCTGAGCTCGCTTTCCTCTTTGCTCATTTTCCTTCGCCTCTAAGTAGTTCCGAAACAACGCTTATAAACTCCGAAGGACAATTTTAAACTACGACTATGAGAAAAGTTATGGTGTCCAACATAAGTGCTTCTATTTTTTTGGGACGCACGGTAGTTCTCGTCTTGTTCTATCAGGTATATGAAGTTTCCAAAAAAAAGATTGCAACTCTATAGTGTTCTTTTTTCTGTTGAGATTTGTTTTACAAAGTGGAACGCCGGCCAATATGATGGATTCATTCAAGAAGTATGTAAAAAAGTATTTTTTTAATCGTAAGCTTAAGTAGTAATTCCGGTGCACATAGCTTCCTCTACCTGTAAAAAATCTGGCCTCCGTAAATTGGTTACTTAGTACTTTAGCAGTTTCGCCTTGAAACACAAGAACAATTAAGTGATGCGCCTTTAATTTCAATGAACTGTAAGTCACATATCTAGCAAAAAGTCTAACCGATTTCAAACTCGCGGCAGTCGCATTTTTGTAAACTGAGTACGGTAGGGTCGGGACTCTCACAACGAACAGTTAGATCTTTGTGGATTTAAATTATTATTCCTTCTTTCAGTCCATTGAAATTAAAGGCGCATTACTTAATCGTTCATGTTTTTCGAAGCGAAACTGCTACGGTAACTAAGAAACCGATTTACGGAGGTCAGACTTTTTTACAGGTAGAGGAAGATATGTGTAAGTAAGAATAATAATTTAAATCCACAAAGATCTAACTGTTCGTTGTGAGAGTTACCGTACTCATTCTGCAAAACTGAGATTAGAGCGCGTTTGAAAACGACCATGCTTCTAGCGATATATGTGCGGTGGATCGTGTGAGGTAAACAAGTGTTGGACAGTTGGTAGATCAAAAGTTAGTTACTGTCGTTCACAATGTAAAAGTTGCACACTCTTCTAGTCACTTTTCTAATGTAATCGGAAACATTGAAAACAAAAACTCACTCATAAAACAAGCAGTACCCTTACACGTCGACGCTCCGTGCGAACATACTTTGGATTCCTTGTTGGACGCTGATTTCCACAATTGAACGCATTGAACACATTCTACCTGGAAGATATCTTGTGCCGGCCATAAAGATACGAACGCTGACTTTTTGGCATCTCACAACCTAGAAGTTTCGGATCGGCCTATCACTTCCCCGGTTGTTCAAATAATTGTTTGTATTGTTGAAATTTTTGTAAAATCTTTTTTTTAGATCTCTAAAATACCTCGCGGTCCCGGGCAGATCCGAGACTCATGGTCTGCAAGAAGCCAAAAATATTAGCGTTTGTATATTTATGGTCGGGAACTGTATGTTCGACTTGGCTATTCTTCAGATGATAAAAACAAGCTAAAAATGATCCTGAGAGGTTTTAGGCTTTAAGTACGGTTTGTTTCATAACATGAGCTGATCATGGTCCAAGAAATTCGAATGTTTCACTAAAACATGGCCAGTTGGCCTAAACCGGCCAGGTTTCAGTGAAACGGGATTTTTCCATTGGAAATCAATCAAAAACTCACCAATTCAATATTCGTGTCTAGTTCGAAACCATCATCCGATAGAACACTGCTCGACCAAGCGGTTATGACAATTAAGTATCGAAGTGCTGAAAAATTTCGAATTTTCAAAATTTCGCGCACTTTTCGCTCACCATGAACACGTCTCATGTGGTCATTGGCAACAATCTGAAAATGAAAACGTTTCTTTTCCAATGAAACAAGAAGAGGAGAAGAAAGTTGTGGAGAGAGTGAGAGAGATTGAAAAGCATCAAATTTCGAGAGTATGTTTAATTATACGCCCTCGGAGCACGTGCAGTGTTTGCAAAAAACAAGCTAGGTCTTGGCCGGGTTCGAACCGGCGACCTTCTGCGTGTGAAGCAGACGTGATAACCACTACACCACAAGACCACGAATTTTCAATTAGATCTAGTCGGTTCGCGCTAAATTTCGAAATGTTGCGTGAGGGAAAGAGAAAGAGAAACACTAGAAACGATAAGACAAGAGTAAAAGGTGGAACTGACTCATTCGAGAAGGTTTTTGGGGTGTACACGACCGCTTTTTTCATTTCTTCTCACTTATCGCGCGTCCACTCGACTTACAAACACTAGTAAAGTAACAAGATTCGGAAACTCTTGGCAAAACGTGTATACATTGTTGACGAAATAGGACGAAGAATCAGGGTTTTTTCTTCTTAAAAGACCCGGAAAACATGAATTGTGTCTGCGGGGTGTCGACATCTTTGCCGAAAACTTATTAATTTTTAATCGTGAATAAGTTTTCCGGCGGATGAGTTTCGTTGTGTCCGCGTGTGCGCGAGAAGACACAAAATTGGTAATTTCGAATGGCAATGGAAGACCAAATTTTGATTGAATTTCCTACTAGTGCAAATAGCAAGGCTGCTTTATGTCGGTCGTTTCTTTTTCGCACAGCTTGTTTTCGAGAGGTTTTGCTGCTGTTGAAATTCGCACATTATTCAGCAAAAGACGTGTAGTGGCCAACACGCCACTTTATAATCTAGAACAGTATTATAATAATGAAGTGACGTGACGTGAAGGTGACAGGTCAAAATGCCGCCTGAATATAATCAGTCCTCGACTCCCCGCAACTCCGGGTCCGCTACAACAAAATACATCTCCAATACAAAACGTCACAGATAATTAAATAATAAATAATTTCACTCTCCTGAACTTACCACACCACTAGTCCCTACCAGGATAGGCGACTACAAGTGGTGCATCGACCAAAAGAGAAAGGCGACAAGCATTCTACCACCACCGATAGCAAGACAAAAACGTAAGACCTCATACGGCAGTACAAGAAGACTACAGAAGAATATGGAGGAAGCAGGAGAAAAATACGGACAATTCGACAAAGAGCGTTGGTTCCTAGACAGGATATCGATAAACTACTTCAGAGTGAAAGCAGCGGAACAGGAGTATTTTGAAGAAAGAAATGTGAGCTCGTTGGTCTACGCCAGAGCTTGTATCGGATCATTTGAAGACACCATGGACTCATTTTTCATGCAGATCCAGAAGCGGGAAACAATGAAGGAATTAAAGAAGATGTATTCAGATGTTAGCAAATGGGAAGTGAAGATCGATCTGGCAACAAAGGACCCATCGAAAAGTCAAGAACAGTTAGAAATCGAAGCAGCAAAGACTATAGAAAGAAGAGAGAAGGAAAACAGAGACTACTTGATTCAGGAAGCATCACCAACAACAACGGAAACACCGATCATGGAAGAAACGAACAACACAGACAACACGGACATCAAGAACAACGCGGACAACATGGACAACGCAGACAACATGGACAACGCGGACAGCAAGAACAACGAGACAAGATTCAAAATGTGGCAAAGAATCAGTCGTAATTGTAAAAGCACTGGCGGTAAGCATCCAAAACTACCAACAGTAAAATTGAAGATGAAAACATGGAAGGATGACGGACTAGCAACAAGAAAGGAAACGACCAGAACACAGTATGAGAACAACAGGAAAAGCAGACGTAAGAATCACTACGACTTAGAAGAAACCGACCACAACCATTTCAAAAAGTTCAAAGTAGAGGATGATCTTGCCGTAGTCGCAGGATAGGCGAGTAGGATGTGCTGTAAAAACGTTTCTTCTAATCTTTCCATACAATATTGACAGAGAGAGAGAGAGAGAAAAAATGAAAGAAAGAGAGAGAGAGAGAGAGAGAGAGAGAGAGAGAGAGAAAGAGAGAGAGAGAGAGAGAGAGAGAGAGAGAGAGAGAGAGAGAGAAAACTTACTACTGTAACCCGCTACGGTAAGGAGCCTAAGAAACGTTAGGGTCAAGTTTTGCTGAGCTCAAACAAAATCGAGCAGATAAAAGGAACGAGTGAGGAACCTAGTGCATTCTTATGAATTATTGGCATCATTAAAAACGACCAATTTGCGCGAGAGGTGCACAACCTACTTTCA
This sequence comes from Caenorhabditis parvicauda, assembly GCA_963978915.1. NCBI lineage: Eukaryota > Metazoa > Nematoda > Chromadorea > Rhabditida > Rhabditidae > Caenorhabditis > Caenorhabditis parvicauda. The sequence continues at coordinate 13,771,444 of OZ022251.1, read as the reverse complement.
GTCTTATTTTTGTGGAAGGGTACCTCACACTGCGGACAAGTGGATATAACCGCTTTGCAACCGCATTGCGAAACCCTCCGCGGAGCGCACTTACCTCATTATTTTATTTTTGCATATTTCTTTGCTAATTTTTAAAAGTTGTTTCTTCGTTTTTTCATTTCTATGAACATTGCGTATTGCTACCAAAATTAGTTTCACCTACTGGTAACATTCTCCAGTCACGATCTGTGACTTTGGGATAAAAAAAGGTTTAAAAAAACTAAAACCGCTTATGACAGAGTTAACGACCTTATGCATTACCAAAACATAAAACATAGAGTGTACTCGAGGTTACAAAAAACAAAAATGAATTGTTTATAGTAGGGGTTGATCCCACGACCTCTAGCGCGTGAGATGGCGTCGAGACCACTGAGCTAGGGGTTTGGAACAAGAACCTCATTTAATGAGATAAAATTGCAAAAACTAAATTGTTCTGGATGGTCGTCGAACCCACGAGCTCTTGCATACCGGGAGCCGGAAGGACCAGTGGGTAAAACCTTTCAGAGTATCAAAGTTGATGTGAAAGTGCAAAAATAAACATCCCCAGGTGGAGATTGAACCTATGACCTTGAACAGAGCAGGAGGCGTCAAATCCACGACACCCCGAGTTTCAGAGCATGATTGTGAGTAAAAGAAGCACGGGTCGAGTCAAAATTGATTGTCGAGTTTTTGAGTATTCTCAAGGGTTTGCCATAAGTGACTTGTAAAGGGTGAATGGCCACATCGGACGTTTGCCCGATTTCCAATTGAGATATCGTCAAGCTGGACGGGAGTGTTCAGATTGTTGCATCAGGCTCTGTGTTTGGAATGGGTTGTGGGCTTGATTCTAAGCTTGAATTACCATTCAACGATTTTTAGGCTAAAAAAAGTTTTTTGATTCCAGAAATGTCTAAATCCTCAGGGAAAACGTTCGGTGTCTGTATAAATCCTAACAGAGAATTACCAGTTCAGACAACGTTTAATGCCATACAGACACTGTTTTAAACCATGGACTGTTACAGACTCCGATTTCTTGCTGTTCGCAAACGGTCTTTATAGGGATTCATACAGATACCGCCTAAACCAGAAGCCATACAGACACCGGACGGTTTCCGTAACTTGAGGTCAAAATTTTTCATCACACTTCAATTCGATCCAATAGGTCCACTGGCACTTTAGTTATTATTATTGAAACAAAAAAGGCATGTAAAAACAACTGAATATCGAGAATTATGCGACAGTCAACAAAATTAGGAAGTGAGATGAAGATCTTACCATTAGTGTAAAAAACCGTGACTGATATGACAGAAAACCACCTTATACGAGAAATATGAACTCCTTTCCAGATTTTCGATCATGAACTGAGACAAGTGTCGTAGAAGAAACCGAATCTCAGAGAATAAACAAAAATGTAATTTGAGTCGAACACGGGAGAAGGAGGAGGTCACTCATCGCCGTGTATTCATTCAATCTCAGTCATACGAATTTGTAATAAACTTTTGGAATAAGTTCACTATAGTGAACCTAGCGAGGGTACGAGAACGACAAGAAGTATATGAATTACAATTTTCAACATATCTCAACGTTGGGATGTCGTAGAGTTCTGGAAGTTTCAGAGTTGTTGAAGATTTCAAAATTTATAAACTAAAGAAGAGAGTCCAAAAACTGCGAGGAAACAAGCCATTTTCTCACTTCATTTTGAGTTTTATTCACAAAAAAGAAGAAAGGAGAAAAAGCCCGTTGATTGCAACATACTACAACGGAACTGCCAAATCATTCTGAATGACGAGAAAATTGATCGTATACGACTATTATTCAGGCTCGCGGTGTTCCTCGGAGCCACTTTTTTGGGCTCTGCAAGAAGTGGGAGGGTATGGTCGGGTTCTGAAATTTGGGGAGGAGCAGTTAACTCATGCTAACTGAAAATCAGGTAAATCCTGGCCGGTTGAAGTAAACTCATGCCAGATTCGACGATTCGAGTAAAATCTAAGAACCATCAGTTTTTCCTAGGTACATGCGAGAATAGGTAAGATTTTGATAAATCCAGGTTTTCTTCGATGTTTAATTAGATTCGGTATTTTCCAACTCTCAGAGAAGGTAATGTCATTAGACTAGCAAATGGATTAAACAGTCTGGATCGGCATCGAACCGACTTCGAACCGGCACTACGTAGGTGTACATCAAAAAATGCAAGGCAAGACTAATATTCTCACCTGGATAGGAACTATGAAGAGAAATCACACGAAAACAATCACTTCACTATTAATTATTTTTCATTGTGTTATTTTCATGGTGTTGGACTACTATTTCAGATAGAGATTTTGAAGTGGAATCTTCACTTGAAGTCTTCCAAGACTGGTCCAGATTGATCGATTTCTTGTGAGAGGTTTACAATTCTAATAGGATGTGAAACAGTATTGGGATTGTCCTATTTTGAAGTCTCAAACTCAGAGAGCTCCAAAAAAAACCCATCAACCAGGTACATTTTGCGTCCTGTGTCCGCCGTAGAAAAATTTTGGAAACTGTTGAAAAAAAAACTTGGGAATATTGAAATTCTACTCATTCTCAATTGTCTATTTTCCTCAAATTTCAAAATTTTCACTCAAAATGAAACTACCCGATCAGAATCATGAAAACATGGTGGTCTTCTAACACCTCCTAGCCAGCTGATTCATAACGCCGCCGGTCAAAGAAACCACGGCAAAGTTGAAAGAGGAACTACTCCCAGAGGGGCATCCGTTGGGCCCAAAAACCGTGCAAATGAATTAGAAGAGATGGGGGAGGGTAAGAGTTGCCTCAATCCATTATAAACGGACGGACGCGTTGTTCGGATTGGGTACACTTGTTTTAATTCGTCTATGGCCTATGTAAACTATTGGACTCATTTCGCGACGTAAAAGCTGTCCCATAAAAATAAAGCCGCCCAGTTAGGTTTTGGGTATACCTGTTTTAACTTATCTATGGACTATGTGAACAATTGGACTCAATTCGGGACAAAAAATTGTCCCATAAAAATATAGCCACTCTGTTTGGTTTTGGGTAAACTTGTTTCAATTTGTCCACCGCATTTCTTTTTTATATGTGAAAATCAATCAAAAATGATACTGTATTGCAATTAAACTTTGCGTCCCAAAAGAATATAACTAGTCTTTAACATTAAAATAACTATACAGTACCAAATTGACGTTGAGAAGCTTGAGAAATAACTCATAAGAAGTAAGTATCGTGCGTAACAGCAATATGTTGAGTGGTCGAGAAGAAGTTGATGAATTATGAATCAAACTTGAAAGCGCCTTCAACTTATGAGTAACTATTTTCTCACAAAGTGGATAAGCGAGAAGATCTTGCACTTTGAAGGGGGTCAGTTCAAGTGGTCTAATGGATAGTGACCATGAAGTGTAGAGGGAATAAGTTCGACCCGGCTCATTTACGGTCCAATTCCGGTCCACCAAAAGTTTTGGAGTACCACTTTCAGGATTCAGAATATCAACGTTGTAGGGAGTTCCGAGTTCCAACTTCTGGCTTCTTCCTTCTAACCTCTAACTTCCGACTTCCGAAAAAGCGAAATTTTCTTTATTTTCGAGTTTTTTCTTTAAGATACCCCGGATTTATCAACTTTTGAAGCTCAAGTCATTGATCATAACACAGAATCCTAGACTTCCAGCTGATCCCATGCTTTCATCAACTGCTGTAGACGTCCCTAACCGGTTCGTCTTCATGAAAAAGTTCGCGCACTGAAAAAAGATGTTGCATAACACAACAAAACACACGATTAGGATCGGAAATGTAGCGATATTCTGTGAAAATTAATTGGATATTAGTTCAGAGAAAAAGTGGATAGTTTTCTCGTAGCAGAATTTCATAGCAGCAGGTGCTCAATTTCGACTTTTCAAAGCGATGTCAATGTGAAAATGAAAAGCTGAAAATTCGAAAAATAATTGATATTTTCCACATTGGTTATTTTAAAAAGTTATATAGTTCAAAGATTTTGAACCACTACAAAAATCGTAGTTTTTGAAATATACACTGCGTAAAGAAATAATAAACGGGATTTTTTCTGAAAAAACTCAACAAATTTTGAGAATCATAATACTTTCAAGAACAGAAGTTGTTAAGAACACTAAGCCACGATTTTTCATAAAAATTTTATGACGGATTAACTAACTGTCGGGAAATTGAAAAAAATTCAGGTATGGTTTTTCCTAGAGTTAGCTGGTTGGAAAGCAGGAACTATATTTTGTATGTATACAGTATGTAGAGTGTACCAAGCGTTGAAATGTTAAACGTACGGATATGATGAAAATGGAAAATTTGTATTTTAAGTGACAAGCCCATAACTAGAAATCTCTCGGTAGATTTTCAAGGAAAGAACCATTTTCAAGAGTAGGTAAAAAGCTCAAAGTTAGATCTTTACCTCACTTTCTACTATCGCATAAATAACATCATCGCCAAAAAAAGGTGAACAACAATCCTCTAACGGCCATCCCTTGTTGTGTAATCTTTTTTGCAAACTTTATAACGAGGGTTTATAAGGACGCGGCGATGTGAGAAGATCAGATCATCCATTCATCTGACATGTTCCAGGAAGACGAAAAGAAGTTGCACTTTGAAGCTGAGGGACTTCGGAAGATTGCCTTCTTTGGGATCTGCATTAGGTGAGGTTTGAAATGTTCAAGTTTTCAGATGTAGACAGAGCCCTAAGAGCCTTGGCAGCTTAGGCACCTTAACAACAGTAGGAGCCAGAACCCTAAAGACCTTAAGTACTTTAATAACTGTAGAAACGTTAGGTGTATAAGGAATAGGCTCAAAATCGTGAGGTTTTTCAAATAGGTTTTTCCAGTACCATCGCTACTCTGACAGCGATCGTAGCGATCCCATCCCTCTACAACTACATGCAACACGTCCAGTCCACCCTTCAGACCGAGGTTTTCAAATTTCCTTGTTAACATAACAATTAGACTTCTTAGGTCGACTTCTGTATGCATCGTACCAACGGCCTCTTCGACCAGTATGAAAGAATCAGAGGAGTCAAGAAGATTTCCAAGCGACAGGCTGGCTACGACAGCCCACCGTCTTATGCTGCCGACGGCGCAGTCGCATCATCTGGATCGGAACAGTCCGGACAGTGCTGCTCATGTGGTGTCGGTCTGTCAGGACCAGCAGGACCACCAGGAGTCGACGGAAAGGACGGTAACGACGGTCTTCCAGGAGTTGATGGACACCCAGGTGACGACGCTCCAGCACAGGAAGTCCCATCTGCCGACGACTTCTGCTTTGACTGCCCAGCAGGACCACCAGGACCACCAGGAAAGGAAGGACCAAAGGGAGTGCCAGGAAAGAATGGGGCTAATGGAGAAGCGGGACAACCAGGATCCGACGGAGCTCCAGGAGAGCAAGGACCACAAGGAGCCCCAGGAGACGATGGTGATGCAGGACAGCCAGGAGAGCCCGGAGCACCAGGAATCGTTGAGGAAATCGAAGTTCCAGCTGGACCACCAGGACCCGCAGGACCACCAGGACCAGCCGGAGAAGACGGAGAAGCTGGTGAACCAGGAAAGGATGGTGAGAACGGACCACAGGGACCACCAGGAGACGATGGTGCTGATGGACAACCAGGATTGGCTGGAGCACAAGGAGACAAGGGTGAAGATGGTGCACCAGGAGAGGGTGGAGGTTGTGACCATTGCCCACCACCAAGAACCGCTCCAGGATACTAAATTATTACTTCTCTCCATGTTTTTGTACATTTTGTCGTGTCAATAAATTCTGCAGACTTTTCTATGTTTGCCGACTATCTCTATGGAAAAAAACTTCATCATTAGATCCAATCTTGTCATTCAGCCAAGTTTTCACTGCTCAGTGCATCACTCATTTCCATTTTTAAAATAGGGAGGACCAAGGTCTCATCGAAAAATTTTGTATAGACTTTAAAAAATAATTCTGTATTTTTTTAAAATAATTCTGTGAAAACATTAATAGAAATATACCACTTGACGGCTGCGAAGGGGTTATTGCCTTTCTCAGGGAAGTCAACTATGATTGGATCCAGAAAAAATCAGATTGGATTCCAGTTTTTCACAGACTAGATGTGGTTGGATCCAATCTGAGCTGCCTTCTCTGAGTTTTACACTGTAGATGTAAAATTCAACCATTTATTCTCATTTCCTCTCAGTACGTGTAGTACCTTCTCCATCTTCTTCGAATTCCCATACTGGTTCTTCACTCTGATCATCATTTTCATTCGCCTTTCTGCTGATCCTCGAGTATTCCTGTTGTCTTCGCTTTTTGTAGGCGACACCTAGAGAACGTTTGTATCAGGATGACTTCCAACTGCTTACATCTATTGAATTTCATTGCAGAATACATCATGATGGATATCGTAAGAATACTTGTTATTGCAATCATAATAATCGCTGCGGTGGAGATCGCCACGATCGTCTGAAACTTTGAAGTGTATTCGGAACTTTTTTGGGATTCTGAATCATTGATTGAAATTATAGGCCATAGGTATCAACAGCCTATGATCTTCGTAGAAGCTTTAGCGCATGAAGTTCTTAACTTTCCATCGAGACCACTTGAACTTCATAAATCATTATTAACATCCTAAGCTCTCAAAAAAGTTTGATCGAATTCAAAAAAACCGTTTCTTCTTCAGTCAATACAAGTCCCTTTATGGTGTCTTCATCGATTTCTGGCAGACTTCCAACAACCATCGTGTCCAGTGCCAATTTCAGCTTGTCTAGGTCGACTGTATCCCCAATTTCCAGAATCACATCCGAGCTCAAGGTCAATACGTGCGCGAACCGGAACCCTTCCAACTTGATCTTCTCGAAATAAATCGCGTTGCTGACGTTTTGGCATTTATGGTATTGCGTGGGTTCACCATCAATAGCCACCACCACATAGTCATTCCGAGTCAAGGGAGAAGCATACAAGCTTTTGATCTGGAAAAAATCGATAAAATGGGCGAGGCGAAGCCTTCACCTCTTTCCTCTCACAAACATCCTTCAATGTATCCGTATCCTTGATCGGGATTAACGATACACTCTTCATAATTGTTATAAGTTCGCAATTGATAAATTCCGCAACGCCCTGAAAATTCAAAACTCTTCCAGCCATCAGGATCGAACATAGCTAGTCAGAATTAGGCATGGGCATATTGCCAATCCTTGGCAGTCGATTGGAAATGCAATTGGCAATGGACTTAGATTTTGATTTCTAGGCCTTCTTGACGTTGACGATGGTTCAGATGTCAGAATTTTTGATTACGGTGATGTCGTTTTCAAGAATCTGACATTCGATTCTGACGTCGTCGTCGATGACATCGTAGGTGACGTCGTCGAAAAAATTTTTTCCGGATTTATAATAGAATCTGACGTCACCGACGATGTCAGAATCGAATGTCCGATTCTGAAAAGAATTCAAAAAAAATTTCAATAAAAATTTTTTCTTTCGTTGACGCCGCCGACGACGTCGTCGGATTCGGATGTTACATCAGATTATAAATTCTTGAAGACGACATCACCGCAAGCAAAAATTCTGTCATCTGAACCATCGTCAACGTCAAAAAGGCCTAGAAATCAAAATCTAAGTCCATTGCCAATCGACTGCCAATGATTGGCAATATGCCCGTGCCTAGTCAGAATCATGCGATTTCACGTGATACCACTACATCAAAGCTCACCGTATGGTTTCTACTATAGAAAATCAGCACCCGTCTATGCTTGAATGTGTCAGAATCGTTGGGTAGACTTACCTAAACTCTGTAAACTCTATAAATTCAAGACTTCAGCCCACAATCGACGAGTTCTGACACTTCAAGGCCAATGTGAAGGGTAAAAGGCAGATAAACCATAGATAGGACATTATAGTCGATTATAGAAATGATTTCTAGTCTGACGTGGATCAATATCAATATATGACGTTTGTTAGGTACAGTTACTCGAATAAAACTGGAGTCTACCATGCTCCCGATTGCCGGAAGCTTGTGTCATCATAATTATGGCGCATCCTCAAGACTAACACAATAAAGAAACCAAGATTTATTCAAAGAGCTAGAGTGTCACCAGTGGCACCAGAAGTAGTGTTACCGAGGGTGCTCGTGTTGCCCATTGTACTTCCAGCAGTGTTGCCCATCGTTTTGGTGGCTCCACCAGTAGTTGCACCAATTGTTTGGGTTCCAGTGGTGGTGTCGCCAAACTCGGCTCCGGTGACTCCACCAGTGGTTCCGGACGCGTCACAGCGGTACCGTTTGAACATTCCGCGATACCTGGAATCTGTTGGTGAGAAGGCGTTGTCGACTAGGTGCGCGCGGAAAGTTCAAAGTGAACTAAATGCGCTACGTGATTCCGAGAAGGCTTGTAAAGATTCCGCGCAGCAGCACGCGGAACCAATCGCGAAGAGACAGTGAATAAGAATAGGTCGCTAGTAATCGAGCGAGCTCATACTAGGGAGACAATCAACCCACCATTCAGAATAGATAGATCTTCTGAAGATGTAGAAAAAGATGGCAATGACGAATCCAGTGACCAAAGCTCCAGATACAAATCCATAGAACAGAGCCCACGTGTACCAACCACCTTCTCCAGTAGCCTTCATAAGTGAACTGGGCCCCCCGAGGCTTGCCATCGACTTCGCGTTCTGTGGAACGGTGACCGGAGCAGCGGTCGTCGTCTCCGCGAATTGAAGTTCCTTTTGTGTCGTCTGAATCCCAAATCAATCACTTCCAGACGTCGTGCAACTCACATAGAGTTCTGGAACTTTTGTAGTGCCGGAATAAATTTGGGTAGTGTTCTGAATGACACCAATCGGAATGTTAGTGTCTGACTTGTCCGAGTACTGCATTCCTGTGACATAGTTCTGAATAACAGTTACTTTATGTAAATCATCTGAAGACCCTTACTCCAGTCACTCCAAAGTCGTGGATACAAGCCGCATCGTCGGGAATGACGTGCACAGCAGTTTCCTTGTCCTCCTTGAGTCTTGGACTGTATCCAGCCATACCGACAACCATCTCATTGTACGCGTTTGAGACGTAGAACACCGGGTCCTTGATTCCCCAGCCGAGGTCGACAATTCTGACGTCACCCGACGAAGCGGGATCCATGTTCATGTCGAGTTTGACACCTCGAGATTCGTACGGCATGATGACAATTCCATTCTTGGTGAACAGCGTCATGGTGGAAGCCTTGTTGCATCGATTTGTTTGAGGATTGATTCCAAAGCAGACACGAACACTGAAACGTTAAACGGTGAAACAATCATGACGTGGCGAGAACTGACACGTTGCAACTTTTCGTCAGGTGGAGTCGAAGGTGAAGGTGCTGTTCGTTGTGGAAGGCGAACCGTAGAACTCCCTTCTTACATCCACGTCCACATCCGTTGAACTTATTCTTCAGTCCTACCGCTTCGTCAGCTCCGATGTAGGATCGGATACCGTCGTTGGATTCCAGCTAAAAATATTTCTCTCTCTCTCTCTCTCTTTCTCTCACCTCTCCATAATGTCTTCCTATTGGATAACGCATGTAGTTTTTCGGAACAGTGTCATCGGTGGCGGTGGTAAATCTGGGTCCAATTTCCCCCTTGTCAAGCTTCTGCTGATCGTTCATTATGCAACCAACGTCTTCGGTCAGAATATTGTCACCGGTCGGTTTCTTTTCACAAATTCCTCCAGATATGTCGCACGGAACGATTCTGAACAATTATTTTCAATTTGTTATACCTCGAAGCAACACGCGGAACCAGAATACTCACTGATAACATCCAGACTTTTCCAAATAATGATATTTCGGGTCAGCGAACAACTTGACAGTTCCGGAAATGATTCTGAACGGCGTTGGATGACATTCTCGTTTCACTTTGATGTTGGCAGTCTTGGGGAAGTTTGGCTCTCCCTCGAAAGGATGTTTGTAGTCGTTTTCACCGCACTTGGTGAATGCCATATTCGCGTTGATTTTATTTGATTGGTCGCGACCTTGTATTTTTTCTTCGAGTCTGTTGATTGGCAGTTCTATTTCTGTATTCGACGGAGCTTTTGGTTTAAGTATTTGCTTCTGTCCATCTGAATGTTTATATGAGTCCAAAAGACTTTGCACATATCTAGCAATATGAAAAAAGGCTATTTGGTCACACTGTCTTTCCGTGGCCTGTTCTCAGCTCATAGGAGTCGGATCAGAACGGTGAAAACGCCATCAGATAGGATCTGTTGAAGCGGAGATGCGCATCAACTTTTTAATTCGATCAGACCGCGCGTTGCTGCGCGGCACGGATTTCCTTAGTTTTGAAATTCAAACGTGTCCTCAACGTGATCCATTTATCGCCTAGCATTTTAATTTTTAGAAATGGAGCTTTTAAGAAGTTCCAAGTTGTCTGAAAGTTCATGTTTTTATTGAAAGACGTTTGTTCACTCTTTCATTCTTTGTTCAAAACTGGCGTGAGAAAAAAATAAAATGTGGGGCGCGAAGCGCCCCTGAAGAGTGCTTGTATCTAGCAAAAAGTCTGACCGATTTCAAACGCGCGCCAGTCGATTCGAATCTACGTTCTCTGTTTGAAGTATCAAAACTGGCGTGGGAAGTTAAAACCGAGAAAATCACATGAGGCGCGCATTACCTGATTCCGCAGTAGTTCATAAAATTTGAGGTCGCAGTACCGTACTTGAAATCGAGAAGGAACTTACGAACTGCTAAGTAGCATAGGAAGAGAATTATGAGTTGTTTCGGAACATGAGAAACATGAAACCATCGAGACATCTTCAATCAGTAAACACAAAGTGATACTGGAAAGCAATTGGAAGTGCCTAACAACGCCGTATATTCTGCTAAATTGAGTTCACGTCCACGTTAGCGTGACCTTTTCTTGATTAAAGTTGTACTGAAGTGAAACGATAGACTATTCTTGTGGTTGTTGACGAATTCTACTGATCACAACAAAACGATCCGTCAACAACCACAATAATCAACACGATGCCTTCAGCACTTACTCTTCATTCGATAGACTATTCAATGCATCAAACGAGGAAAGCGAGTCTGGAAGTATAACTGTTCTATAGAAGTCCTTTCTGTCGTATCAAATGAGCGAAGCGAGAGAAAATTCATAATGTTTTCTGGAATTTGCATATCTCCGAGGTTTTCAGCTACGCTAGAACCGGTCTCGAAAACTACGGAATCGACCCAATTTTGAAGTTATAGCACAAAAACTAAGAAAAAGATTGCACAAAGGTGATTCAAACACTTGAAAAGAGAATCGAAAGCCCTCCGTTCTCAGGGAAGCCTTTCGGTGCCTGTTTGGAACTTTTGTGAAGAGCCAACTTTTGGATACCCAAGTCCACTGTGAAATTAACCATTTTATGACATGTCAAATTCCTCACTCCCGTCTTTGTAGCACGGCCTGAAGCCTGTATGTATCCATACGGATAAGGTTTTTGAAAACGGTGCCTTATTTTATTTATTTTTTTCGAAAAAAATGACATGAAAAAGTTTTTCACCTCGTGGTTTATAAATTATCTTGTATGAGGGACACTAAAAAACAGTAAACGTGAGTAGAAGGATCGATCCAGTTTTCAAGTGTTCAGAGGAATGTATCTGACAACAACGGCTGGAACAACAACACGTGCAACTAATTGAGGAACTACGGGTGGTGATACCCTTGCATTGTGATCGGATCAATAAAGAACTTTAATTATTTGTTGTATTAACTATTCATTGGCACAATTTACAAACAATCAGTGTTCAATCCAAACATCAAAGATATCTGAATCCGAAGTCGTACTTGACGGTCCGGGCTGCTGTGTAAAGAATGACTGGTAGAGGATTCGTCGTTGTATTCAGTCAGAGTGAGGGAAAGAGAGAGAGAGAGAGAGAGAGAGAGAGAGAGAGAGAGAGAGAGAGAGAAAGAAAGAAAGAGAGAAAGAGAGAGAGAGAAAGAGAGAAAGAATAATGCTTGATTGAGTGTGCTCCACACTGATTGCGTGCATTAACTCGTGTTGAGCCGTAAAAAATTAGTTTTACTTATTATTTTCACCACGCACAGAGTTAATAAGCCTCTAGTGTTATTCAGTTTTCTCTTTCCATCATTTTTTATTCGGAAATCCTAAATAAACACAATTTGATTGAACGACTAACACCGTCGTTACCAAAACTTCTATTCTGGATCAGGAATAAGTGGATATAGCCGCTCTGCAACTCGAACTTGCAGTGGACTCTGAGTCGGCAACAGATGGACAGAGTTGTTCTCGAAGTTTGATGGTACTCTTCTTTTTGGAATCTAAGCTCAGGTTCAATCAAAAAAGTAACCAGGGACACCATAACTTTATCAATGATAAAATAGTGAAAGCAAAAATGGAGCAAACGTGAACTGAACGTGACATCGAACTCAACCTGAACTCAGGTTCTTCCCATATCTCCCATTTACTTCTAAATTCCGCTTACTTCTCAGTTGTGGAATCATGTGGTGTAGTGATAGACAGCACAGTTTGAAGAATTCTCTGCTTTTGGTTGTTTTTGCATTATGCATACGTAAGTTTGTAGTTCCCGTGTTTATAATTAACAACAATTCCAGATAAAGCAGTCTCAAAAGATTTCGAATTGGACCCAATAACTTTCCCATTGAACGATTACAACAACAACTTCATAGCAAGGACTGCAGCAGACCCGTTCTCACAGTCTAAGGATGTCGAAGATCTCTTGTGTGGGAAGCAATCCTACAAGCACCCGATTTCAAAATTGCAAAAACCGTAAGAAAAACGTTTACACCCAGTCTACTTGAAGTTGCAGATCGATCAATATAATTAAACAATGTTATCCTCACAATCGGAGAATTGTCATTGGAACTAAGATGAAGTCAATTTTGGATAAGCAAACAAAGTCTGGATGCCATTCGTGAGTAGTTCAGGGTTTAAGAACCATCTAAGTAGTAAGTTTTTAGGGTTGTGACCTGTTCTGTCGCGGCCGTACCATGTCCAACGGCTCTTGTGGGCCTAGTGCAATTGACTGAGGACATGAATTGCAAGGCTCCGGCAAAGCCTCCAAGAGATGCTAGAATTATCCCAAGGTTCACCAGCACCTATCTGTCCTCGTCCACTCTTTGATTTCCAGATATGGGTCATCCAAGTTAGCAGACATACCGGATACTACTGTTCGCTACTTTTACCCTGTTAATCGGTTCAAAGATGAGACAGTACGTCGTTTTCTCTCTCTCTCTCTTTCTCTCTCTCTCTTTCTCTCTCTCTCTTTCTCTCTCTCTCTTTCTCTCTCTCTCTCTTTCTCTCTCTCTCTTTCTCTTTCTCTCTCTTTCTCTCTCTCTTTCTCTCTCTCTCTCTTTCTCTCTTTCTCTCTCTCTCTTTCTCTCTCTCTTTCTCTCTCTCTCTCTCTCTCCTCTCTCTCTCTCTCTCTCTCTCTCTCTCTCTCTCTCTCTCTCTCTCTCTCTTCTCTCTCTCTTTCTCTCTCTTTCTCTCTCTTTCTCTCTCTTTCTCTCTCTTTCTCTCTCTTTCTCTCTCTCTCTCTCTCTCTCTCTCTCTCTCTCTCTCTCTCTCTCTCTCTCTCTCTCTTTCTCTCTCTCTCTTTCTCTTTCTCTCTCTCTTTCTTTCTCTCTCTCTCTTTCTCTCCTTCTTTTTGCTGATATTCAACTTCGGTTTCAGGAAGCAAACAAAGGAAGTTTGCACTTGTACGGAGGTAATGAGAAAGCAACTCTCGACACAATCACAAACCAAAATGTGAGGTTATCCATCTGTTGTCAAACCTTGGAAGGAAGTTTCAGACGTGTGGATGGGAATGCAAGACTGGCGTCATGACATACAAGTACAAAAAAGATACGGAAATCTACATGAGACTTCACTTAACCGACAAGTGTAACACGTTAGTTGATTGATTTTGGTGTGAATGTGGAATAATGTGGAACTGCAGAGTCAAGATTTGCTTCAACATGCTTAACAACATGTGCAACAAGCAGACAACTATGACTATTTTTGTCAAGAATGGTATCGTGATCTTGCCTAATGAAGGTTGGTTTTCTCTCTCTCTCTCTCTCTCTCTCTCTCTCTCTCTCTCTCTCTCTCTCTCTCTCTCTCTCTCTTGTTGTCTATCCCAACCTATTTTGAGCCTTCGGCCACTCACTTATCATGGACTCTGATACGCCTGGATTGAACATTGTCAACCTTGGCTGGGGTAACACCAAGGCCGGAAAGGTTTGTTTGATATCTTTATGTGACTCAACCTTTCTTCTTCCAGTTCTACGTAAGCAACATCAACTACGAAGTTGTCACCGGAGCAAAATCAGCACTACCAACGTTCAACGCAGCGGCTACAGATTATTCCGTGACTGTGGTTCTGGACAATGATCAGTGTGTCCACGACTTTGGAATCACTGGAGTGAGCGGCAGAAACCTCTCTTCTTACCATTTCAATTCAGAACTATGCCGATGGCAAGCAAAACTCAAAGACACCTGAAACGGCGACGGTTCCAGTCATTCCGGTTACGACACCAATAGTAACGATTGACGGTACGGTTACTGCTGCTGTTCCATTAGTGAGTTTGAAGACTGGATGCTGTATTGTAATTACTGTAATTGTAGACAACCACGTCTGTTCCTCAATTTGTTGTATCAACTACTGCACCTCCGGTCACTGTCCAGCAATCCAGCTTCCTTAGTGGCAGTGGAGGCAAGAAGACTATTGGATCGGTGACAGGAGAAGGTGGATGGTTGACTTGGGCTCTTTTCTACGGTTTCGTTGCCGGAATTGTTGCCACTGGAATCGCCAGTGCCATCTTCTTGTTCATCTTCAGACGTTCTGCTTACAGTGAATGGTGAATCAGATACTTTCTCGTTTCACAAACATCCTTTTAGGTACCGTGGAATGTACAAGCGTTATGGCTGTGATGCGTCCGGAACTACTGGAGGTGTGACCGGAGCAGCTTTTGGAAATACCACTACTGGAGCACAGACGATGACGTCGACAATTGGAGCTAGTGAGTGATGAATGGCCACATGATGATGTTATTGATTTGAGTGAATACTGGTAAGACGATGACAACAACGGCTGGAACGACAGGTGCAACTACTGGAGGAACTACGGGTGGTGATACCCTTGCATTGTGATCGGATCAATAAAGAGTTTTAAAGATTTGTTGTATTAACTATTCATTGGCACAATTTACAAACAATCAGTGTTCAATCCAAACATCAAAGATATCTGAATCCGAAGTCGTACGTGACGGTCCGGGCTGCTGTGTAAAGAATGACTGGTAGAGGATTCGTCGTTGTATTCATTCCAACTGGACTTGTGAGGCAACAATCTCTGAAAGAAGCAATCAGAGAAAGAAGGAGAGAGAGAGAAAGAGAGAGAGAGAAAGAGAGAGAGAGAGAGAGAGAGAGAGAGAGAGAGAGAGAGAGAGAGAGAGAGGGGAGGAACAGAGATATGGAGAAGATGAAGAAACTTGCCTTTCATTTGTGATCCTCGGATCGGAAAGATGTTTCACCTCAATACCAGCATCATAACAACCATACTCACAGAATAGATCTTTCTCTTTTTTGCTCGACATCACATAGTTGACTTCTATTGTACTGTTAGCTGGTGCCTGAAGAGTTTAATTTTCATTTTCCAATGCAAAAATTCATTTGGTGTGAAAATTTGAAAGCAATCGGTCAACTTATGGCTGAGATATTACCAAAATACCAAAAGTGGAAATGTTTATGTTCGCCACTGTATATCGCTAGAAGCATGGCCGTTTTCAAACGCGTTCTAATCTCAATTTTGCAGAATGAGTACGGTATACGTGGGGACTCTCACAACGAACAGTTAGATCTTTGTGGATTTAAGTTATTATTCTTATTTCCATTGAAATTTGAAGGCTCATTACGTGAATCGTTATTGTATTTCAAGGCGAATCTGCTACGTTACTAAGTACCCGATTTACGGAGGTCAGACT
>OZ022251.1:13703481-13748481 GCA_963978915.1 Caenorhabditis parvicauda | reverse complement strand
GCAAAAATGACTGTCGCAAACGTAGTTTGAACTGTGATGTTTAGATTTTGAAAATGGTAGGTGTTACATACATAGGTTTGAGGTGCGTGCTCATAAGAAAATGCAAAAATCCCTTTCACTGAGGGGTTCGAACTTTGATGTCTACATTTAGAGAATGGGACCTCAGGCTAGAAATGAAAAAAGTCTTTCAAAAAACAAAAATCTCTGTCTCGAGGTGTGTTCGAACTTTGATGTTCAGATTTGGAGATCGGGTCACTATCACTCTACTAAGGACGCGAAAAACTTACTCAGCCATTTTCGGATTAGGAGCTTCGATGCCTTGTGGAACAGACTTTCCGATAAAGCTGATAATTTCGTTGTTTTTCACAGATTCTTTTTTCTTCAGCAGCTTCTCATGAAGACCACTCAGAGCGCTCGCACCGTCGGATGCAGAAGTGAGATCTGAAAGATACATCTTCAGTTATTTCATCAGTTTTATTCTAGAAAGTTCCGGTGTAATGGAAAGTTGCATCATTGTCAAAAAGAAAAATGTTCCATATAGATCATTTCAGTTTGAACAAGTTATCGATAAAGACGTCAACATTAAAATTGCGAACATTTTTAGTCATGGAAAAAGGGGTATAAAATTTTTAGAGTGAAAATAAACGATTTCTTGAAAAATCGAAGAAGAACTTTCGACAATCACAAATTTTTAATCCAATCCCGAAATTTCATTGAAACAGTTGGGAAATCTATTTGACTTTTTTTCTCATTTCTTTAGTACATTTTTTCTCACGAATCAGATAAAGGAACACTTAAGATTCTTTCCAGTGGTATATCGGAGGAAACATTTGGAGAGTCGCAGAACGAAAATCATATAGTGAAAGAGTTGAAATCTACTGAAAAGCTCACCTGGCAAGAAGACGACGAAAACGACGACGATAGTGATGAAAGATCTGATTCGCGGGATCATTCTTCGATTTTCCGGTGATCCTTCCAAATCTCTATTTATACTCTCTCCCATACTGGGCGGCAACAACTTTTGAATACAATTTTTCTTCCCTCATCTAGACACTTCGCGATTCTTGGAGACGTCGACGACCAAACGCTGCAGATCATTCTTGACAAATGATCCTTCGACCAATCAGAGGAACAAGGAGGCGGGGCGCCACGTCATGAGACGAGCGAGTGGAGATGATCGATCAATCTTCGGCAGTTTGGTCGTTTGAAGACCAAACAGACCAATCGGAAGTGGTCTGATTTCATAATTTTGAGAACTTTTTTTAGAAAAACTAGAAGAGATATTTTTTATGAAACATTTTCTTATGATAGCTTTTAACAAAATGGAACAGAAGAGTTTTTTTTTGAAATTTTTTTTCATCAAAATCTCTCGTATTTTCACTTTTTTTGAAGATTTTCCTAACAGTTTCACGGAAAAATTGTAAGTATTAGAAAAACGCATTCTCTGAACTATACAAAGTTCAAGGTGTAAACAACAAAAATGATCGATGGTATGAAAAACAAAAGGACTGTGTTTTGATCTCACTACCTGGCTGAAGACAAAGTCATGTCTGTAGTCAGTAAGAATGATAGTTCTTCTATTTTGATAACTCTTATTTACCAAATTGCGCCGTTTACAGTAGTACCATACTACAAAATTTGATTCTAGAACTGAACTTCGTGTTATTAGGGTTAGGCGTTCATATTTTCTAGAGATCTTCTAGATGGGATCTTACCAAAAACAGTACTTCACTGACAAGTCGAATAATAGAAGTATTTTACCAACGGAGAGATGGAGAGAGAGAGAGAAAATTCACCTAGCGTCTATCCACAGTCAGGAAACGTTGTTCAAAGGTGAAAAAATCTCATGATTCAAGCAGATCTAGCATTTCTTAATAACTCAGCCTTTGGAATTATTTCAGATAAAATCATCAACATTCATTGAATTGAGTCGTCCAGTTAAAGCTTTGATATATCCCGTAGTTTTTAGTTGTAGTTGTTTTTTTCAGGAAGGTTACGAAACCGTTCCAAGTCCGTGTTTTCCGAGGATCTGGAATTAGGAGTTGGACATTTGAAAGAGAGAAAGAAAGAGAGAGAGAAAGAGAGAGAGAGAGAGAGAGAGAGAGAGAGAGAGAGAGAGAGAGAGAGAAAGAGAGAGAGAGCGAGAGAGAGCGAGAGAGCGAGAGAGAGAGAGAGAGAGAGAGAGAGAGAGAGAGAGAGAGATAGAGAAAGAGAGTGAGAGAGAGAGAGAGAGAGAGAGAGAGAGAGAGAGAGAGAGAGATAGAGAAAGAGAGTGAGAGAGAGAGATAGAGAAAGAGAGAGAGAAAGAGAGTGAGAGAGAGAGAGAGAGATAGAGAATGAGAGAGAGAGAGAGAGAGAGAGAGAGAGAGAGAGAGAGAGAGAGAGAGAGAGAGAGAGAGCTTACGTCAGAAAGCCGCATATGCTTGAACTGTCTGAAGACAATCTTACCGGAACCATCATTCACGAAGTGAGCTGATTTATCCGCGCGGAATGTTTCATACCTGAAATATCTTCTCATCTACAGTACTCCTTCATGTTCAACTCACTCTGTCAACCTCATATTCGGTGGTTCAATTCCTTCAGGAGCTGCTCTAGCGATGAAGTCTATGATTTCCTTATTCCGAAGGGCTTCTTTCCTCTCGGAGAGTTTGAAGAAAATTTCTTGGAGACCTTCTATCGCTTTCACTTCTGAATTCTCATGACTTTCATGAGGTGGAAAATGCAAAAATATTGACTTCGAGGAGGACTCGATCTCAGGTCTTGAGAGTTATAGCTCGGGTAGGGCAGACTGCACCATTTTAACGTTCATAGAAATGAAAAAACGAGGGAAGTAGGTTAAAACATCAGCAAAAATATTCGAAAATTTAATTTTGAAGTGAGTGCGCTCTGCAGAGGGTCGCGAAGCGGTTGCAGCGCGGCTACATCCACCTAATCCTGATCCGCAGTGTGTAGGGAAAAGTCTGGAAATACTCATCCGAGTATTTTGGTTGGAAAAAATACCGTAGTTTTTTCCTCTCAAACAATTTTATATAGTTTCCAATTCACTTCAAAGACCTACCAGGAACTAGCAGCAACAGAAGTAATATTTTTCTCACGACTGTAATGAACATTCTCTGATCGACGACAAAAAGTGTCCACCCGCTTTTATACGGTACTGTTTTCAGGTGAGAATAATGATCAGCAACGTAATCGACCGTGTTTTTAGAAGTGGATCACAGTTCCACCATGTACTGTTGAAGATATCTTTAGGGTGCGTTAGTACTTAACTTGTTAGAAGCAATAGAACACATATCTAGCAAAAAGTCTAACCGATTTCAAACTCGCGGTAGTCGCATTTTTGTAAACTGAGTACGGTAGGGTCGGGACTCTCACAACGAACAGTTAAATCTTTGTGGATTTAAATTATTATTCCTACTTTCAGTCCATTGAAATTAAAGGCGCATTACTAAATCGTTCATGTTTTTCGAAGCGAAACTGCTACGGTAACTAAGAAACCGATTTACGGAGGTCAGACTTTTTTACAGGTAGAGGAAGATATGTGTAGAATGATATGAAACGTTGAATAGTAGTTTTTACACAGTCTGAGCTACTTTAATCAGAAGAAAAGAGTTGTTTTCCAAAACTCACTAACACCCTCTAGAACTTGAAGTTATTGATCACAAGAATCCTAAGCATCCTCCTAAACCAAAAGATATCTTCTAAAATCGTACCCAGTTTTCTCAGAAAGTTCCAAGTCTATCACCACCAGAGTTGCACGGAAGTAAAATTTTTCAAAACGGAAGTCGGAAGTCGGAAGTGAATTTTTTAAACGAACGTCGGAAGACGGAAGTGAAATTTTTTTCATGGGAGTCGGAAGTCGGAAGTAGAATTTTTTTAACGGTAGTCGGGAGTGCAAAAAAGTTGAGAAAACCCAGAGATATTGTATATTCGAGCATTCTCAACAAGTGATAGGTCAATTCCAGACTGATTAGAAACGATTTCACGGTTTTTTCGTCATTTTTCACGAAAAAACTTTTTTGACGGAAGTCGGAAGTCGGAAGTGAAAAAAGGGCGGAAGTCGGAATTCCGTGCAACTCTGATCACCACCCCTTCCGGAAGTCAGAACAGTTCTCTGAACCTCGATGACAAAGGTTATTCGGTTCCTAGGGTCTAATAAGAGTATCATTGATAAATCACTCGGTCGTATCAGCAGATCTTTGATGCAGTTTAGCACATAGCAGACATCGACATCAATCTGTTGAATGATGGAGAGAGAAAGAAAGAGAGAGAGAGAGAGAGAGAGAGAGAGAGAGAGAGAGAGAGAGCGAGAGAGAGAGAGAAAGAGAGAGAAAGAGAGAGAGAGAGAGAGAGAGAGAGAGAGAGAGATACATCGAGAAAGCTATGAGAGATCGTAAAAAGTGATAGGACCCAAAAAAGTCTAGAAGCCTAACAAAGACAAAAAATCTGACAAAATGCCTGAGGGTTGCTAACAGTGTCTGAGAGTCCCTAAAACAGCCCAGAAAACCTAGGTGATATGGTAACTCGGTTCTGCTACCCAAGTTTAAGTCAAACGCTATCAAAAACAAAGAAGGGCTACTAAAAGTCGCAGTTGATTCACAGAGATCATTGACGCAAGCATCGACAATCTTCTAAGAAAAGCGACGAATCGTAAATCATCGAAGACGGAAAGTGTTTAATGAACAATGACATAGTTTGTGACCGTCTGAAACCCATAGTTTTTAGGTGTCACGCATGTGAGAAACTTGCCCGAAATAGCATGGTCTAGCTTGTTGAATTTGGATTGTTTAGGAAATATGGCTCTTTTGCAAAGTGTACTTATTTCGAACAGGAACAGCTTGAAAATTCATGACCTATCATTTTAGGTAACGGTTATTCTAGATAGCAAAGATTTTGTCAGAGGAAATATCTCAAAATAGCATGGTCTAGCTTGTCGAGTTCCAATGTTTAGGAAGTGCCACTTCGTCCAGAAGGGACCATGAAAACAAAAAGGTTCATTTTGAGGTAATAAATCAGCTCAAAATCATGACCTAGCGTTTCGAATCTAGGAATCGGGTAATGTAGGTTATGATATCTATGAAGGCAACCTAGCCTAAACTACTGTAAGAACCCCGTTACGTTATCCTTCCCTTTTGTAATAAAGCTCTCCTGACAGAAAACCGAAACAATTCATTATTTACATTATTGAACAGACATTGCATACCCGTTCACATGTTGTTCTATACAATTTTGTCATAATATTGCACACCGTATATTCACAAGTTCTTCTTAATATCCGTATATTCATTAGGTAAAAAGTACCTTTTGTCGTTTATCCTTGGGCACGAAGTCCCTGTTTTCCGAGAATCTGGAAATTATCAGTTAGTGAGAGTTTAAGAGAATCTAAGAAAGCCTAAGAGAGCCTAACTAAACCTAAAAACTTCAACAAGCCTAAAAAGGCATAAGAAAGCCGCGGGAAACCAAACGAAGCCTAAGAGTGACTGAAAAGCCTAAGAAAGTCGGGGTAAGTCTAAACATAAGACAGTCTGAGAAAGCCTAAAGGAGTCTGAGAGTCTGGGGGAACCTAAAGAAACCCTAGAAAGCCTAAGAAAGCTTAGAAGAGCTCAATATGATCCAAGAAACCCTAAACAACCCCAAACTCACATCGGAAAGTCTCAATCGCTTGTACTGCCTGAAGAAGACATGTCCCTGACCATCGTTGACAAAGTTAATGGACCTATCTGATTTGAAGGTGTCATACCTGAACCCCAAATTACCTAATGGTTCAAGGACCATAACTCACTCTAAAGCCGCCTTTAGAGGAGGTGGAATCCCTTGAGGAGCTGACTTAGCAATCAGCGAGATTATAGCCTCGTTCTTGATGTTTTCTTTCTTCTCGTGGAGCTTCTCGAACAAGATGTTCAGATGGCTGGCAACGGCGACGTCTTCTGCTGAATGTTGGGCGAGAGCTGGAAAATATGGTTTTTTCTTGGTATTTTAATTGAAGACTGGAAAAAGATCGTACGGATCCGACGGCTACGAGCGTTCAGATCGTACGGATCCGACGGCTACGAGCTGAGATCGAGAAACCATGGCTCTGCGGAGTGCCGTGCAGCAGCGCGCGGCTGAACCGAAGTGAGACTCAAGACATTTCGCAGCAGCTTCAAATGGCGTTTAACTAGTTCAAATTCGACACCTTGAGATAATATCTAGAAAGCAGAGCGCTGTGCCGCGCTGCAGCGCGCTATAGGATTGACGTGGAACTTTTTCCGCCTTTCCGCTTTGACTTCAGCTTCCGGATGGTCGTTGACTCACCAGCGACAACGACGAACGAGAGAGAGAAGAAGAGTTTTGTGGTCATTCTGCTACTGTAAGTCTCAACTGAAGAACTTCTTAGTCTCAACGATCTTTTTTATACCACCACGCGGTAGGCGTGACGGTACGGTGTGACTACAGAAAGTTCGTTCCGACGGATGCTGATCAATGACGTCGCCAGGACTGCTCTTCGGCAAAGTGCGCGCCGTTTGGACCGCCCATCTGCGCGTAGTGAGCTTCCGGACGGAAATAGACGTGAATTGGGATTCCTAGACCATTGTTCTACAATAATAAATTTTCTAGAACAAAACTAGACTTCCTAGAATCAGTTATTGGAACCTTCCACCCATCTGCGCGTGGTGAGCTTCCGGACGGAAATAGACGTGAATTGGGATTCCTAGACCATTGTTCTACAATAATAAATTTTCTAGAACAAAACTAGACTTCCTAGAATCAGTTATTGGAACCTTCCACCCATCTGCGCGTGGTGAGCTTCCAGACGGAAATATACATGAATCGGGGTTCCGAGAACATCATTCTAAACTGATAGATTTCCTAGAAGAAACCACATTTTCTAGAATCAATTTTTGGAACCCACTGCCCATCTCCGCGTGGTAAGCTTTCGGACGGAATTGGACGTGAATTGGGATTCCTAGACCCTATAATAATAGATTTCCTAGAACTTTCTGAACAGCATGGACAATTTTGCAATCCTAGTCCAGAGCAAAATTAGACTTTCTAGAATCAGTTCTAGATCCGCTCGACTGTGAACTCGATGAGCTTCCGGAGGGAGGCGGACATGAAATGGGAATCCTAGACCATTGCCCTGATCAAAATTTGAGTTCCCAGACCATGTCTCGAGACAGAATTCAATTTTCTGAAATCATATTTTAGAATATGCTCTAGAACAATAATAACTTTTCAGAATTAACTTGTCCAGAAACTTTTCGAACTCTAGTATTTTTGATTTTTGCAGTCCTGGAAACTGAAAAGCTCTGGTCCATCATTTGTCCTGCGACTCCAAAAACCACACAAATAAAGAAGGTACCATTCGAAAACCTGTATTTGCAGGTCATCTGAAAGTACGACCCTACATGTGAGAACAATGTGACTAGACTCAAGATCGAATTTAGGGGTCGAATAGGATCAGAAAGTTGGAATTTATTGTTCCTGATGTTTTATCAATGAGTTTTTGAGTCGAATATGTTAAAAAAGTACATTAAGTATAGAATTTGAATCCAGCAAAAACTAATGTTTTGACAGTACTTAACATCACAGAATTCCATTTTTGATAATCTAGACCATGCCTTTCAAAGCATATCTTTTAACTCTCATTACTCTGGCCCGAGAATGATTTTTTTTTATCTTCTAAAGTTTTAGTTTTCGAATTCCTAGACCATGCACTTTTCTCGATTCTTCAAATTACAACAAGTTACTATGAGAACATAAATATTCGAGAATTTCAATTTGTGAACATCTGGACCATTTTCCGATAAACTTTCCAGAAAAAAAAACTGAGAAGTTAAAGTCAAGGTTTCTATGTCAACCTTTCGATGAAGCCTTGAATAAAGCTCACGAAAAGTGGTCGGAGCAAAGGGGGCGGTCCTTCGTTCAAATAAATAACATTTATTCGAAAGACAGATCAGAATTTCAACTGAACATGAAAGAATAAATAAATAGACATCTTGACAACAACTCTGAATACTTTCTGGGGGATGGATAGAGGATAACTTCCTTCTCATTTTTCACATTTTCTTCTTACAGACCGTCTGGACGCATTCCTGATTACATTGTTGGTTGCAAGTTGGGTTCGCGACTGTTGCACACTGCGTAGTACACGAGTTCTGACAGTAGGTGTCACATTCTGCTGCAGTCATGCTGAAAAATTTGACTTTGAGAAAGTGCAAAAATGTGGTTTCCGAGGGGGATTGATCTAATGGCTCGTGGGGAGGCAGAAAGGATTCTTACTTCAATTTAATCCAAATTTAATTGCACTTCAATTTTTAAAACATATAATTCAGAGATCCTACTCGGGCTCCGGTTACCCTTTTTGAAGGTTGACAATACGTTTTTTTTTCAAAGTAATAACTTTATTCGTTAAGAATAACGTTCATAAGCTTTGTGACAACCAGCAATAGCCGCCAAGAGCACAGATAATGAGCTTGGGACACGTAAGAGAACCTTTAAAAAAAGCTCTGAAAGTTGATAATACGATTTTGTCACTGTGGCGCCATACATTGTCACAATCTGCCATGTCACTGTAGCACCACATACTGTAATAATCTGCACCGCTACTGTACAGAGTTGCACGGAAGTAAAATTTTTCAAAACGGAAGTCGGAAGTAGAATTTTTTCAACGGTAGTCGGGAGTGCAAAAAAGTTGAAAAAACCAAGAGATATTGTATACTCGCGCATTCTCAACAAGTGATAGGTCAATTCCAGACTGATTAGAAACGATTTCACGGTTTTTTTCGTCATTTTTCACGAAAAAAAATTTTCTGACGGAAGTCGGAAGTAGAATTTGTTAAACGGAAGTCGGAAGTCGGAATTCCGTGCAACTCTGCTACTGTAGTAGCGCCACACATCGTCACTGTATCGCTAAACACAAATCACATTCTGCATCGCCACTGTAGCGCCGCACTGTTTAAGTGCATGTTGCACCCACGGAGAGTCGGATCGTTCCACCAAACAATTTGACCTTCCTCACGTTTAACACTTCTCAATCATTGAACACATGTGGAAAGATTGATGCGATTGGTCGGACACAACGTGCTTACCGCGTTATTTTGGAACATGCAGGGCAAAGACCGGCTGAGAAAGATTTGACCAGATCCGAGGAAATCGAATTTGAGACCCTAGACCATGCTCCCTGTTTCAGATTACAAAGTTGCAAGTTACTAGGCATAAACTTCCAAAGTCCAAAAAACAATTGGACTAAGAAATCTAGACATTTTCATTGTTCGTAAGCTAAACTATTTAAAAATGGCTTCAAGAAAAGTTAGGAAAGTTCTGTTCAAAGATTGCAGAACTTTTGACTGATCTGAAACAAAGGTAGCTGCAGAACTTCCTCCAAGTTGATCTTCTGAATACACTCTGTGTTCTCTAGTTATTCTCTAGTCGCAACCACGTGTTTTATCTCTTGATTTTGTGAACTTTCGGACTGTTTGTGATACTGTAGCAGATGAAGACTACAACTGTAGGGACCATACTTTTCTAGGACTAAAAAAATGACACTTTTCTAATTATCCTAGGTTATATATTTTGACAAACTAGGACGAAAATGGAACAAAAACATGATTAAACTACATTTTACTCTAATACTGCTTCATTTTGAAGAAATATCATTTTGACAAGCTAGAATCAAGAAAATTGATTAGGATTGGACTATATTTTTTAAAATTTACTCGTTATATCCTAGACCACAATTTCAGACAACCTAGAACCTTCCAGTATCTTTTTAAAACCATTGATCACTTGCAAGTCTCGTGACGTTTCCAAACGAATCAGCGAACATAAATTTTCTCACTGAGAAATTCCATCCGTATCAACTTATTGTTGTTCATACTGTAACTATCACCCATCGAACGACTTTTCAAGTTTGGCTGGAGATAGAAGGTTACGGTAGAGATAAGATGTTAAGTCTCTGAAGACTACGAACGATTAGGATGAACTTTATTTTTCTTGGTATTATTGTTAGTTACATCAATATTTCCGAAGAAACAATTATAAAATAGGTAGTTAGGAATCAATTCTGAACATTCCTAACAACTTGCAAAAAACGAGTGTATTCTGCCGAGATCGATCCAGTGACCCCTGTCGTATCAGACTTCGAGGTACTCCACTGCCCCATTGAAATTCTAGTGATTTTTCAAGTTTTTTCCAGTGATTTTGAGCCGAATGAGAGTCCTTAAAAATTTTCGAAAGAAATCTGAACGCTACAAGGACTGATCCAGGGTCCATACGCTTCAGAGACTTCACAAGACTCCACTGAACCACGAAATTCATCCCACGTCATCATAACAAACACTTCTAAACCACAATACCGTACCCTTTCGCGCTATTTGATTGATGATCCGTGGTGATTCTTTTTCGGGCCTTGTGATACCAACAAAAGTGATATGAAAGTGTTCAATTTTGTAGTCTTTAGTCACGAGACGTTCTTCCTAGTGTGACTTTCCAGTTAAAAAAATTCCCGACCAATTGGCGTTCGAGTAAGCTCCGCCTCTCAGTTTGGGTAAATGTAATACAGGTAGATCAAATTTGCGAGAGTTACTGTAATTTGTACCTTCTGACAGCAGCTTGAGTAGTAGTTGCAGCGACTGTTGAGTTGTGTGATACTTCGACTTGTACTACCGGGGAATTCTGTGGGTTCTGAAGTTGAGCGGCACTCAGAGCAATGTTTATCTTGATCGGCATCGTGTTCTGATCTGCAGGGAACAACTGCGCTGAGGCTTGTTGGACCTGAAGGAAGTTGATTGGAATAGTCTTGAATACGCCTTCTCTACTTTCTCTCACTTCCGTAGTTTTTTATACAGAAAGAATTGTCAAAAATCAAAAAAATCCTACTTCTGTACTTTTTTGATATTCATAGAGAAACAATTGACAGAAATTGAAAAATTATTTTTTTTTATGTTGGAAACTTCAAAAATAAAAAGATTCTCACCTGGGGGCTCACACAAGCGTTGTCACATTTTGGAGCACACGTGTCGACGCATTGTCCTGATGGTCCTGATTTAGTTGAAACACACGCGAGTTGGCATACTGATTGGCATTCGGATGAGCATCTGAAAGATTTTCGGGGTTTCTGATGAAAAAGTTTGCATTGATGAGGATTCCCTAGTGTCCAGAAAATAAAGCAACATTCTATGGTTTTTCTAGTGAAAATGTAAAGATTCCGAGTTTTTAGTGCTCAGAAAATAATGTAACAACAACATCAAGGAAGTTTTCTGTTGGAAAAGTTAAGATTCAGATCCTACTGTGTCCAGAAAATAAAGCAACACCAACATCTATGGACTTTTCAAGTGCATAACAGAAGCTTCACATTGTTTCTTGTTCAGAAACATACGTAACATATTTTTCTATGAACTTTTTCAATACTCTTTTTGTTTTTATTCATTCGAAAACAAGAAAAATACCTTTGCTTGGGGTCCAATAGGACTGGATAAGTCGAAGCATCGGTTCTGGCTGTTTGAGTTGTAGTCGTTCCTGTTGCGCAGACCTATAATCAGCTGGTTTAATTAATTATTCAAGTTTGAAAACGCTCCAAATTTCTTAGCGCCGTTGGTAGTTTCTAGTCTGACGCGCCAAAGGTCAGTGGATCAATCCTTGTCGCGAGAAGATGAATTTTTGCAACTTCTACTTTTCTCTTAGAAAAGTTTTGAACTTGATGTGGTGATTAGAGATAGCTGGATCAATCTCCCTCGTGTGCATACTCGTTTTGCTTTTTCTCACCTCATTACAAGTACTAGCACAGTTCGCAGGACATCCTTCCGCTGGTTGAGGGGTCCTCTGCTGACATGACTGTTGACATCCACTATCACACTGTTGATAGCAAGAGTTGTCTTGTTGGGCTGTCACAGTGACTGTCGGTGTCGCCTGTGCAGTGGTGGGTACTGCAGCTGCGGTCTGCGTCTGTACAGTGGCTGTTGGGATGTAGAACTGTGAATTGGATGGGTAGACAACTGGCTGCACGGACTGCACGGTCTGTTGAACTAGTGTGTTCGGGGAGAGGTAGCTTGGTGCATACTGTAAAGGTACTGATTGTGATAATTTCTGAAACTGAAAACTATCTGAACATCTTTTCCAAAAAAACTCACAACTTGAGCGTGCTGTGGCTGAACTTGCTGAACCTGAGGTTGTTGTTGAACAACAGGGATGGCGTCCTGTTGGGAGGAAACTGAGACTTGTGCGGTTGGTGGGGCTTGCTGGACGGATACTTGTGGAGCGATGTCAGGTTGCTGATTGACCTGAAACAGAGATTTCAGGGAAAAAAAGAAGATTGAAAAACCTTGATGTTGATCTTGATGGGTTCTGGGGTCGTGGTGGTGGTTGTCGTTACTGGCTGGAAATTTGTCGTTAGTTAGGGTTTTTCTAGGCTCTCATGAGATATTTTAGGCGGTATCAGGATCCATGAGGGTTCCCTATATGCTCTAAGGCTTACATCGACTTCCCTCTTCTTCTTCTTCAGGCTTTCTTAGGGTCTCCTAGGGTTTCCTATGCTGTTTCAGGCTTGCTTACGATCAGACTCTTAGGCTCTTAACCTCAACTCACATTCTGTTGTGGGCTCTTGGTGGATTCACAGAGACCGTTGCATGTGTTCTTACAAGAGTTATCACAAGTTGACTGTGACATCAATGGGAAGCACTGTGATGCACACGACTGCTGGCACGTTGACTGGCACTTCTCGTCAGTTGAAAGCCGGATCTGGATCTGCAGGGGAAGTGGCGTCGCTGCTGTAGTGGTTGTAGTCGTTCCAGCATCTTGAGCACAAACGCGACTACATGAGGAACCACATGAAGAACTGCACTGGTTCGAGGTGAAGTCTTGCTGTTGGCAGACTTTTGTGCACTGAAATGATTGCTGTGAGGGTTTTTGTGGAATGTTTGGCCAAAATTACACTTTCAGACCGTTTTTCAGTTCATCTCCAAGAATTTTTCCCAATCACTGAGATAACCGTAGTCTAACAAAAACGGAAATTCAACCGTGAAAACTCTTAAAAATTGATATTTAATTTCAATAAGACTCACCTTATTATTACAGTCATTTCCACATGTAGTTCCAGAGCTTGGTCTGATAATGATACTTGGAGTTCTCTGCACACTTCCTTGAGTGACAACAATCGGGTTGAAAGATCTGAGAAGATTTTGCAAAAATGAAAAACTCGCTGTGGGTTCCGATCCAGGAGGTTCTAGCGCGTCAGGATAGATCAATGTCAGTTTCGCTACAAAATTTGGATCACGGGAAACTTCGCTACAAAAACAGAAACGGTTCATATTGTTATAATAAATTGCCACTAACTACACTATGAGAACGATGCAATATGAAGAAATCATGTGCTCACGGTTGGGATTGATCCCACGACCTCTAGCGCTCCTGTTCTTGTGCTGCCAGTTGCGCTACGGAATTTGGAACGCTCACCTGTTCATTTGAGCGCTGCAGACGTTGTTACAAGTGTTCTGGCATGATAGTTGACATTGTAGTGTTTGGCATTGAGATCGGCAAGAGTTTTGACATGTCTGTGGGCAAGATGAGACGAACAACCGGCGTGGTTGGTTACATCCACAGGCGCTTCTGCAAAATCAGACTCGACAAAGTCATTTGCTAGCTGTTTTTTTGCCAGAAACGCTCATGTACACGAGTACCTCCAAGCAGTACGCAGAAAGATGTGGACCGAAGCATTTTTGAACAGATTTCTTGTGCTTATAGCGGCCCTATGAATAAAGTTACTTTAATTTTTCAAAAAAAAAACTCTACACTTAAAACCACCCCGATCGTAGCGAGTATGCTTTCCACAGCCAGTGACCAACAAGATCATCGCTGTCGAGTGACCACTTGTCACTAAAAAGCGGCCAACAACTTGAGAATTGTGGTTCAGAGCATGGAAAAGTCGGTCAATAAAGCGGTGGCCGGTCCTTTGTTTTGGGGCGCGCAAGTGTTCGTCAACTGTGGCAAGGCTCTGGAATTGGAAAGAAATAACTAGGCATCTATCAAGCAGCAACATTTTATTCTAATCATGAAACTTTAAAGATTAATAACCGAGTTCGGCAGTTTTATTTTGAACAATATCATTAAGAGCGTTCGAATCGATATTAAATGAAAGCATTGAGAATAGTAGTGAATGAGTTTGAAAAATGGAATTATCGAAAGAAGAAAAAAAAATTTCTCGTAAAATTTTGTAAAAATCAAAAAACATGACTATATCAACAGGTTCCTAACTTTTTGGACATGTCGAATTTTTAGATTCTCTCTCTCTCTCTCACACTCACACACACACACACACACACACACACACACACACACACACACACACACATATCTTTCCATCATTCATATCATTTCCAAAACCTGTATTTGATCTTTGCGCAGCGTTCCAAATAGAAGCGACGTGTCAAAACGTGGTCAGGCTCGGTTCGTGAGTTGATATTGACAAGCTTGACAAGCGATGTGCACGAATAAAAACTATCCAGTCTCTGGTTTTTGAGAAAGAGAGAGAGAGAGAGAGAGAGAGAGAGAGAGAGAGAGAGAGAGAGAGAGAGAGAGAGAGAGAGAGAGAGAGTGAATGTTCATTTCAAGAGAGCCTAAAAAGTGCATAAATGCTTAAACTCATAAGAATTCCATCAACTAAAACATCCTATTCCTGGTTCCATTACCGTGCGGTGAGAAAGCTCACCTTTTCGCAGCACACGCACAAATTGGAGCTGGAGCACCAACAGGACTCGGAGCACACTTGCACACCATTGCTTGCTGCCCAGAACAACCGCATTGTCGTTTCGTTCGTACGGATCCTTCTGTCTGGAGTTAAGAGTTCATAAATAAATGCAACACTGTTGATTTTCTAGTTGAATACCGCGAAGTTTATCAAAACATACGAGAAAATGCGGAAAAAACGCAAATTTTGATGATTTGTGAACCTTCAGTTTAGAGTGAAGCCAAGACCTTATTCTAAGCGCTATCTAAGCCTCTAGGCCCATAGTCCCGGCGGTCTGGGCCTAAACGCAACGATTCTCTCTACAATGGGCTTGTTCCATGAGCGTGAGTTAGGCCACTCAAAGACTGTTGATACACTTATCAGAACATCGCTTCTCGCATTTTAAAGCGCTATAAGAAAAAAATTATGCTTTTTTGTAGATCAAAAATATGACTTCTTTTTCTACAGTAATCTCTTTACAGTAAGAAATATGACTTTGTTTGGTTTCCACAGTTATTTTCGAAAGGTTCCTACAGTAGTCGACAGAATTTAAAATTAGATTTGGATTAGTTTTTATAGTAAGCTCAGAAGATTCCTTGGGTAAATCAGAATATGATTTTCATTGAGTCCTGCAGTAACTTCAAGGACACCTACTGTGCGCTGGTAGATCAAAAATCTGACTTAGTTTCCACAGTAAGCTCCCGATTGAGGTAGATCAAAAATACTGTGGGTAAAATTCACACAAAAAGAAAGCTCACCATAACGACAAGAAGTAGTAGAATCAAACTCGCTATCCTATAATGGCTCATCGTCTGAATGGGTGAATTGATTAAATTTTAATTAAATTAGTGCATTTCAGAAGCTAACTGTGTTTTTTCTCTATCCAGCCATTATCGGAAAATTGTCATCAAGAGAAGGTATGGAGTGAAAAATGTTGTTCAAAAAATGAAGATTTTTCAGTGGCTTCAGAATTTTTTCTTTTATTTTGAAAGTGAGTAAGTTTTTCAGTTAAACGGCAAGACTTTTAGAACTCGAACTTATGTCCATATTAAAATATTTAAAAACCTTTATTATTTTCAGAGTCTTCGAAATTTCATGGTGCTCTTAATTTTAAATAATATCAAATGTTTGAGATGTCGAACAGTTTTTGCGAATTTCAAATAGAAAAGAAAGTCCAAAAATGGGGTGAGCTGGTGAGGGCTATGGCTGCCAAAAAACAAACAATTTCTCGCTGACCACTTATTTATTATCATGGATGGTGAGCCGGTCGCCCCTCCCTAGCCTGATGGGCGGTACAATGGCTCTCCGCTGATTGTATCTATTTTTGAGGTCTGATAGTGAGAGCGCGAAGAAAAAAGTTGCTCAGCGAGTCTAGAGCCAGAGAGAGAGAGACATCTTGTAGCACTTGGATCTTGCAAGTGCCACTAGGTACTTTGGGAGAGAGAAAGAAAGAGAAAGAGAGAGAGAGAGAAAGAGAGAGAAAGAGAGAGAGAGAGAGAGAGAGAGAGAGAGAGAGAGAGAGAGAGAGAGAGAGAGAGAGAGAGAGAGAAGAGAGAGAGAGAGAGAGAGAGAGAGAGAGAGAGAGAGGGAGAGAGAGAGAGATAGAGAGAGAGAGAGAGAGAGAGAGAGAGAGAGAGAGAGGGAGAGAGAGGGAGAGAGAGAGAGAGAGAGAGAGAGAGAGAGAGAGAGAGAGAGAGAGAGTACAACAAGCTACTTTTCGGTCTCGCTGTCCACACCATATGGTGGGAAATGCTACATGATACCTCGATGAGGTGTTCATTCACCATTGGAATTCTGAATTTGTATGTAAATAAAAGTCCGTTTCGCTTGAACTAACATCCTGTAAGAACTGAAAAACTAATGGTTTTTGAAAATTTGATTTCAGTCTTACGAATGTGGTGAAACATGTTTGTAGTTTATAGACCATCCTAACAACAGTAACTCTTCATTACAGTTACTCATTGCTACAGTAACTTTATCTACGGTAACTCTTCACAACATAACCTATGCGGTACAGTAATCTTCGCTACAGTAACATTCACTACTGTAACGTTTTCGAGAGTAATAGTCACTATACAGCAATTTTTTAAATTCCAGTAACTTTTAGATGTTCCAATAAAACGTCCACATCCATATATTTTTTCTAGAATTTCTCGGGCAAGCCTCATGAGGTACGAGACGATTTTGGAAAGTGTGGACGTTTTATTGAAACACATACTTTCCGGTGTTTTTGACTATAACTCTTCAGTAACCTTACCGATTCAGCTGAAATTGTGAACATAACAGTGTTTCACGCACCAGTTATCATTATGAGAAACGACTCGCGGGAGTATGATCTGAGAAATTCTGGGAAACATGGGTGTGGACGTTTTATTAAAACAGAATGTTGAGTAATCTTGGTGACAGTAATCTTCTCTACTAGTACAGCTGTATCTTTGGTTGACATTACTCGACTGATTGTGACAACATAAATGTAAAACTTGCAAACTAACCTCTAGATGATGCGAGACTGTGTCGAAACAGCAGAATGACCACACTTTGCGAGACAGAAACAAGAGGCTTTGCTCGGGTTTCTGTTAACAACCTGTCCCATCAACTGCTCAGTGAACTTCTGGAGTCATTTGAATGCGGTAACTCGTAAATCTCTTTGAGACACCTGAAGAAAGCATCAAATACTTGATTTTATGACGCTTCCAACACAACTTTCGCAAAAAACGTCAATTTTAAGTCTTGAAAATCAACGTGTAGAGCGTGGTTATCAAATGTGTTTCACAGCTCGAGACCAATCGGTTCTAATAACTGTTAGTCAGCCATTTCGTTTTGGCGTTTTCACATTTAATCTCAAGATCAAACAGCTTGAACGCGCGGTGCCATACGCAGACAAAGCGCTCATCAAAAAATCAACAAGTGATAATAAGATCATTCATTGTGTTTGCGTTTCCGTATCCGTGAACGTTGAGTTTTGATACGGACAGTGCGATAGAAAGAAAGAAGTGTGCCAATCAAAAATTAAAAGTAAAATTTGCGGGTAGATCAATTTAGGGATTACTGTAGTTCGCGTTTTTTTCCTTTTTGCTTCTGCTCTTCAATTCGTTGTACCAAGTGGTTGTAACACTGCTTCTGCGTAGTTTTTATGGCTCAATTATCATCGTGGCAGAAGCCTAAGAAAGTAAAGCTAACGTGAGTTGTAAATACCATCTATGAAACTGAAAAAATGAAATTTCAGTTTTCGAATTTTCCGATCCGTAAATTTTCAGGCGGCGTGCGTTCTCGGATGATCCAGATGTTCTTCGTATATTCAATGAAGATCCCGGTAAGTAAATTGAGTGAAGATTTTGTCACGAATCTATTCAGAATCCAAATCGCCAAATTTCGAACCTCTAGTAACTCCCACTAGTAGTCCATCTACAAAGAAAGATGATCATCCTGCCGTCCCCCATATGGATAAAGAAATTCAAACATCAATGATTCAACAAGATGTCTCAACGGTCATCCCACCGACGATCGAAGAAGAAGCCGAAAGTCAGAGTGACCCAACTGCTGCGAATATGCTTAACAGTCTGGGTAAACTTCACATAATTTGCCGATTTCCATTTTTTTCTTCAGATTTCCAAAGCAATATTGGTAGTTTCTGTCGATCGCTGTGGACTGATAGTCTGTTTTACCTCGAGAAATCAAATAAAGGTAAGTTTTTTTTTTTAAAATAACTTTTTCAATGCAGGTATTCAGAACGGATTGAAAACTGCAGAATCTTCGATTTTGGTTTTCTCACCACTCTTGCGTCCCAGTACATTTTTACAGTCTGCGCTAGGCTGAGACTTCCTCATGATATTCGATTCACTGCTGTTTTGATTCATGCAAGGTTAATTTCCAGAGAAAGTAGAAATCATACTGATAATTGCAGATTCATGATCAAGCATATGCTACATCTCCGTTATGAAATCGAGAAAATGCCAGGGACTAAAGAAACGAAAATGAAGAACTGGGAGACTGTGGAGACGAACGCCACAAGGCAAATGCCGCTCAGAATGCTCTCTGCTATCCAGCTCGCCAGCAAGTATCATAGTTTTGATGATGTAAGTTCCCCCGAAAAAATGAAGAGAAACTACCCAACTTTGAAATTATAAACCACTTTCCGAGAATCTGTATGGTTAACTATGGTGAATATGTTCAATCTGGTTTCGAAAGTGCTTTTGTTACCTTGGCTTCGAGTTCTGCCTTCATTTATCTGAAAATTGCACATTTTCTCGGAGTGATAGTTGACCCTAGAACGCAGAACTCGTGTTCATTACAGTTTTTGAAGCAACATCGAGTTACATTTGAAAAACTATAACGAACGCGAGTGTTGAATGCTTGGGCCACCTTTCACTTCAAGAAGGTGTAACCTTTTGAAACAATATTGAACTCCGGAACCAGGCCGAAATGGCACTTTTTGAATCTCTGTGCACATTTGGACCTCAGATGATCTGACTGTTTTTGTCATTACCAACTCAGGCAATGCGGCCTTGCGTCGCGGTCAACTTGACAAAGTAACGTTTTTCAGAGCCTTTCAACAATGCAAGTATCAAATTGCCTCCGTACCCTCGGTGTGCCGTACACACCTCAAGCTGTCATCGATTCAGAATTAAGAGTGACCAAGTTCATTGGATACAAGTGAGAAATTTTCACCAGAACCGCACAAAGTCCCGACTTTCGCATGGAAATATGCACATGTGTAATCGATTTTGCGGAAAAAGTGAGAAAATTACGAAATTCGAAGAAAAAGGTCAGGAAAATTAGTATTTTCTCATTTGAAACTCAGAGACACTACAAAATTTCTGAGTTTTCGACGTTCTGAATGCATCCAACTCAAAGAAAACTTTCAGAATACCCGAAAGTCATCTCACATACTGCGAAACCTATGTAAAAATAGTCGGTATGATTTAATTAATAATCAAATTTTTGAAAATCCGACGATTTCGTCCAATATTTAGTGTTGAAAATGCGCGTCATGTCCTAATTTTGATCTGCAATCTGCAGCCAACAGTAATTCACCGTTTATAATAAGCTTAGGTAAGGTTCGGAAAACAAGATTCGTGAAGGGCCGAGTTTGGCAACGCAGGTAAACTAATGTTAGGAAAAAAAGAAAACGTCCGGCCAAATATTAGAAAAACTCGTCGCGTCAAATTTCCAATATCCTCATTACAGTAAAAGTGGCAAGCAAATTGGAGTGGGTCAACAGCAAAGAAGACATAAGATCTCTGTGGAATCATGTCCTTCTTCTTCTGGATATTCTCTACATGTACTTTCATGAGGTTTTTTTTAAAAATCTTAACAATTATTCGTGTTTTGAAATTAGTAGAAAAAGGCTTCTTAAGAAATTGTTTTGATTGATTTAATTTAATCTCTCCTCTGGGGTTCAAGTGAATTCTTCAAGAGATTTTACATTTTCAGATTTACACGTCCTTCCTGAGTGCCGCGAAAATGGCAAATTTGTACAAAGAAGAGTAAGTTCTTCCATAAAGAATCAGAATTGTTCGAATAACCATGCAAAAAGAATTTCTCTCGCAGTATGCTGAGAAGTAATGCATACGAAATTAGGCAACTGCGAGTAATGCCCATAATTTCCGTTTAAACAAGAAGAATGATCCGAAATTCGAAGAAATTAAATGAAACAGCATCCTAGTTAGCAGAATTTCAATAGAATTTTTTTACAAGAAACAACAAATAAAACATGTTTTTTTTCAAGTTCAAGTAATTTTTACGTATCAGAAAGTACTATTTTTTAATTAAAAATGTGGTGTTATATTTTTAGTTTGTTCTATAGAAATCTGAAAAAATAGAACAAAACAGTTTTAATACCCTACCGAAAAATAACAAGCTTTTGTGATAGTGAAATCAAGCAATAAGGGAAGTGAGAGAAAAAACAAGGATCTTTTCAGTGTGACAGCGCCAATCATCGGATCAGATTTTATCCTAGCATCGTTCTCTGTGATCTGCATTGCTGTTAAATGTGTGGCTTCCGAGAGAGACGTCAAATTGGTTAGTTTTCACCATGTAAATGATCAAAACATGTCTTAGGTGCTCTCCGCACTGCTAAAACTTCATTCCTACCGCGCGGAAGAAGTAACCCTTCTATCAGAAACAATAGGTAATCTTATAAAGGAAAAGAACCCTGTTGAATAGTCAAACCTGTGATATGTTCCAATAATCTTGTCGTATTTTGTTTTATAAACACATCTTTTTATTTCTCCTTTGATTCGTTAGCTCGTTCAAACGAGATGTTTACCTTCAGAATTTGTGCACCCTTTGCATAGAATCAGCTGACACCACTCCCCTTTTTTTTACGTTGAGTCATGGTTATCCTTCCGCTTCTGTTTAACGTGAATTCAGATATAAGAGAATTTTCCATCGCTTTTTCTCCTACCATGAAAATTTCCTCTATTACGAAGTTCATTTTTTCTCGAATTATCGAAAGTCATAACAATTGCTTAGCGAGCTTGTAGAATTGCATTTTTTTCATCTTTTATAGGGAAGATTTCATATTGAATCGTTAAGGACACTTCACTCACGTTTCTCATAAAATATGTTTATCTCGAATTTTCGAAAAGCCTCTTATCATCAAAATTGAGTGATAATTTTTCAGATTTTTCGATTTTTTTATTATATGAAAAATAGGTTCCTTTTCTGTGAATTTCAGATTTAGAGAGTATCTTGCTTCTAGGAATTCCTTCCTTCTTTTTTCGAACATTTTCTTTCAATCCACCTTTTGAAGTCCATTCATAAGAAACACTTCCTTTCTGTTTTTCATGAAAATTTCATTTTTTCATCATTTTTCCCGAAAGAGAATCTTGCTTCTAAGAATTCCTTCCTTCTGTTTTTTTCTCATTCTCTAGAATTCTCTCACGACGGCTTCATATCTGCACTTTAGATCAACCATTTGTTCTTCTCAGTAGATGCTTCCATACATTGCATACCGCTACGTGAAAAACAAGAAGGAACAGAACCAAAGACAAACTGCTGAGAATTTCTCTTCGATCATGTCGAATCTGACGAGAAACATCATCCCGGATAATGTGAGTGAAAGAATTTCGCAATAGAATATCATTATATCGATTCAGGTTTCGTTCCGTCTCCCAGGAGTCGCAGCCAAGTTGGCAGCCGATTCAGATGATTTTATTCCTGGAGTGCTGACTTTGGTTGAAAAGGTGAAATTTATGTAGATTTATTAAAAAATTCCCCACATATCTAGCAAAAAGTCTGACCGATTTCAAACGCGCGCCAGTCGCATTTTTGTAAAATGAGTACGGTAGGCCTACCCTAGGGTCGGGACTTTCACAACGAACAGTTAGACCTTTGTGGATTCAAATTATTATTCTTACTTTCAGTCCATTGAATTTAAAGGCGCATCATTTAATCGTTCTTGTGTTTCAAGGCGAAACTGCTACAGTAATAAGCAACCGATTTACGGAGGTCAGACTTTTTTACAGGTATAGGAAGATATGTGTTCCCCATAGTGAGTATAAAATAAGAAAAACTTGACACAATACGATTAAATTTAACGGAATCATTCACTTTCTGTTGAATTCCTCTCCTGAAGTACTCAGCCTCGTGTTGGAATATGATGCTTGAATTTTTTTCCATAGCAATTTTGGAAATAAGAATGAATTTGACTTAAGATGAGTAGATTTAACTGAATAAATCACTTTCCCGTTAATTCCTCTCCTGAAGTATTCACTCGCGTTGAAAAATGAATTTTCTGAGAAGACACATGCTTTCGATTGTGAATAACATCAATTTGGAAGCCTTATTAAGTTTCATAGCCCCAAATTCTCGAGAAAAATAGAAAAAATCGATTTCATTCGTTTTTCTGGTACAAAGAGACACGCACAGTAGAACAAACAATGTAGAAACCGAAGTTCAGTAATGAATCATAGTGTAAATTTGGACTCATTTGAAGGTTCTACAAATAGAGTTTGAATTGCTTCGAGAATTTTTCTGCTCTGAAAAAATGTAATCATTTCTAAGTAGAACTATCTAAGTTTTTAATTGAAAATGGTATTTAAATACCAGAGAAATGTAACAGAAGTTCAACAAAGTAAAACATTTCAGGGGAAAAAATGAAGTGCAGAGTTGAAAAATGGAAAATTAAAAAAAAAAAAGAATGTCGAAATAGCCTACAAATCTGGTGCAACGTTCTATGAACCATTGATAAATCCGAGAATTTCCAATATTCACTGTTTAATCGTTCAAAATTTCCTCATATCGGTCTGCAATCTGCAGTCAGAAATTATTTACCTTTTATCATGAGCGTCGGTAAGGTTGGAAAACTTGAGAAACAAGTAGTGCGGCTGTTTATCAGAAAAAGTCTATAATTGAATAATGAGAATTTTCCAGTCACAAGGAATCTTCATCGAATGGGAACCATCAGAGGACCCAGACGCAGCTTGGGTCTTGGCATCGGATGATGGATCGACAGAAACTGTGGGAAACGTCAAGACACCGCCAAGCTCTGTGGACATGTCCGCATGCAGCAAACTTGCATTCTCCTTGGACGTCAACGACCTCAGATCGTTTATGAGTGTAGAGCCGAAGAAAGGGAAGGGAGGATTCCCATGGATTCGACTGATATCATCGGATGGCTCCAATTATGTACCCCTCTACTTCAGAAATGCTCCAGTTTCTGAGTTCATTGGAGTCCTGCAGAGGTATTTTTTTCATATTTATTACCAAAATATTTCTCGCAACGCTTATGCGAAGTCGTATTGAGCTTGTGGATAAAATGTTTTCCAGATACATCACCCTTCGACGCTCCAGAACAGAGCCGGGACTAGTGATGGTGGTAGACCTCAAATCCGAAGCCCTTGCTAAGAGTGTCAGCATGCTTGATGAAGATGGCGATATGCTTACGGTATTTTTTTCAATTTGATAAAATTTACATTTTCACCTCAAAATATCGCTGATTATGTTCGTTTCGTGAAGAAATGTCGAAAATACTTATTTTTTCTCGATAAAGTTGGAGTATTTACAGTTTTGAGAGAAACTTTAAATCGACTTTTTTTTCTTATAAAAACAGGGGAAAATGTCCTTTTCGAAATAAATATTTCAAAATAATTTCATTTTCTATTGATTTCTTTCAAAATATTGCTTTTTGAGAAGAAATTTGAAATGTGTTTGATTTCTATCAAAATTTTCATTCAATGTTCAAAATCAAAAATGATCATTTTTCAGAGATTCATGAACAATCCATACGCTACAGCTATGACTGGATTCAGCAAGATTACAAACTTTGTTCAAGATCAGGTATTTTTTTCGTTTGACATTAAAATAAGAAGCAATGAATCCTTAGGATTAGTTAATTTTCAAAAACTTCTCATTAGTGTGAAAAGATGTAGTGTAAATGACCAAAGGTGGCTGAAATCGATCTAATTTCGTGAGAATCGAAGAAGAGAAAATTGTTTTAGTTTCGCTTTTTGAAAACTATTCGTCGGTTATTGTGCAGAATTATAATGTTTTCATTTATAACTAGGTCGATTTCAAAAATAATCAAAATAAAATTTTTTGAAGATGTAAAACGATTTTATACTTATTTTTGCAAAATGATAGCTCTACCTATTTTCAAGAATTTATTTAATTTCTCATACACGTTTTCAATCAAAAACGTTTCTTTTCGTCAAGCGAGAGAAATTGAACAGAAAAAGCATCATTCTTTTATTGAAACTTACTTTTCCAAAACAGCAAAAATGATGATTTTGAATATTCCTATCTTGAGACGATGTTTCAATGTGAAAAATGCATTTATCACTCTGTAATGTCACAGAAGTGCTTCAACTTTTAATCTTTTTTATTGTGATTCTTCAGGTCATCAAGTCAGTCCTTGATGAAACCGATGAAGTGAGCCAGGAAGAGAAACTACGCGCGATGAGGGAATTGCTGCAGCATGATGAACATTTGAGGTTTTTTTTGGATTTCGATTCGACGTTGAAAATACTACAAAACATTTCCTAACAGTTTCAGTAGTAATCATTAGAGAAAAGTGTATCCAGATATTACTTGAAAAATTGGTTTAAAAAAATATCAAAAATTCAGAAGAATTTACACAAAAAAGGAGACAATTTTTGAAATTCACAATAAACGATTAAAAAAAAGATTGATAATCAACAGAATTCGCAAAAATGGAAATAATTCGAAAAAACTTATACATGAACAATGTTTCCAGAGTTCATTCTGATGCTGGAGGCGAATTCGAAGTCGTCACTCAACTGGAGTTGCCACCAAGACCGGAAATTTACAGAGAAAAGGCAGTCACTCAGGTTTGTTTTGTTTTTTTTTTAAAAAGTATCTGTAGATTTTGATCGATTCCGATAATGCACGTGGAATAGAAATAAAGAATTTTGAGCAACTTGGGTTCGATCCCCACCTGCGCGTCCTGTTTTTTTTGCTTTTTACACTAAAATCTCACACAGTGGGTTCGATTCCCATCTGTGCAGCAGTTTTTTATCGCATTTTCTAATTAGTCCGATCTCAGGAAGTCTGGAACACCTTCAAAACCGCCAACGGCTCTATTGACCTTCAGAAGTTGCCGCACCTGAAGATGAACATTTTCAGAGGAGGTTTTTTGATATTTCTGACACGATCACATGTACCTTTCCAGGATTGGCAGCAGAAGTACGTAACGAAGCCTGGAAGTACCTTCTGGGTTACCGTGACTGGTCGGAATCGAACGCGGAGTTTGAAAAAGTATGTTTTAGCTTTGAAATAATTTGAAAAGTAAAAATTTACTGAATTTCTTTAAAATTGTGACATTTACAGTGATTTTTCAGTAAATTCTGGGAAATGAAACATTTTTCCTTCTTTTTTCGCGTGATTCAGAGTCGAAAAATTGGGAAATTGTAATGTTTTTGCTGATTGCAGTCATATTTTGGTAGTTTTCAAATCTTTTCAAATAAAAAATGCTCAAAAATTATTCTAGAAACGCGAGAAGATGGCCGCAGAATACGAGCGGATGACCAACCAATGGAAATCGATCAGTGAAGATCAAGAGAAGCGTTTTGCGAAGTTTGCCAAGAGAAGAGCTCTTGTTGGTAAGATTATGATTCTATTAGGTTGATGCACTCAAAATTTCCGATTTTGATATTTGAACTTTGATCCTTCCTCTCTGCGGTTGACCGCTACAATAACCATTGTGCTCTACAAAATAAACAACTCGCCCCTCCTGCTTATCAGTCGCAGTACCACAACCTACTACGATCAATCTAGTTCCCACAATGCCCCGTCTTTTGCACCCATACAGATTCCACAAACGCAACTCATGTTTATTTCTTTTCCTATCTGGCACGAAACCACCAGAGAACCATTGTAAACTGGTCCAAGTATATCCCGAGGACTCCTTCTCCGAGCGTATAGTACGCAAACGATTCAAACGAATCGAGGCTCACGACTA
Organism: Caenorhabditis parvicauda; assembly: GCA_963978915.1. Taxonomy (NCBI): domain Eukaryota; kingdom Metazoa; phylum Nematoda; class Chromadorea; order Rhabditida; family Rhabditidae; genus Caenorhabditis; species Caenorhabditis parvicauda. The sequence continues at coordinate 13,722,361 of OZ022251.1, read as the reverse complement.
CCATTTCGAAACCGAGGAGAGGTCGCAACCGCATGGACGATGGATTTGGATTTACTGAACAGCACCGTCGAAGGAGAGCCATTTGCTACTACGCGATAAATGTCGCAGACCTTCAGAGTAGTCCAGGCAATTGTCGTTCAAAAACTGAAGAAGCTCGGCAAAGTACAAAAGTTGGGCCGTTAGATTTCCCACGTCTCGAGTGGCAAGAACAAGAATTGTCGAGATGACATAGCATGGTGTCTTCTTACGTACAAAAAGGCGACGGCTTGGCTGGACATTTTCATAAAAGGAGATGATAAATGGATATTTGACAATCACGTTACAAGTTATGCCCAGTGGGTGGACAAGGATGATGAGCTGGAACCCGTCGCCAAAGACGAAAAACACCGGAAAAAGGAGATGCTCTCCGTATGGTGGGCAGCCCAGGGCTCCATCCACTGGAAGCCGCTATTCAATGGTACGACGATCACGAGGAATGTCTAGGCTTGCCAGCCAAGAAAATTGAAAACTCGCGCCCAATCCATTCCCTAGTAACGAGGTCGTCTTCACGGTCTTCACGACAACGTCCACCCTCATGTAAGTTAAAAATTGAAAAAAAGCTGACAATGTTTGGATGGCCCATTGTAACCCATGTCTTCTTTTAGCCCTACCTCAAACCTAGTGACTATTGGCTTCTCTCGGACATACAACGAGTCCTAGACGAGGCACACTTCGAGAACCGCGCTGAGGGAAATGCATGGTTGAAGACCTTTTTTGCCTCCAAGCAGCTCGCGTGGTACGGCGAGTAGATCAGTAAGCTGTCCAGTCGCTGACAGAATATTGTGGGCAGATATGGTGGAAATTTCCTATAATATTTTGGTCAACCAATGAAGTTATGTTCTGTTAAACAGTTTCGCACAAATGGGAAATTTTGAGTGCATCAACCTAATAGAAGGTATTTTAAAATAAGGCTGTGATATTTTAAATATTTTTTTCTCATTCGTTCTGAAGCTTTTAATTCTTATTCCTAACCTAAAAACTATACTATATAAACCTTCCTAATTTCGAATTATGTTTTTTTCAACTTCCAGACAAGGACGTGGCCCGTACGGACCGTACAGTACCATACTTCCAAGGCGATGACAACCCGAATCTCACTGCACTGCAACACGTCCTGATGGCGTACGTCATGTACAACTTTGACCTTGGTTCGTTATTTTTTTTTTAGACATTTCCGCAGAAGAGATGAGAAATTTATATCTTGTATTCTTATTGTTGTATCGTTACAAGTAGTTTAGTTCATTGTAATTCAACGATGGGGAGTTTTATTCAAAATTTTAATAGAAATGAAACTTGTCACTTTTTTCAGGTTATGTACAAGGAATGTCCGACTTTGCTTCACCACTTCTCTACGTGATGAAGAATGAAGTGGACGCTTTTTGGTGCTTTGTTGGACTTATGGAGATGACGGTAAGCATTTCTTCCATAGAAAAACCCCAATTTTAATGTTTCAGAGCAGAAACTTCGAAAAGGAGCAGAACTTTATCAAGCTGCAGATGAACCAGCTCAGAGACCTGGTTATGATTGTGAACCCGAGACTTGCTAATTATTTGGGTAGGATTTCTATTTCGAAGTTATTCATTTAGATTGAAGTTTGGATGGATTAGGCTTATTTTCGGGTAACTTGGAGGTTTGGATGAATAAAAATAAGTTTAAATTAAACAATTCCATATCTACAATATTTTTTTAGAATAAGTTTGAAATAGTAAACGAAATTCGTTTAAAAGTGATTCTTAATGAATTAAAAATTCGTTTTATAGATCGTTTAGAAAGAAAATTTTCGTGTAGAAAATGATTTTTATTTTATTCGAAAATTCATAAAATGGTAAAGTTTAACATTGCCAAGTTTACGAAGCTGTTCATATGTCCAAAGTGATCTGAAACTGGAGATCCATCCGGAATTTATTTTACTGGGACTTTAATTAAAATTTCCCGATGTTTCAGAAGGACAGCAGTCAGATGACATGTACTTCTGTTTCCGCTGGGTTCTGGTTTGGTTCAAGCGAGAGCTGAGCTTCTTGGACACTTGTAAGCTGTGGGAGGTTAGTTTTCCAACTTTTTATTCACTTATATCACTAGAATGTTGATGTTTTCAAGCGTAAAAGAATGTTAAGGTACTCTGGACCGGCCATCCATGCCCAAAGTTCCTTCTTCTCATCTGTGTGGTGATTCTAGACTCGCAAGCGAATCTGATCATTGACAATAAATTTGGCTTGACTGAGATTTTGAAGGTAAATTTTCAAGAAATATGATGAGTTGGAACTGAAAAAAAAGAAAAATTTAAACATAAGTTTTTTTTTGATATCGTGAAACTACGTAACTCTTGGTAGTCGAGAAGATTTACCAAAGTGTGGATGGAAAGGGATTTTTTGGTGGCCAGTTGGTGCCATGAGATTATTTCTCATATAAGAGAATTTGCTTTTCGAGTTTAACAGCGAATTTTTACTGTAATATTACTGTAGCTGGGTAAATTATCATGAAATCATGTTTTCATTGAAACAACAGTGCAACGGAGTACTACTGCAGTATTACTGTAGCTGGGAAGAATCAAAATGAAATCGAATTCTCTTGAAAATTACTGCACAACGAGGCACTACTGTAGTATTACTGTACCATGAAATCATATTATCTATAAAAAGTTCGGTTGAACGAGCTATTACTGTAGTATTACTGGGAAATGCACAAAAATTAGTAAGAACACTGAAAATTACAGCATGTAAACGACATGTTGAAATCTTGTTTTTGTATTTTTTTATAAGCGCATTTTCACTGTACCTGGGAGAATGATCATGAAATCATATTCTCAATATAAAGTTCAGCTGAACTTTTACTATTACTGTTACTGTACCTACGGTACTATTACTGTACCTGGGGAAAAATTATCGTGAAATTGTATTCTCACTAAAATTACATCACAACTAAGTATTACTGTATTATTACTCTACCTGAAGAATGTAAATTTATGAAAAACATCATGAAATCATATTCTGACAAAAAAATACAGCACATCATAGTACTATTGTAGTATTACTGTACCTGGAAAATGCACAAAAATTAGTAAGAACACTGAAAATTACAGCATGTAAACGACATGTCTCTTCATCTCGACCTCCAAGAGATTTTGACGGCTTCAGAAGCCATCTTCCACCAGCTTTCCGCAAGTCAGGACAAGCTTCCAGCCCATATCTGTGAGTATTTGAATATTGGCGAATCCGCAAAGACATCGTCAACGTCGTCACCGTCGAAGAATCTGTTGATTGACCTTGATTGATTTGTTCCCCTCTCATAACTTGCTCTAAAAATTGAATTAACTCTATATTATCTCCAGATTAACTAAATTCATAATGGGTTACTACAGTGAGTTTTTAAATCAGCCTATGAAAGAAAATCTTGAAAAACATCGTGTATTTGAAATGTTAAAAACAAGATAAGGTGATCTGGAATTAATATGGAAAGGTGTACAATGTAATTTAATTCTGATTTCATTTTCCTAGAAATCGTAGTTTTCGCTTACTCGAACTGACGTGATTTTAATGTGCTTAACAACAATGGTAACTAAACTCGGTGATCTGAACCTGTTCACCCGAGTTCTTCGAGACTTCTGATGGTAACTGAATTAAGGTTCGAATACTCATAATAGAAAGAAGAACATGCTAGATTTTATTGATGGTTTTGAGAAAAAATCTTTTTAGTACTGTTCATCGGATGATAAAAGCGATAGTTTGCCTTGAATCGAATTCAGTTACCATAGCCAATAATTCAAAGTGAATAACAAAAATGCACTTATAATGCGCATTTTTTGTAAATACGAATGTTTGTTGTAACAGTCGAAGGAAATTTTTGTTTTTTCAAAAAATTTGATTGTTTTTTGAAAGCGGTTTACCATGAGAAATCTTGAATTTTCAAAGAAATCGATTTGTTTCATCAGAAAATTTGAGAAAAAAACGGTTTTTCTTACTTACAAGTACTGAAAATCCTACACAAATTCAAGTGTTTACAAAATGTCTCAATTTTTCGATGAAATGAAGTTGTTTTATCCTGAATAAGTAGAGAAAAATGCCTGGTAACATGAAATTTAAAGTTGAGAAAACTGTAGAGATTGTATCTTATTTCCCACCTGTTGCCAATTTGTAAATGAACTATCTAATTGTACATATTGAACCGAGTTTCTATCACCTGTGATGTTTTCATTCTAATTTTCTCATAAATATTTTCGCGAAATGATGTTTTTATAGTAGTTTTTGGTTCAGTTTTCCGAATATACCTGACTCCTTAAAGCAACTCGATTAAAAGTGGTTCCAGGTAATGTTGAGTTGTCGCCCCACACCAAGTTTGCTGAAAAAAGTCAAGGAGTTATCGGCATCTTTCTCGAGTGAGTTTTTGATACAAATCTATACGAGTTTCTCAAAAAAGAATGTTTTTTCCATCTATTTAATGATGAAGTCAGGTTAGAAAGAAGGCTTTGGTAATATAACTTCCAAAGAATGACTCTCTCTCTCTCTCCTAAAGGTTTTTCGATCCCAAAACTTGATTTTTTTCAAAAAAATGCTTTTTTTTTAATGATTACTCTTTGTGATGAAATTAGGTTGAGAAAAAAGTTTGTTAGTATTTCTGGGATGTATGGAAGTCAGGTTAAAAACAGAATTTCGTTAGTAGAACTTTAGTTTGCATATTTTTCATCAAAATCAATGTTCATATTGAATTAATGAGAAAAGATAGAAGTAAGTTTGGAAAAAGTTAATTTTTATATTAAAAAATAGTTTACAGAACAAAGTCTATAATTCAGGATGCTTGGCCATGCAAACTTCGACTAGTGTTAGTTCACAAAATAAGCCAGATGTGCTACCGGACAAGTCGAAATTACTGAAAGTTGACTGGGTTCTGGAGAAAATGGTATGTTTTTTGTCATTTTACGTTAAAACTGAGAAGATAGCTGACAATTTACATCTTTTGAAGGTTTATAACCAGAAGTATCCGAATTTTCCGGAAAAATTTGATAAGTGGGATGTTTTTTTACGAAAAGAGTAGTAATTCCCGCTAATTTGAAGTTTTCAGATGAGAAATAATTGAAATTGTTCCGAAATGTCTTTTAATCTTTTTAAAGCAGAAAAATTCAGGTTCCCCTGGTTCTAAAGTCACATGTACGTAACTTCGTCGACATCTGTCAACCTGATGTAGTGTTCGAAGACAAACTTTACAACTATAATATCAAAACAAGGTGACTTTTCCGTTGATTTTTCTAAAATTGACAAAAAATGGATTTTTGTTCGGTTGAAAAATTCATAGAGAATGATTTTTAACTCAAATACGAACATCAAGAATGATAGTTTCAATTTCATCGACAAAATTTATCTAAAATGAAATTTTAGTCACTTACAAAATTAATTTAAAAATGTTTTGCACTTTATTTGAAAATTCATTTTTTAAACAATTTTTGTTTTTTTTTCAGATTTAGCTGAAGACATTTGTAAAAATTAATCTTCATAATATATTTAGAATAATTATCAAAAAATGATCGGCGTTCATTTAAAAATTATTTTTCATAAATCAAAAGTCAACGATCTTTTAGAAAGAAAATTTTCAGATAGAAAAATATTTTTATTTCATCAAAAAAATTTCATCGAAATGATTTTTCATTAATTAAAAAAATTGAATAATTCAGATCATCCCTCCTGAACCACATTGCGAAAGTCCGCATGTACTATCGTTACCTTTCCCCGTACAATAAAGTCGAAGTGAGTTATTTATCACGGGAAGACCGTCATAATATAGATAAGTTAAGATACAGGAACAGGTTTGATATGCAAAAAAGTGGGTATAACGGACTCGCACAGTTCTTTATCGTTTTCCTTACTTTAGTTAACGAACACGGCATCCTTGGTTCCTTTTATGAACGAAATATTCGTTTTTGCGCTTTTTTCAGCTTAAATCAGGTCTAGGTCGGCTATTAAACCGAACCTCATCCTAGAGAAGTAAATATCTACTTTTTGTTCTTTTTTTCACTTTTGTTAGGTTTAAGTAAGATTTAGGCCTAAAAAAGAAGTACAAAACAAAACAAAAATGATTTTTATTTTTTGATTTAGGTTCGCTTATGTCAACGAATATGTGTTAAGAGTCGAATTTTTAGAGAGTCTGAGAAAAGTGATTTCGATATTATTTTATGTTTTTATCGGCAAAATCAGATAATTGAATTTTTAGTGGACAGGCTCGTGCGTCTACGAAGATGAAGATGTTGTAGTGGTCCTGTGGAAGTTCACAACTCTGGAATCCAGCTTCATGTCCTACTTCCCTACGTTCATCACGAAGAGAGAGGTGATTTTAAATTTTTGAAGTTTAAAATTGAAAACTTCATTGGCTATAGATTTGGGTAGAGTTAAAAATACTGATTCAATTAGCGTTGGTCTCGCTTCTAGGAGAGCTCTGGCAGTCGAGTTACAGAGTGTTGAAGTTGAATGAGAAAAACTTCATAGTACCGTAAGTCTCATGTGATTTTCAATGATCGTATGAAAATATCTCAATGTCGTAGTTGGATCTAATAGAACAGAACTTGCTGATTCCAATGCGCACGGTTCTCACTTTTGGTTGAGATTGGATACTTGAGCTAAAGTGTGTTAAAGTTTATTGACAGAAAATTTGCGGTGGTGTAGCTTCAGAACGGATGCTCAGAATCGTATGATCGTTGGGATTTTCGAAACAAAATTTGAATACGTTTTGGTAAACAATAAAATTGTTTTCAGCAAAAAATGAACGTCAAAGAAGGATCTCTGGATGTTCATGTGGACAAAGACGGTATGGTGTATAAAATTGTCAACAGGCAGGTTTTGAATTTGATTTAATCGATAATTAAAAATGCCGCCTTGATAGATAACAGCATCCGATCGTGAAGGAGCAAAAGCAATGATGAAAATCAAAGATGAACAGAAGGAATTGTACCAGAGAGATGAAGAAAAACGAATAAGAAAGGAGTTCGATGAACAGTTTCATAGTTAAATCCTCCAGAACTCAGATGAAGTAGCCCATAGATCCCTTGTTCCTGTTTGTTGTTTAAGATTTTATAGCACAAATAAATTTTATTCGGATTATTTCTCACCATTTTTGCATCAACTGTTGATCGTGATGATTTCAGTTTTGATACCTATGCTAGAATCATCCAGAATGAGTCGTTTTACCTTGAATTAAATTTTATGAATTTCTTTCAAAATCAAAGAGTCAGTTTTGAGTCAATATCTTTCGCTCATGAAATTTAATCTAATCTAGAAAAAAAATTGAATTAAATCAGACAGAGTTTTTTTTCCAAAATTATTTCGAAATAAAATTGAATTGTTCTGAAGAAAACACGGGATTAATTTCGTTCATAAAAAACTAAATAAAAATGTTACAGTAACTTAGTTTCGGCCCAAATTAATCATTTCAATTCGAAACAATTAATTTGAATTAAAATTGGACTATTCTTGACACATTGTTTCTGATCATTTTCATTTATCTCGATTTCAACACTTTTCCGAGCTAATCTTGCTGAGTTAAGGTATGGGGAATGATCCCAGTAAGGCTCAGGCAAAGAAAGTGACCCCCCAGGTGTCGATTAGAAGAAGGGATGTGATGGCAGAATGTTACTTCAAAAATGTGTCAAATTCGACTGATGGGATTAGTTTTGAACGACTAACTGTGAGTTTTCTGTACTCTTTGTGAGAAAAGTGGAAGTGATATTCTAAAACTGATTTTGAATTGAAAAATGATATTTAAAAAAATAATTTAACACTTGAGATTAATTTTGGAATAATTTCGAATATTCCCGAAATCAAATTGAGATCGTTTCATAGAGTTACTGAGGTTGTTTAGAGTTCGAAGATCTTTGAATATTTAGGAGTTGTTCAATGAAGATTTGGCTGAGAGCCTCTGGGCCTATTTTGTTGATGAGAAACCGAGAACAGAAGTGATAACTATGGAAGAATTCACCAAGAAATCGGCACGACTTCTAGGGTCATCTACGGATGTTTATGTTCAAAGTGAGTTTTGAATTTTTCAAATTCAAAAAAGGCTCATGCGATTTTCAGTCGAGAACTTTGCTAGTTAGTTAGTTATTAAGCTAGTTTTGTAGTTGAAATAACTTTTGAGTACTGTAACTTCAGAACGTATGGTCGCATCCACGTTAAAGTAGGTGAATTCTACCTCCCAGATAATTGTGAACATAACTGTGTCAAAAACTGCTTATTTCAAAAAAAATGTACAGGTAAAAATCGAAAAACATTAACCTTATGTGATTTCCGACTTCGGTTCAGAAACTTTGTCTCAGAATCGTTCGAAAATAGTTGAATCCGATAGAACAGAACATGCTGATTCTAATGAGCTTGGTCTCACTTCCAGAAAAGATCTGAAAGTCGAAGTACAGAGAGTTGAAGTTAAGTGCCAGAAACTTCGGAGTACTGTAACTTCAGAACGGAGGCTCAGGTTCGCGTCAAAGTTGGCTTGTTCGGTTCGGGGTATTCTTAACATTTCTGTATCATGAATTCCATAATGATTTCGGCTGAAATCGAAGAGATAAGAGAAGAATTTTGATCGTAAATAGAAAATTACATGAGACTACTAATGAGTCAATTTCAGTACTTCAACCAGTACTCCACTTCATCAAAGTCAGCTCTGACTGTGCCGGAGCAGAAGCTGTACATGGTGATGAACATTTCATCAATGTACTCAGTCAGAAGATGGTAAGATATCACTCTGAAATCGCCTTAAACAACGTTCAGGATGGTGAAAATGTGGACCAAATCGTTCAATGGAAACGAAACTTTGCCCCTAAGTTTTGTAATGATGTTCAAGCACTTGTACTCAGCAAGTTCACTATGAGACCAATGGTGAATTTTGGAAATTCACAAAAATGTAATGAAATGAGTAGATTTTGGTTAATGTTGCTCGCTTCGTAATGAGCTCTAGAAGTTCAGTTCTGAAGTTGTGTCGTTTTCTGCAGTCACTAGGTGAATTTAAATTTCAGAACAAGACTGACTTCTCATCGGACATCCTAACACCTCTGCAAATGTGGTTCCTGCAGGTCTGTCTTCCGCAAGCGTTTTTCCCAGAGCGAGATGAGGTATGTCTTTTGAATTGAAACTATACTTGAATTTGACATGATCTTTGTTTCTCATGTTTTTTATCAGCGAAAATTTGTATTCATTAGTCTCAAAGTAATCTAGAATGGAGTTGTCGACGATGTCACCGACGACGTCGTTGGAATCGAATTTCAGAACTAATCCTAAGAAAAGTCAGTTTTTTTTTTGGAAAAACTCGGAACTAATGTATGAGATTTCACTTCTGAAACATGTTCAACACAGTCAACAAGTTAGTCTCTCACATCACGTGCTGTACATAAACTGCTTCTTACAGCACATGACGTACACAAGTACAGCATGTTTTTAGAGTATTTGTGTTATATTCGAAAAGGAACATTTATTCTTCCATTCCAAGTTGCTCATTTAGGGCGTTTCACAGCACTGGTCCCCGTTATACACTAGCCTTCAACAAGGCATCAGCACAAATCGATTCGAAACTCTGGTATTCGACTACCGTGGCCCGACCGTATCAATCATTAGGCTCACGGACAAGCGGATTGTGGCGATTGCCAGCGATCAAGAGTGGAGGTACGAGTACTGAATGAGAAGAGAAATATTTGAAACGAGCTTCACTTGAGTCTTACCAAGAAATCTAGAACAATGACATCACACGATGGAGCCGTGTTTTATAGTATCTCAAGTCTGAGCCTAATTGTCAAATACCTGAGCTTATTGAACCAGTTCCAAGCCAATGCCTAACCTAAGCTAAAACTGCACCACAATACCGCTGGAACCACAGCGTGGTGTCATGGTTCTCGGTGCCTGCACGTCATGGCGACTGCGCAGGATTTCCAACCCTAGTGGTTTCTACTCAGTAAAATAGTGTAGTTAGACCTGAAAATTATGGTGAGAGCTGAGTCCGAGATGACCAGGGTTCGTATGAATATTACCATGGTATAGGAGACCTGGTAAAGTCCATACGAACCTTGGTTATCGCGGAACAAGGTCTTGCTATAGTTTTACTCACGTTTACCAGGTCTAGTTTTAAAAAAAACGTTTTTCCAGACACAGTAGCAACCGTTTCGGAGGTCCGGCAACTTGTCTTGTCGAATTGTATCCGGATATCAAAAAGTTCGAAGGAGCATCGTCCATCTATTGCAATCTGAAACTCCGCTCAGCGGCGTACGGAGTCTCCTTCAAGGAAATTGTCAAAATCGACAAGGACTTCAACCAAGTAGCCGATATCGAAGTGTGGGGATGTTCTGGAGCGTCGACATTGGCTGAACAACAGAAGTTGAAAAATTGGCAAAAACAGCAGGCTGAGAAGCATAAGAAGGTTTGTTTTATGGGGATTATTTTGAGAATCGGGAATATCCTGATGATAGAATTCTAACTGCGATCAGTTGAGGTTTCTTCAGTTCAAATGCTGGTAGAAAATTTAATTTCTTATGAATAAGTCACTGATAGAAGTGATAATGAAGGTATTGGATGAGTTTCCCTTTGTTTCGTCAATCATGAATTTGCAACTATAAATTAATGGGTAAAAATGAGTTTGCCATAGTTTTGAGCGATTATCATTGAAGAAAATCGCCTGGCACGCTTTTAATGAAACATTTATTGAAATTCAGGTACCTTTACCCGGAAACTGGGACGACAATCCGGACAAGACGCTCCTCGAGATGGCAGGTTTCCAGTTCTCAAGCGAAAGAGAAAATATGGCCCAAGAAGCGATGCGTAGAGAGAAAGGTCTTATTGATTGAATGGGATCATTATAATGAAAAATTTACAGAAAAAGCTCAGGGACACTGAAACTGACCAAGTATTGTGCTTTACAATCATTCCAACATCACTTGTAACCTATCCCCCCATTCACTTACTAGTCTTCGCTAGCAAATAGTCATAATAAACTGCTCAATCAATATTTACTTGATGTGTAGGTGATTAAACTGAATGAAAGGAGCTTGCTCTTACTCCTGGGGAAGCTCTGGGAGTCGAGTTACAGAGAGTTAAAGTTGAGTGACAGAAACTTTGGGGTACTGTAACTTCAGAACGGAGACTCGGATTTGTGTCAAAGTAGATTCATTCTATTTTTCACATAATTTTGAACATTTCTGTGTTAGAAACTCTAAATTTCAAGAAAAAATCTCGAGATCAAAATCGAAAAAAATCCATGGGCTATAGCCTTATGTGATTTTCGATTTTTGGCCGAAAACTTTTTGTCTCAAAATCGATCGAAAACAGTTGGATCTGATAGAACAGAACATGCTGATTCTAATGAGCTTGGTCTCACTTCCAGAAAAGATCTGAAAGTCAACTTACAGAGAGTTGAAGTTGACTGACAGAAACTTTGGGGTACTGTAACTTCAGAACGGAGGCTCAGAAAAGCGTCAAAGTAGATTCATTCTATTTTTCACATCATTGTGAACATTTCTGAGACAAAAAATCAAAAATCGAAAATCATCATTGTGAACATTTCTGTGTAAGAAACTCTAAATTTCAAGAAAAAATCTCGAGACCAAAATCGAAAAAATCCATGGGCTATAGCCTTATGTGATTTTCGATTTTTGGCCAAAAATTTTTTGTCTCAGAAGCGATCAAAAACAGTTGGATCTGATAGAACAGAACATGCTGATTCTAATGAGCCTGCTCTTGTTCCTAGAGGAGTTCTGGGAGTCGACTTACAGAGAGTTGAAGTTGAGTGAAAGAAACTTTGGGGTACTGTAATTTCAGAACGGAGACTCGGATTTGTGTCAAAGTAGATTCATTCTATTTTTCACATCATTGTGAACATTTCTGTGTTAGAAACTCTAAATTTCAAGAAAAAATCTCGAGACCAAAATCGAAAAAATCCATGGGCTATAGCCTTACGTGATTTTCGATTTTTGGCCGAAAACTTTTTGTCTCAAAATCGATCGAAAACAGTTGGATCTGATAGAACAGAACATGCTGATTCTAATGAGCTTGGTCTCACTTCCAGAAAAGATCTGAAAGTCAACTTACAGAGAGTTGAAGTTGACTGACAGAAACTTTGGGGTACTGTAACTTCAGAACGGAGGCTCAGAAAAGCGTCAAAGTAGATTCATTCTATTTTTCACATCATTGTGAACATTTCTGTGTAAGAAACTCTAAATTTCAAGAAAAAATCTCGAGACCAAAATCGAAAAAATCCATGGGCTATAGCCTTATGTGATTTTCGATTTTTGGCCGAAAACTTTTTGTCTCAAAATCGATCGAAAACAGTTGGATCTGATAGAACAGAACATGCTGATTCTAATGAGCTTGGTCTCACTTCCAGAAAAGATCTGAAAGTCAACTGAGACCAAGCTCATTAGAATCAGCATGTTCTGTTCTATCAGATCCAACTGTTTTCGATCGATTTTGAGACAAAAAGTTTTCGGCCAAAAATCGAAAATCACATAAGGCTATAGCCCATGGATTTTTTCGATTTTGGTCTCGAGATTTTTTCTTGAAATTTAGAGTTTCTTACACAGAAATGTTCACAATGATGTGAAAAATAGAATGAATCTACTTTGACGCTTTTCTGAGCCTCCGTTCTGAAGTTACAGTACCCCAAAGTTTCTGTCAGTCAACTTCAACTCTCTGTAAGTTGACTTTCAGATCTTTTCTGGAAGTGAGACCAAGCTCATTAGAATCAGCATGTTCTGTTCTATCAGATCCAACTGTTTTCGATCGATTTTGAGACAAAAAGTTTTCGGCCAAAAATCGAAAATCACGTAAGGCTATAGCCCATGGATTTTTTCGATTTTGGTCTCGAGATTTTTTCTTGAAATTTAGAGTTTCTAACACAGAAATGTTCACAATGATGTGAAAAATAGAATGAATCTACTTTGACACAAATCCGAGTCTCCGTTCTGAAATTACAGTACCCCAAAGTTTCTTTCACTCAACTTCAACTCTCTGTAAGTCGACTCCCAGAACTCCTCTAGGAACAAGAGCAGGCTCATTAGAATCAGCATGTTCTGTTCTATCAGATCCAACTGTTTTTGATCGCTTCTGAGACAAAAAATTTTTGGCCAAAAATCGAAAATCACATAAGGCTATAGCCCATGGATTTTTTCGATTTTGGTCTCGAGATTTTTTCTTGAAATTTAGAGTTTCTTACACAGAAATGTTCACAATGATGTGAAAAATAGAATGAATCTACTTTGACGCTTTTCTGAGCCTCCGTTCTGAAGTTACAGTACCCCAAAGTTTCTGTCAGTCAACTTCAACTCTCTGTAAGTTGACTTTCAGATCTTTTCTGGAAGTGAGACCAAGCTCATTAGAATCAGCATGTTCTGTTCTATCAGATCCAACTGTTTTCGATCGATTTTGAGACAAAAAGTTTTCGGCCAAAAATCGAAAATCACATAAGGCTATAGCCCATGGATTTTTTTCGATTTTGATCTCGAGATTTTTTCTTGAAATTTAGAGTTTCTAACACAGAAATGTTCAAAATTATGTGAAAAATAGAATGAATCTACTTTGACACAAATCCGAGTCTCCGTTCTGAAGTTACAGTACCCCAAAGTTTCTGTCACTCAACTTTAACTCTCTGTAACTCGACTCCCAGAGCTTCCCCAGGAGTAAGAGCAAGCTCCTTTCATTCAGTTTAATCACCTACACATCAAGTAAATATTGATTGAGCAGTTTATTATGACTATTTGCTAGCGAAGACTAGTAAGTGAATGGGGGGATAGGTTACAAGTGATGTTGGAATGATTGTAAAGCACAATACTTGGTCAGTTTCAGTGTCCCTGAGCTTTTTCTGTAAATTTTTCATTATAATGATCCCATTCAATCAATAAGACCTTTCTCTCTACGCATCGCTTCTTGGGCCATATTTTCTCTTTCGCTTGAGAACTGGAAACCTGCCATCTCGAGGAGCGTCTTGTCCGGATTGTCGTCCCAGTTTCCGGGTAAAGGTACCTGAATTTCAATAAATGTTTCATTAAAAGCGTGCCAGGCGATTTTCTTCAATGATAATCGCTCAAAACTATGGCAAACTCATTTTTACCCATTAATTTATAGTTGCAAATTCATGATTGACGAAACAAAGGGAAACTCATCCAATACCTTCATTATCACTTCTATCAGTGACTTATTCATAAGAAATTAAATTTTCTACCAGCATTTGAACTGAAGAAACCTCAACTGATCGCAGTTAGAATTCTATCATCAGGATATTCCCGATTCTCAAAATAATCCCCATAAAACAAACCTTCTTATGCTTCTCAGCCTGCTGTTTTTGCCAATTTTTCAACTTCTGTTGTTCAGCCAATGTCGACGCTCCAGAACATCCCCACACTTCGATATCGGCTACTTGGTTGAAGTCCTTGTCGATTTTGACAATTTCCTTGAAGGAGACTCCGTACGCCGCTGAGCGGAGTTTCAGATTGCAATAGATGGACGATGCTCCTTCGAACTTTTTGATATCCGGATACAATTCGACAAGACAAGTTGCCGGACCTCCGAAACGGTTGCTACTGTGTCTGGAAAAACGTTTTTTTTAAAACTAGACCTGGTAAACGTGAGTAAAACTATAGCAAGACCTTGTTCCGCGATAACCAAGGTTCGTATGGACTTTACCAGGTCTCCTATACCATGGTAATATTCATACGAACCCTGGTCATCTCGGACTCAGCTCTCACCATAATTTTCAGGTCTAACTACACTATTTTACTGAGTAGAAACCACTAGGGTTGGAAATCCTGCGCAGTCGCCATGACGTGCAGGCACCGAGAACCATGACACCACGCTGTGGTTCCAGCGGTATTGTGGTGCAGTTTTAGCTTAGGTTAGGCATTGGCTTGGAACTGGTTCAATAAGCTCAGGTATTTGACAATTAGGCTCAGACTTGAGATACTATAAAACACGGCTCCATCGTGTGATGTCATTGTTCTAGATTTCTTGGTAAGACTCAAGTGAAGCTCGTTTCAAATATTTCTCTTCTCATTCAGTACTCGTACCTCCACTCTTGATCGCTGGCAATCGCCACAATCCGCTTGTCCGTGAGCCTAATGATTGATACGGTCGGGCCACGGTAGTCGAATACCAGAGTTTCGAATCGATTTGTGCTGATGCCTTGTTGAAGGCTAGTGTATAACGGGGACCAGTGCTGTGAAACGCCCTAAATGAGCAACTTGGAATGGAAGAATAAATGTTCCTTTTCGAATATAACACAAATACTCTAAAAACATGCTGTACTTGTGTACGTCATGTGCTGTAAGAAGCAGTTTATGTACAGCACGTGATGTGAGAGACTAACTTGTTGACTGTGTTGAACATGTTTCAGAAGTGAAATCTCATACATTAGTTCCGAGTTTTTCCAAAAAAAAAACTGACTTTTCTTAGGATTAGTTCTGAAATTCGATTCCAACGACGTCGTCGGTGACATCGTCGACAACTCCATTCTAGATTACTTTGAGACTAATGAATACAAATTTTCGCTGATAAAAAACATGAGAAACAAAGATCATGTCAAATTCAAGTATAGTTTCAATTCAAAAGACATACCTCATCTCGCTCTGGGAAAAACGCTTGCGGAAGACAGACCTGCAGGAACCACATTTGCAGAGGTGTTAGGATGTCCGATGAGAAGTCAGTCTTGTTCTGAAATTTAAATTCACCTAGTGACTGCAGAAAACGACACAACTTCAGAACTGAACTTCTAGAGCTCATTACGAAGCGAGCAACATTAACCAAAATCTACTCATTTCATTACATTTTTGTGAATTTCCAAAATTCACCATTGGTCTCATAGTGAACTTGCTGAGTACAAGTGCTTGAACATCATTACAAAACTTAGGGGCAAAGTTTCGTTTCCATTGAACGATTTGGTCCACATTTTCACCATCCTGAACGTTGTTTAAGGCGATTTCAGAGTGATATCTTACCATCTTCTGACTGAGTACATTGATGAAATGTTCATCACCATGTACAGCTTCTGCTCCGGCACAGTCAGAGCTGACTTTGATGAAGTGGAGTACTGGTTGAAGTACTGAAATTGACTCATTAGTAGTCTCATGTAATTTTCTATTTACGATCAAAATTCTTCTCTTATCTCTTCGATTT
Source organism: Caenorhabditis parvicauda (assembly GCA_963978915.1). NCBI lineage: Eukaryota > Metazoa > Nematoda > Chromadorea > Rhabditida > Rhabditidae > Caenorhabditis > Caenorhabditis parvicauda. The sequence continues at coordinate 13,706,204 of OZ022251.1, read as the reverse complement.
CAGCCGAAATCATTATGGAATTCATGATACAGAAATGTTAAGAATACCCCGAACCGAACAAGCCAACTTTGACGCGAACCTGAGCCTCCGTTCTGAAGTTACAGTACTCCGAAGTTTCTGGCACTTAACTTCAACTCTCTGTACTTCGACTTTCAGATCTTTTCTGGAAGTGAGACCAAGCTCATTAGAATCAGCATGTTCTGTTCTATCGGATTCAACTATTTTCGAACGATTCTGAGACAAAGTTTCTGAACCGAAGTCGGAAATCACATAAGGTTAATGTTTTTCGATTTTTACCTGTACATTTTTTTTGAAATAAGCAGTTTTTGACACAGTTATGTTCACAATTATCTGGGAGGTAGAATTCACCTACTTTAACGTGGATGCGACCATACGTTCTGAAGTTACAGTACTCAAAAGTTATTTCAACTACAAAACTAGCTTAATAACTAACTAACTAGCAAAGTTCTCGACTGAAAATCGCATGAGCCTTTTTTGAATTTGAAAAATTCAAAACTCACTTTGAACATAAACATCCGTAGATGACCCTAGAAGTCGTGCCGATTTCTTGGTGAATTCTTCCATAGTTATCACTTCTGTTCTCGGTTTCTCATCAACAAAATAGGCCCAGAGGCTCTCAGCCAAATCTTCATTGAACAACTCCTAAATATTCAAAGATCTTCGAACTCTAAACAACCTCAGTAACTCTATGAAACGATCTCAATTTGATTTCGGGAATATTCGAAATTATTCCAAAATTAATCTCAAGTGTTAAATTATTTTTTTAAATATCATTTTTCAATTCAAAATCAGTTTTAGAATATCACTTCCACTTTTCTCACAAAGAGTACAGAAAACTCACAGTTAGTCGTTCAAAACTAATCCCATCAGTCGAATTTGACACATTTTTGAAGTAACATTCTGCCATCACATCCCTTCTTCTAATCGACACCTGGGGGGTCACTTTCTTTGCCTGAGCCTTACTGGGATCATTCCCCATACCTTAACTCAGCAAGATTAGCTCGGAAAAGTGTTGAAATCGAGATAAATGAAAATGATCAGAAACAATGTGTCAAGAATAGTCCAATTTTAATTCAAATTAATTGTTTCGAATTGAAATGATTAATTTGGGCCGAAACTAAGTTACTGTAACATTTTTATTTAGTTTTTTATGAACGAAATTAATCCCGTGTTTTCTTCAGAACAATTCAATTTTATTTCGAAATAATTTTGGAAAAAAAACTCTGTCTGATTTAATTCAATTTTTTTTCTAGATTAGATTAAATTTCATGAGCGAAAGATATTGACTCAAAACTGACTCTTTGATTTTGAAAGAAATTCATAAAATTTAATTCAAGGTAAAACGACTCATTCTGGATGATTCTAGCATAGGTATCAAAACTGAAATCATCACGATCAACAGTTGATGCAAAAATGGTGAGAAATAATCCGAATAAAATTTATTTGTGCTATAAAATCTTAAACAACAAACAGGAACAAGGGATCTATGGGCTACTTCATCTGAGTTCTGGAGGATTTAACTATGAAACTGTTCATCGAACTCCTTTCTTATTCGTTTTTCTTCATCTCTCTGGTACAATTCCTTCTGTTCATCTTTGATTTTCATCATTGCTTTTGCTCCTTCACGATCGGATGCTGTTATCTATCAAGGCGGCATTTTTAATTATCGATTAAATCAAATTCAAAACCTGCCTGTTGACAATTTTATACACCATACCGTCTTTGTCCACATGAACATCCAGAGATCCTTCTTTGACGTTCATTTTTTGCTGAAAACAATTTTATTGTTTACCAAAACGTATTCAAATTTTGTTTCGAAAATCCCAACGATCATACGATTCTGAGCATCCGTTCTGAAGCTACACCACCGCAAATTTTCTGTCAATAAACTTTAACACACTTTAGCTCAAGTATCCAATCTCAACCAAAAGTGAGAACCGTGCGCATTGGAATCAGCAAGTTCTGTTCTATTAGATCCAACTACGACATTGAGATATTTTCATACGATCATTGAAAATCACATGAGACTTACGGTACTATGAAGTTTTTCTCATTCAACTTCAACACTCTGTAACTCGACTGCCAGAGCTCTCCTAGAAGCGAGACCAACGCTAATTGAATCAGTATTTTTAACTCTACCCAAATCTATAGCCAATGAAGTTTTCAATTTTAAACTTCAAAAATTTAAAATCACCTCTCTCTTCGTGATGAACGTAGGGAAGTAGGACATGAAGCTGGATTCCAGAGTTGTGAACTTCCACAGGACCACTACAACATCTTCATCTTCGTAGACGCACGAGCCTGTCCACTAAAAATTCAATTATCTGATTTTGCCGATAAAAACATAAAATAATATCGAAATCACTTTTCTCAGACTCTCTAAAAATTCGACTCTTAACACATATTCGTTGACATAAGCGAACCTAAATCAAAAAATAAAAATCATTTTTGTTTTGTTTTGTACTTCTTTTTTAGGCCTAAATCTTACTTAAACCTAACAAAAGTGAAAAAAAGAACAAAAAGTAGATATTTACTTCTCTAGGATGAGGTTCGGTTTAATAGCCGACCTAGACCTGATTTAAGCTGAAAAAAGCGCAAAAACGAATATTTCGTTCATAAAAGGAACCAAGGATGCCGTGTTCGTTAACTAAAGTAAGGAAAACGATAAAGAACTGTGCGAGTCCGTTATACCCACTTTTTTG
>OZ022251.1:13673102-13703281 GCA_963978915.1 Caenorhabditis parvicauda | reverse complement strand
CGAGCACCCAACTTCATAAAATATTCACAGAATCACAACCAGGTGGGCCACAATGCATTCAAGCGCTTTATCGGTGACTTTTTAATGTTTTTTTTCGATTTAGCCTTTTTGTCTCAATCAGACACAATAGACTTTCATTTTTTTTTGAGAATTCAAAATTTATAAAACTATGAAAATGATGATTTTTTTATAGTTCAAAAAAATTATTTTCAAAAACTGAGAATAATATTGAAGACTTACTTCCAGCTTGTGCCAGGTCTACTTCTCGACCACTCGGTCTGACGGCTACGGTCACTGTCTGGATTTCTATTGGACCCATGTTCTGCAAATATTATTATTTTCACTCTGAATTATAGTCATCGTAGAGAGAGAGGGAGCGAGAGAGAGAGAGAAAGAGACAGAGAGAGAGAGAGAGAGAGAGAGAGAGAGAGAGAGAGAGAGAGAGAAAGAGAGAGAGAGAGAGAAGAGAAGAGAGAGAGAGAGAGAGAGAGAGAGAGAGAGAGTATCTTACCTAATTTTCCATTAACATGCACTAAATATTATTATCGTACAAGATATGACTTTTACAGGAAAAAAACAAAGTTCTTGAACAATAATAAGAATCACATCCTCTATCATCATTTTCACATTAAACGCTTCTGATTTCGAAGTTCGTTAAATTTTTTATCCAGTTTTGACAAAAATTACCTAATCCTATTTGTGCTCACATAGCTTCCTCTACCTGTAAAAAAAGTCTTGCCTCCGTAAATCGGGTACTTAGTACCGTAGCAGTTTCGCCTTGAAATACAAGAACGCAAAAGTAATGCGCCTTTAATTTCAGAATGGACTGAAATTAAGAATAATAATTTAAATCCACAAAGATCTAACTGTTCGTTGTGAAAGTCCCGACCCTACCGTACTCATTCTGCGAAATTGAGATTAGAGCGCGTTTGAAAACGGCCATGCTAGTGCTCATAGCTGCTAATGGCGGCGTTGAAATTTATTCTCTATGAACAGAGTTATTATGGTTTATTTCTCTAGATGCAAAGCATTACCACCGCACTGACATCATCAATGACAGGATGTACCGTCGGTCTGCGCAGTACCAACTTCTCCAGGAGCCTTTCCACGTGTCCTGCCGCTCTTGACATTTGGTGACTGGCAATTGTGGATGTTTAGGAAATGAGCAAACGGAGGAGGGCAGCGCATGTGATTCAAAAACAAAACAAAAAAAGTTTGCTTGATTGGGAGACACACAGCATCGTCAATTAGCAGTTACTTTTTGGGTCGGTCTAGATGTTCTGTGGGCACGTCTTACATGGGAAGTATATGAAAGCCCGGAGAATCTATGAGGTCTGAGTGGTCTCACAGGTTTTCAAATATGGGGAAGACGATGGAACTGCTCTCAGAAGTTGCTTCACCGACCTTGTTTAGGAGTTATGGCCAAAAATAGAATTCACATGCAATTTTCAAAAAAACAAGTGGGATCTGTGGGTAGGAAAAACTGTTGAGATTTTGCATTTCATTGAATTTTAAAGGTTCGAGATGCACGGTGATTATAGTCTGCCTGGATTCTGAGGCTCGATTCTGAAGTTACAGGCATCTGAAGTGGACGTTGAAAATCGTCCAACTTTGACCTTCTGTAACTCGACTCCTTGCCGACTTCCAGGGGCGAGACCTATCCCAAACGATGTTAGGTATCTTACATGGAAACGCTGCCAAGACTTGGTTCGAGAATTTCGAATAAGCTGGAGACGATGGAAACGGTCTCAACAACTGCTTTATGATAGAAAACAGTTGAAAATCTTCTGATTCTTGGTAGTTCTGTGGGGAGGGAGGGGTCTCAGGTTGATTTGAAGAAAAAAAACATTTTTAAAATTTCGATGATATTTTTGAAATATAATAGTTTTTTAATTAAAAGATAAATCCACTTCTATTACGTTTCCAACATTGCTGGAAACGACAGGGACATTCTCATCGGGATAAAGTGAACTAATTATTGGAAGCGAAGTTCACTAAAATCGGAAAAAAATTGATGAAATTGAAATACTTTATAAAAATAATCGGAAAAAGGTGAAAAGCCTAGAAAACAAAAAAAAACCGTTTAAAATTTGAATTCGAATATCTTCGAAAATTGATATCACCAAAACATCACTAAAGCCCGAAGACCCTACTATTGACAAAAGATAACTCATAATGGAAAAATAATATCACCATAACAAAGATTTTTTTTAATTTAGGAGAATATAAAGCGAAGCAATAAAGACGATAAATTACAGAAAAAACTCGGAAATAATGAGAAATCGAGAAAATCAGAAATCTTCTTCCGGGTCCTTCAGAATGCGACTTTTGAAGAGTGTCGGAAGTCACGTTCCGGTCCAAAGTGTCCACTGACTTATTCACGAAATTCGAAAGAGCGAGAAAGAGAGAAAAAAGAGTGTGCTCGGAACAACTTTTTGTTACTGAAAACACTCATTGGGAACTGAAGTAAACTGATCCAGTATTTTTCAAATTTAATTTTTCATTTTAGCCTCGAGTCTTTGATCATAACTGATATCTGATTAAGATTGAGCTAAAATGAGTAGGATGATATTTCGGACGAAAAAAATAAACCCTAAATATGTTATAAGAAATAACAAAAATGGAAAATTCTTCCTCTATTCATTTAATCAATGAATTTCCATATTTCATTTTTCATTCATTATTTCTAACCATGCATGATAATAATGGAGAAAATAAACCAAAATATGTAATGAAAAATAACAAAATTGGGAATGTCTTATTCATTTGATCATTTTTCAAAGTTCATTTTTCACTAATCACTTCAATCTTGAGATTGAAAAAAAAAGAAAAATAAGCTAAAATTGGAAAAAATGAAACATAAAATAATGTTAGAGACGAAAAAATTAGACCCTAATAATAATTTCCCCCGTATACGATATTTTGTACCACTTTTAAGTTAAAACAAGCGTTACTGAACCTAGATAGAGTCTTCATAAAAATGACTTATTTATTTATTGAATAAAGTTCCTACTCATTCTTTTAAGGATCAAATTTTCGCTTAAATTCAAAAATTGAAACATGCAATGATGTTTCGGACGAATATCATGTCGATGTAGAAAAAAACAAGGAGCTTCTTTTCTTCACATTTGAATTTTTTCGACAAAGTATAAAACACAAAAATGAATTTGTTCAGAGGAAAGTTGGAATTCCGCGCGAAAACTGTACATTTTCACTAGAAATCGCTCAATTTCAAATAACAGAAATCACTTCAACTCCAAGTTTAAAGAAAAAACTGGCAAAAAGGGGAAGATGAAAAAATTGTGTGTTGTGAGTGAGCATGTGAACGTAATGTTATTGAAGGAAAGAGGGAGGAAGAGAGAGAAAAAAGGAGTAGATGGACGGCACAAAGTGACTTCGAGTATGTTAATTGAATGTGAAAGACTTCGTTATGATCGAGGGTAGACCGAATATACGAAAACACACAACTTTTTATCCGACAGAATTACTCTAAAAACAACTAAAACCTTCAATTTGATAAAATTAAAGACCTACGAAACTACTCATTTACATTGCGAAGGTGATGAGTCTGTCAAAAACTGGTATAAAACACACTGCACTAAGCGCAGTAGAAAAGTGTCGGATCAAGGGGAGGCGACCAATGAGCAGCGAGCACAAACCCCGCCCCTTCGTAAATCCTACATCGCCGTAGATCAAATTATAGTGACTGTAGTTTTAAAACTTTTTTCTCTGACGTTTTTACAAAATTCATGATAAAAAGCTAGTTAAGAAGGGAAGTTACATGATTTGCAATTTTTCAACAGCAATTGGCAAAACAAATTCACTTGTTAACTTGAGAAAAATAAGACAGAAGAATGAAAAATATTGATGTGTGAACGCGCCCTACATCGGCGTGTGAAAGGGATTAGATAAACTTCCACTGAGCCTGGTAGGATCTAGAGAAAGATAGACACAATATTTTTGGTCTACTACAGTAAACTCGAGTCGGAAACTTGGTGAAGAACGGATCCTCAACACTTCCTGATCAACTACCACCAAACAATAGTAAAATATCGACAAAACACTCAAAATCCTGTATGATTGAGCAAAAAAAGCTGGAAGGTGTAACTATCATAAGAAACTCGAGCTGATTGTGGGAAAAATCGAAGAAAACGAGAAAATACTTCATGATCTACTACTTCTTGTAGTTCACCAGTAAAAGATAACCATCAAAAACTCATCCAAACAGGGGTAGAACAATATAACCACGACGATTTTGTCTTTCTCCTGCTTCACAAAAATGTTTTCGCAACCTTAACTAACATTTGGGTGCAGACCGCAGATCGAAATTAGGACATGAGGCGCGTTTTCAACAGTGAATATTGGACAAAATCGTCGAATTTAGCAAAAACCTCCAAAACTTTTGGACCCGTTCCATCAAGCTGGGCGACAGATGGACCGTGAATGGACCGGCATTGGACTGTAAGTGGGCGACAGATGTCCGGAACGATAGTCGCCCATTTACGATCCGATGCCGGTCCACCTAAGGTTTTGGAGAACTACTCGAGACCATGTTCGGTAGAGAAATGCTATCTTTGGTGTATGTGGTTCTCTGTGTGTGTTTGTGTGTGAGGTGAATCGTCTATGTTGACTTAGCGGGGACCCCTCTAAATGGGTTATTATGGCCGTATATATTCAAGAGTATGTACGTGCGGAAGTTCCGCCCGACGACTTTCTTCAAACTTTTTGCTTTGTATTTCAGGCGTGCAAAATGCCGACATGTCAATTCGATTTGGAGCCCCCGTCGTAAAGGCTTTTTCATGTTGACTCAAGTGTGAAAAATTCATCTTGAAAAAAAAACAGAAAGTACAAAATATCCAGTCCGAAATCGTACTCCTCTTTCACAATTTCTTGAACAATTCATAAAAGTCACTGCTCTTTCTCTAATTCTTAGACCACACTATCAGAATTAATGGTAGAATGAAATTTTCGCTTCAGAACCATAATTTTAAGAAGGTAAATAGAGCGAAAAGTAAGTTTACATGCACTTCGACTCAAAACCACTTTTCACAGGAGCGAAAATGGGTATGAAAAAGACTAGGAGAAAACAACAAAAACTAAAATGAGGCAAGTCTGATGAATGCATAAACGAGCAGCCGTGGGTCAAAAGGAAGTTGAGGCGAATAACAGCTTAAACTCCTAGTCCTTTGAAGGTTAAAAAAGTAATATTCAATCAAGTAGGACAATTTCATCGGATACTCTCACTTTTAACTGCTTGAAAGTCCCGCGCAGTATCCTAAACTCAATCTGGAGTCAAAAATAATTTAACATTCATTAGGTAAAGTTGCAAAAAACAGTTTTTGTGGAGGTTAAAGTGTTGGAATCGTTTGTAAAAAGAAGAGAATAGATGTAACATATTGATGCAGAAGAAACATCGAGAAAAATAATGAGCCTATTGAGCATTCATTCTCACAGTTACAGTACCACAAAGTTTTTTAACTCGAATAAAGAGTTTTTTCCAGGAGCGAAACAAATCTCCTCAGAAACAACTTGACTTTCGAAAAAGTCTGATCTTTCTTTGAAATTTTTCATCAAAAAGTAACATAGTTTCGGAGACAAGTCGAGCAGTGGCACCAATTGCCCACAAACAGGTCACCGAGTTAATGACGTCACAAAAATCTCTTTGAGACGCGGAAATCGTCTAGAATCGAATTCGGAGCAGAGTGAACAACACGGGTATCAAGATGCAAAATTCAGTGATTCAGGAGTCATTTCAAAACACACCTGGATTGTAACCGGAGAATGTTTTCGAGTCTGAGGCCAAAATAGGTTAGGTTTGTAGGGGTTGCCTTCAATCTGTGCTGGATAAAACTATGAGTATTCTCTAGGAACATGAATCTGACGCATTAGAGCTGCGCGGAACAAAATTTCAATCTAGCGAAAGGTGGACGAGGAAAAACTCAACTTTTGCCGAAATCGGATGGCCGAATCATCTCATCTCAGCTAAAAGAAAGCATCCATGCATCAAAATGAAGACAAAAAACCACGAGGACCACTAGAAATGATATTGCCTTCTTGAAATTCAAATTGCTTCTCAACAGGAAATGACCTTCAGCGTAATTCGGATCCAGAGTTGAGACCTAGCCAGATGTGTTAAGCAGGTTGAGGGATGAAGTTTTCATGTAGAAAATTTTTGCACGTTTTTTGTTACAAGCGAGATATTTTAATTTAAAAATTCTCAGCTCCAAAATGAGTGACCTCTCGCACGACACAATTGGATCCAACAGAGAAAACAACTAGCGGGGTGCTCAGAGAAGGCAAATCAGATTGGATCCAAAAATCGCAGATTAGATCAAGAAATCGCAGATTAGATCCAGAGTTGTACCCTCGTATCGGGATGAAAAGTATCACAAAATATTCGTCTTGACATGTATAATCACCCAGTATATCGAATATTCCGAGAAAATGGTTCTTTGAGAAGTTATTAACGTTTTTATGGTTTAGCAGATTAGATCCAGAAAACGCAGATTAGATCCAGACTGCGCATATTAGATCCAGCGCTCGATCTAATCTGCTTTTTTAAAACTGTCGGAAACTCATTTTGTATCCTTCAATTCTGACTCTTCGCTGTAAATTTGAAGTTTATAGTGGTTTTGAATCAGTTATGGTGAAATCTGGAGCAGGGGAAGTGTTTTCATGAAACGCAGATTGGATCCAGAAAGCGCAGATTAGATCCAAAAAACGCAGACTGGATCCACAAAACGCAGACTGGATTCACAAAACGCAAGTTGGATCCAGAAAACGCCGATTGGATCCAGAAAACGCAGGTTGAATCCGAGGTGGTACCCTTCGATCAGAGTGAAGAATATTTTCATCTCTTCACCTCGATAATATAGTATGCATCTAGGCACCCTCTGTATGAGTATTTCGATACTGACCATCGGAACACCTTGTTTAGAGGTTGCAATTTTTTTATATGTAAGACTATAGTTTCTTACAGGGAAGATGTTCAAAATCTCTGTATTGACCTCAGCGTTATTCGGTTCCATGGTGTTTTTATGACTCGTTTTTTGCTCCTAGACATGTTATAAAACATCTTATCACCCTGCGTATCACACCCTCTCATGACTATGACCTTTTGGATGTAAATCCCTGGTGCACGCCCATTGAGATCTTGCCCTGATCATTCCATGTCTCTGTGCAGACGCCGCGAGGTGTCTCACAGACCCCAACCTTGTCGACAAGAAAGGTTACCACAGACATGTTGAGACTTCATGACATATAAGCACCGTCAAGGCTTATTATGTTATAGTTATTTTTCGTCGTTACAGCTACACAGGAATTTTTTTTTAGGGATAAGATGGAAAACGCTAAGTGGCTAGACTGCCCAGTGTACACTATATTCTCGACTAAATGTGACTTCACTGTACCAGCTGTCATGTACCAGCTAACCAAGGAATTTATTGTGTGGGGCGTAGCAGCCTAGTAATTGAATATAATTGACTTCTGTATGTAAAAACTACGTAATAATTATTTTTTGATAAATTGGGAAGAAAACGAACAGTGCTTCACATGCAGCTTATTACTTATCTATACTCATTTTTTTTAAAAGCAATGTTTCCAGAACTAAAACATACACCAGTTACTTGAAGACTGTGAAAGTTTTACAAATTGTAGTTTTTTAAATACTGTGAATGTTTAGATTGTGAGTGTTCGAATATCACATCAAAACGTGATTTTATCAAGAAAATAAAAAATAAAAATAACAAATTTTTGAACTGGCGCGCTAAAAACTGCAAATGGTGCATACATTTTCCAAACTTGTTTTTATTTTATTTTTTCATCTCCCATTCTTCTATTTCCACGTTATTGTATTTTCAAACGGAAAACTTTCTCTCAAAAACTATATTAATATTATGTTCGAATTTTGGTGTATCTCCATCAGTATTTTATAACTCTGACTAGACAAAAATCTCAAGTTTTCACAAAATTTTAGGCCATGGTTTGTTATATGAGGTAGACAAGAGTAGAAATAAATCTTCATTCCTTTTTGAGACTGCTAACTATTTTTCCAAAAAAATTCTCGTGGTTTTCGAAAGTTTTTCCTATTTTGATGTCCTCCATCCACCAATTTCCTTGTTCTGATAATTATTTCGTTTTTAGGATCTGATAAAACGAACGTGACGGGTTATGAACTACATCTTATCATCAGGACCGCAGTTGATCGGTGAGTTTCTTTGCACTTACATTCTAGAAAATACCTTTATTGTTCTTTTCGAAGAGTTTCCATAAAGAAAAGAACTGATATATAAGAACAATCCGGTGTTTTCCAGTAAGGAAAGAAGTTGTTCTTACACGCTCTCATCGAAATTAATATCAACATTCAGACGGTTCCTAGCTTCGAACACTGGCCTACGACTTCCGAAAAAGATGAGTCCCTGAAGAGGATCCAGAAAAGCAAATTAACCAGGTAATTTTTGGCAATCAATTTCTACGTAGTTCCGAACTTTGAAACAATAACTGTATTAGAGTGTCATCAGAATTTCCGGCAGTAATCAGAGTACATTAGTTGGGATATGTGTTACGCATAGGGATATGCTTGATGAGAGTGTTACGTAGATAAAACGAAGAGTGAAAATTTCATCTTTTCACCAGAGTTTGCCATCAGAACAGTAATTTTTGTGAAACGCGCGAAAATTTAATTTAGGGTGTGAGAAAAATGGCTCAAGTTGACATTTTGTTACATTATGTTGGCAATGTTCTTGATGTCATGACAAGAAGTTACTTAATTTCTCAATTGTGTTGATTTTCAAATTTCAGACAATGCACTGAAGCTACCACCACATCGGACGGCGTCAACCCTGGGCAACGCTCAGTGCCAAACCAGGACAACAGCGTCAGCCCAGAACAGCGGACCCGCAGCGTCAGCCTAAAACAGCGGAACCGCAGCTTCAGCCCAGAACAGGGGATCAGTAAAAGAAAATTTCAAATGCTAATCATTTTTCATTGTATTTATGAATAAATTTGTTTAACATACTGTATTTCAATGGATAAAGTTTCGAACCGGAAAACCAGGGCCGGATTCGTAAAAGTATGATTTGATCCAAGAATTGCAGATTCGAACCAGAAATCGCAGATTTGATCCAGAAATCGCGGACTGGATCCAAAAAACGCAGATTAGATCCAAAAAAATCCAGTTTAGGATGGTCCATCCCAATCTGCGATTTCTGGATCTAATCTGCGATTTTTGGATCCAATCTGATTTGCCTTCTCTGAGTGGTGGAGTGGTTAGCGGTTCTGCGTTCTAACCGAGTGGGCAGGGGTTCTATTCCATCCGCTGACGACTTTTTTGAAATTTTTTTGCACAATGACAAAAATGTGCCCAAAATGTGTGGAATTACTCTTTTGCATGTATTTAAACTCTTCTGTTCATGTTTGTACTCTCCGAAATAGCTAAAAGTCTATAGCCGATCTCATCTATCGCCTCCTCCATTATGAAGATAGTGAAATGATCATTACAACTTTGATATCCTTCAAAAACAAGGTTTTTGAGTTCGAGATGCATTTCTAATTGTGAACTGAACGGCAACCGTTCAAACCGGAACTATCCTCTGGAATTTCTCGAGTCGTGAGCCAAAAGCATCTCGACAAGTGGCTGGATTAGTATGCAAACATGAAGAAGTTGAATTCAACCACTTCATCTTATGAATTTATTCATTGATATTATTATAATTAATGTTTGTGGTTGTTTTTTGGTGTAATCTGGACGATCATGAGTTCATATCCATGATGATGTTATCAAGGTTTGTGATTAGAGACCCTCATCCAGCCACTTGTCGAGATGCTTTTGGCTCACGACTTGAGAAATTCCAGAGAATAGTTCCGGTTTGAACGGCCGTTCAGTTCACAATTAGAAATGCATCTCGAACTCAAAAACCTTGTTTTTGAAGGATATCAAAGTTGTAACGATCATTTCACTATCTTCATAATGGAGGAGACGATAGATGAGATCGGCTATACACTTTTGGCAACTTCGAAGAGTATTAACATGAACAGAAGGGTTTAAACACATGCAAAAGAGTAATTCCACACATTTTGGGCACATTTTTGTCATTGTGCAAAAAAATGACCAAAAAGTCGTCAGCGGATGGAATAGAACCCTAGTCCTCTCGGTTCGAACGCAGAACCTTTGACCACTCCACCACCCCGCTAGTTGTTTTCTCTGTTGGATCCAATTGTGTCGTGCGAGAGGTCACTTATTTTGGAGCTGAGAATGTTTAAATTAAAATATCTCGCTTGTAACAAAAAACGTGCAAAAATTTTCTACATGAAAACTTCATCCCTCAACCTGCTTAACACATCTGGCTAGGTCTCAACTCTGGATCCGAATTACGCTGAAGGTCATTTCCTGTTCAGAAAAATGGAAGGATAGCGTCATACTGTGTTAATAGAGCAGCTAGGGGGAAGATTAGCCCAGGGAGAAGGCTAATTGAAAAAATGGGAGACGAAATGTGAACCGAAATGCTATATGAGCAGATGAGGGTATCAAATTTTGCGATGTAGTAAGTGGAAACTTATTGCTAATTAACGGGAGGAGAAAAAGAGAGAGAGAGAGAAACCGGAAAAGGTCGGACACAAAATTAACAATTAATACGAAATACTCACCGGTACAGTATGAACTTCGCTAGCAACCTGATTCATCCGATCTTGATGTAGTATCATCGGCATCTCATAATGATGAAAGAAGTAGATCATCGAGTGCTGAATCAACTTTTCAGAGGGAAGCAACAATGAAAACTCACAGCTATGAACGAAGCTGATGCCAAAAGAGCTAATGTCCCGTACTGCGACCCGAATCTATACTGGTAAGCGTAGAAAAAGAACTGGTACATGTAGAAGAACCTTAAAATAAAGTTTCCTACTAACGTATAAAAGTTAAGATTCCATCTTTTTTCCAGACTATTTCAATTCAAACTAGCGATATCACAGTTCTGATTGAAATCGAGAATGAGAAAGAAAACAAAAATTATCTACGGCGACGCGGATCAAACTGGGTTCCTGTACGTTCCACACTAATGTCAGAACCATTACACCATCGAATTTCGTCTATAAAATTCGAAAACCAGTCAAAAAAAACCTCAACCAGTATCTTTTACTGATCTGTGAGTAGCAGAAGATAGCGTCGTACTGGTCAGCCATCCATACTATCAAAATAACGTAGAAGGCTGTTGTTGTGTCGTTGAACACTTCTGACATGATTGCTTCCATACCTGAAAGGTGACGTAATTATGAACTAATGACTACTTTTATCACTCTAATCATCCCAAAAAACTTACCAACAAGAGCAAGAATAACTGTGAGAATCGGTGCCACCGGGAAATGAAGTGGTTGCTGTTGTTCAAACATGTTTAGAAGGTCGATGATGAAGATGAAGATCTGCTGGTGTGAGAACCGTAGTAGCATGGATATGGCAAATGTCTGTAGAGATTAAAATTACCTTCAATTCTCCTCGAAAGACTTACGAATGTGAGCATGAGAATCGCTGCAGTCAAATAGCTTGTCTTGCTCAGCATGTTGGCGATGAAGTGGAAATGTTCATGGGTCCTCAGATCGTGAAGGTAGCCCATGCTGTTGACTTGGTCTGAACACTTTGACTATGGGAATGTTTCTATACTTCCAATTCTGAGATCGATTGTATGTTTGAACACGAAACCCGATGGTATGCTTGAACACGAAACCCGATGGTATGCTTAAACACGAAACCCGATGGTATGCTTAAACTCGAAACCCGGTGGTATGCTTAAACGCGAAACCCGATGGTATGCTTAAACTCGAAACCCGGTGGTATGCTTAAACGCGAAACCCGATGGTATGCTTAAACGCGAAACCCGATGGTATGCTTAAACGCGAAACCCGATGGTATGCTTAAACTCGAAACCCGGTGGTATGCTTAAACGCGAAACCCGATGGTATGCTTAAACGCGAAACCCGGTGGTATGCTTAAACTCGAAACCCGATGGTATGCTTAAACTCGAAACCCGGTGGTATGCTTAAACGCGAAACCCGATGGTATGCTTAAACGCGAAACCCGGTGGTATGCTTAAACGCGAAACCCGGTGGTATGCTTAAACGCGAAACCCGATGGTATGCTTAAACGCGAATCCCGATGGTATGCTAAAACGCGAAACCCGATGGTATGCTTAAACGCGAAACCCGATGGTATGCTTAAACGCGAAACCCGGTGGTATGCTTAAACGCGAAACCCGATGCTATGCTTAAACGCGAAAACCGATGGTATGCTTAAACGCGAAACCCGATGGTATGCTTAAACGCGAAACCCGATGGTATGCTTAAACGCGAAACCCGATGGTATGCTTAAACGCGAAACCCGGTGGTATGCTTAAATGCGAAACCCGGTGGTATGCTTAAACGCGAAACCCGATGGTATGCTTAAACGCGAAACCCGATGGTATGCTTAAACGCGAAACCCGATGGTATGCTTAAACGCGAAACCCGATGGTATGCTTAAACGCGAATCCCGATGGTATGCTTAAACGCGAAACCCGATGGTATGCTTAAACGCGAAACCCGGTGGTATGCTTAAACGCGAAACCCGATGGTATGCTTAAACGCGAAAACCGATGGTATGCTTAAACGCGAAACCCGATGGTATGCTTAAACGCGAAACCCGATGGTATGCTTAAACGCGAAACCCGATGGTATGCTTAAACGCGAAACCCGGTGGTATGCTTAAACGCGAAACCCGATGGTATGCTTAAACGCGAATCCCGATGGTATGCTTAAACGCGAATCCCGATGGTATGCTTAAACGCGAATCCCGATGGTATGCTTAAACGCGAAACCCGGTGGTATGCTTAAACGCGAAACCCGGTGGTATGCTTAAACGCGAAACCCGATGGTATGCTTAAACGCGAAACCCGATGGTATGCTTAAACGCGAAACCCGGTGGTATGCTTAAACGCGAAACCCGATGGTATGCTTAAACGCGAATCCCGATGGTATGCTTAAACGCGAATCCCGATGGTATGCTTAAACGCGAAACCCGATGGTATGCTTAAACGCGAAACCCGATGGTATGCTTAAACGCGAAACCCGATGGTATGCTTAAACGCGAAACCCGATGGTATGCTTAAACGCGAATCCCGATGGTATGCTTAAACGCGAATCCCGATGGTATGCTTAAACGCGAAACCCGATGGTATGCTTAAACGCGAAACCCGGTGGTATGCTTAAACGCGAAACCCGATGGTATGCTTAAACGCGAAAACCGATGGTATGCTTAAACGCGAAACCCGATGGTATGCTTAAACGCGAAACCCGATGGTATGCTTAAACGCGAAACCCGATGGTATGCTTAAACGCGAAATCCGATGGTATGCTTAAACGCGAAACCCGATGGTATGCTTAAACGCGAAACCCGATGGTATGCTTAAACGCGAAATCCGATGGTACAGTAGCGTTCAAAAGTTTAGAAAGTTTTTATTTTTGGTCATAACTCTTGTCAAACTTAACCAATCGACATGATTTTTTGTCGGAGAACACATCAACTCATGAGAAATCTAATTTTGAAAAAAATCAGGATTACTGTAGCTACATTTTGATCTACAGCGTTTTTACGAAACCGCGACTTTTGAACTGATTTTTCACTTTCTTTTTTTTTATTTTTTTTGAAGGTTTTTTCCCGATTTTTTGTACTTTTTTCTTTCTATACTACTAACAATACTTTTTAAGTAATGGGAAAAGGAAAAGAAGTGCCCACCGACCAGCAGAAACTGATCATCGATGCTGTCCTGTCAGGAATACGACAGAATCAAGTTGCACGAGTATTTCAAGTTCACGAAACCACTGTATCCCGAATTTTGAAAAGATTCCGAAAGTTTGGAGTTTTTGGAGTGTTGCCAAGATCAGGACGGCCACGGAAGACGACAGCAAGAGACGACGCACTGATTGTTCGCCATTCACGTCTCAATCCGCGTCTGACCGGAGAAGACATCAAGAAGGATATGGTCGCTGGAAACGTTGCCAGAATCTCTGTTTCTACAGTCAAACGTCGTCTAAGAGCTGCTGGGTTATTTGGAAGACGTCCTTGTAAGAAGCCAATGATTTCTGAGAAAAACAGAAAGGCTAGAGTTGAGTGGGCAAAAGACCATTTGAGCTGGACCGTCCACGACTGGAGGAAAATCCTTTTTTCCGATGAAAGTAAGTTTTGTTTGTTTGGTTCCGATGGCATTAAGTATGTCAGAAGGCCAATCAACGGCCGGTTCAGTTCTAGGTACCAATTGCCCACGATGAAGCACGGTGGCGGTAGCGTCATGTTGTGGGGTTCGTTTAGTTACGACGGCGTTGGCCCATTGCACTGGATTCAGGGCAAAATGAATGCCAATGACTACAAGGATATTATTGTTAATGTTCTTGTACCATTTGCTGGTGCCAACATGCCGATTGGTTGGGTGTTTCAACAAGATAACGACCCGAAACACACTAGCCGTCTTGTTCGCGAATGTCTCCAGGATGAGGCTATCGATGTTCTTCCGTGGCCCAGTCAGTCTCCAGACCTCAACCCTATAGAGCACTTATGGGAAGAACTCGAGAGACGCGTTTCCGGCCATTACACATCCAATGCCGCGCAAAAATACGCGGTTTTACAAGAAGAGTGGAAAAAAATTCCGCGAGTCAAGTTGGAGAACTTGATTGAGAGCATGCCGAGAAGATGTAAAGCCGTCATTGATAATTTTGGTTATGCCACTAAGTATTAAGGTTTTAATAATGTTTTGATGTTCATTCCTTATCGATTTGAATTGTTACAACCGTTTACCATTATGTTTTTGAGTTTGTGGAAAATGTGTTTTTTATAGTGTCTGAGAATAAATTTTTTTTTATTTTTTTCTCTTTTGGTCTGATTTGAATTCGTTTTGACATAAGATGTAATAATGTTTGAAGTATTACCATTCAAAAAATCAGACCGATAGGTGAGGTTTGACAAGAGTTATGGCCGAAAATAAAAACTTTCTAAACTTTTGAACGCTACTGTATGCTTAAACGCGAAACCCGATGGTATGCTTAAACGCGAAACCCGGTGGTATGCTTAAACGCGAAACCCGATGGTATGCTTAAACGCGAAACCCGATGGTATGCTTAAACGCGAATCCCGATGGTATGCTTAAACTCGAAACCCGATGGTATGCTTAAACGCGAATCCCGATGGTATGCTTAAACGCGAAACCCGATGGTAAGCTTAAACGCGAAACCCGGTGGTATGCTTAAACGCGAAACCCGATGGTATGCTTAAACGCGAAACCCGGTGGTATGCTTAAACGCGAATCCCGATGGTATGCTTAAACGCGAAACCCGGTGGTATGCTTAAACGCGAATCCCGATGGTATGCTTAAACGCGAAACCCGATGGTATGCTTAAACGCGAATCCCGATGGTATGCTTAAACTCGAAACCCGATGGTATGCTTAAACGCGAATCCCGATGGTATGCTTAAACGCGAATCCCGATGGTATGCTTAAACGCGAAACCCGATGGTATGCTTAAACGCGAAACCCGGTGGTATGCTTAAACGCGAAACCCGATGGTATGCTTAAACGCGAAAACCGATGGTATGCTTAAACGCGAAACCCGATGGTATGCTTAAACGCGAAACCCGATGGTATGCTTAAACGCGAAACCCGATGGTATGCTTAAACGCGAAATCCGATGGTATGCTTAAACGCGAAACCCGATGGTATGCTTAAACGCGAAACCCGATGGTATGCTTAAACGCGAAATCCGATGGTATGCTTAAACGCGAAACCCGATGGTATGCTTAAACGCGAAACCCGGTGGTATGCTTAAACGCGAAACCCGATGGTATGCTTAAACGCGAAACCCGATGGTATGCTTAAACGCGAATCCCGATGGTATGCTTAAACTCGAAACCCGATGGTATGCTTAAACGCGAATCCCGATGGTATGCTTAAACGCGAAACCCGATGGTAAGCTTAAACGCGAAACCCGGTGGTATGCTTAAACGCGAAACCCGATGGTATGCTTAAACGCGAAACCCGGTGGTATGCTTAAACGCGAATCCCGATGGTATGCTTAAACGCGAAACCCGGTGGTATGCTTAAACGCGAATCCCGATGGTATGCTTAAACGCGAAACCCGATGGTATGCTTAAACGCGAATCCCGATGGTATGCTTAAACTCGAAACCCGATGGTATGCTTAAACGCGAATCCCGATGGTATGCTTAAACGCGAAACCCGATGGTAAGCTTAAACGCGAAACCCGGTGGTATGCTTAAACGCGAAACCCGATGGTATGCTTAAACGCGAAACCCGATGGTATGCTTAAACGCGAAACCCGGTGGTATGCTTAAACGCGAAACCCGATGGCATGCTTAAACGTGAAACCCGGTGGTATGCTTAAACGCGAAACCCGATGGTATGCTTAAACGCGAATCCCGATGGTATGCTTAAACGCGAAACCCGATGGTATGCTTAAACGCGAAACCCGATGGTATGCTTAAACGCGAAACCCGGTGGTATGCTTAAACGCGAAACCCGATGCTATGCTTAAACGCGAAAACCGATGGTATGCTTAAACGCGAAACCCGATGGTATGCTTAAACGCGAAACCCGATGGTATGCTTAAACGCGAAACCCGATGGTATGCTTAAACGCGAAACCCGGTGGTATGCTTAAATGCGAAACCCGGTGGTATGCTTAAACGCGAAACCCGATGGTATGCTTAAACGCGAAACCCGATGGTATGCTTAAACGCGAAACCCGATGGTATGCTTAAACGCGAATCCCGATGGTATGCTTAAACGCGAAACCCGATGGTATGCTTAAACGCGAAACCCGGTGGTATGCTTAAACGCGAAACCCGATGGTATGCTTAAACGCGAAAACCGATGGTATGCTTAAACGCGAAACCCGATGGTATGCTTAAACGCGAAACCCGATGGTATGCTTAAACGCGAAACCCGATGGTATGCTTAAACGCGAAACCCGGTGGTATGCTTAAACGCGAAACCCGATGGTATGCTTAAACGCGAATCCCGATGGTATGCTTAAACGCGAATCCCGATGGTATGCTTAAACGCGAATCCCGATGGTATGCTTAAACGCGAAACCCGGTGGTATGCTTAAACGCGAAACCCGGTGGTATGCTTAAACGCGAAACCCGATGGTATGCTTAAACGCGAAACCCGATGGTATGCTTAAACGCGAAACCCGGTGGTATGCTTAAACGCGAAACCCGATGGTATGCTTAAACGCGAATCCCGATGGTATGCTTAAACGCGAATCCCGATGGTATGCTTAAACGCGAAACCCGATGGTATGCTTAAACGCGAAACCCGATGGTATGCTTAAACGCGAAACCCGATGGTATGCTTAAACGCGA
The DNA here is from genome assembly GCA_963978915.1 of Caenorhabditis parvicauda. Taxonomy (NCBI): domain Eukaryota; kingdom Metazoa; phylum Nematoda; class Chromadorea; order Rhabditida; family Rhabditidae; genus Caenorhabditis; species Caenorhabditis parvicauda. The sequence continues at coordinate 13,685,886 of OZ022251.1, read as the reverse complement.
ATCCCGATGGTATGCTTAAACGCGAATCCCGATGGTATGCTTAAACGCGAAACCCGATGGTATGCTTAAACGCGAAACCCGGTGGTATGCTTAAACGCGAAACCCGATGGTATGCTTAAACGCGAAAACCGATGGTATGCTTAAACGCGAAACCCGATGGTATGCTTAAACGCGAAACCCGATGGTATGCTTAAACGCGAAACCCGATGGTATGCTTAAACGCGAAATCCGATGGTATGCTTAAACGCGAAACCCGATGGTATGCTTAAACGCGAAACCCGATGGTATGCTTAAACGCGAAATCCGATGGTATGCTTAAACGCGAAACCCGATGGTATGCTTAAACGCGAAACCCGGTGGTATGCTTAAACGCGAAACCCGATGGTATGCTTAAACGCGAAACCCGATGGTATGCTTAAACGCGAATCCCGATGGTATGCTTAAACTCGAAACCCGATGGTATGCTTAAACGCGAATCCCGATGGTATGCTTAAACGCGAAACCCGATGGTAAGCTTAAACGCGAAACCCGGTGGTATGCTTAAACGCGAAACCCGATGGTATGCTTAAACGCGAAACCCGGTGGTATGCTTAAACGCGAATCCCGATGGTATGCTTAAACGCGAAACCCGGTGGTATGCTTAAACGCGAATCCCGATGGTATGCTTAAACGCGAAACCCGATGGTATGCTTAAACGCGAATCCCGATGGTATGCTTAAACTCGAAACCCGATGGTATGCTTAAACGCGAATCCCGATGGTATGCTTAAACGCGAATCCCGATGGTATGCTTAAACGCGAAACCCGATGGTATGCTTAAACGCGAAACCCGGTGGTATGCTTAAACGCGAAACCCGATGGTATGCTTAAACGCGAAAACCGATGGTATGCTTAAACGCGAAACCCGATGGTATGCTTAAACGCGAAACCCGATGGTATGCTTAAACGCGAAACCCGATGGTATGCTTAAACGCGAAATCCGATGGTATGCTTAAACGCGAAACCCGATGGTATGCTTAAACGCGAAACCCGATGGTATGCTTAAACGCGAAATCCGATGGTATGCTTAAACGCGAAACCCGATGGTATGCTTAAACGCGAAACCCGGTGGTATGCTTAAACGCGAAACCCGATGGTATGCTTAAACGCGAAACCCGATGGTATGCTTAAACGCGAATCCCGATGGTATGCTTAAACTCGAAACCCGATGGTATGCTTAAACGCGAATCCCGATGGTATGCTTAAACGCGAAACCCGATGGTAAGCTTAAACGCGAAACCCGGTGGTATGCTTAAACGCGAAACCCGATGGTATGCTTAAACGCGAAACCCGGTGGTATGCTTAAACGCGAATCCCGATGGTATGCTTAAACGCGAAACCCGGTGGTATGCTTAAACGCGAATCCCGATGGTATGCTTAAACGCGAAACCCGATGGTATGCTTAAACGCGAATCCCGATGGTATGCTTAAACTCGAAACCCGATGGTATGCTTAAACGCGAATCCCGATGGTATGCTTAAACGCGAAACCCGATGGTAAGCTTAAACGCGAAACCCGGTGGTATGCTTAAACGCGAAACCCGATGGTATGCTTAAACGCGAAACCCGGTGGTATGCTTAAACGCGAATCCCGATGGTATGCTTAAACGCGAAACCCGGTGGTATGCTTAAACGCGAAACCCGATGGTATGCTTAAACGCGAAACCCGATGGTAAGCTTAAACGCGAAACCCGGTGGTATGCTTAAACGCGAAACCCGATGGTATGCTTAAACGCGAAACCCGGTGGTATGCTTAAACGCGAATCCCGATGGTATGCTTAAACTCGAAACCCGATGGTATGCTTAAACGCGAATCCCGATGGTATGCTTAAACGCGAAAACCGATGGTCTCAGGGAAAACGATCGGTGCATGTATGATTTACGGTGTATGTATGAGTGAAAACGATGTATGTATGAATGCATACATGCACCGTTTTGAAAACGGTGCTTGTATGAGTGCATACATGCATCGGTTTGAGAAACGGTGCTTGTATGATTACCGGTGTATGTATGACTAGAAACGGTGTATGTAGAGGTGTGCGTGGAAACGCGCTCCTTGGTACTGACCTACAGTATATTGCTGTATTTCTTTTCATTTTCTTTTTTTTTCAAATCCTACTACCTCCTATTTCTTTGTTTTCGAACCGTTTTAATTCTGTTTTTTAGTGTCCGAGCTTCATACTGTGGACGCTAATCTATTTATCTGCTTCGCGTGATTGGGTGAGCTTTTTCAACTTTCATAAAATGTAATTTTAGTATAAAAATTAAATATCCGTTTTTTTTTCGTGAATCAATTCTATTTACAGGTTCGGAAATGGAAACTGTAATTAATGGTTGTTCATTAGTTAACTATTTTTTATAAGTATTCAGTAATGCAACAAGTCAGACACGAAACATTGTTTTAGAAAATGTTTAAGATTCGGTGGACTTCACTTCTTCAACCCAGTGCCAATGATGAAACTTCTGGAAGTCGTTCGTCACGATTCCACAACTGACAAAACTTTCAACAGGTTGGCTGGTTTCGGAAAAGCCATTGGGAAGACTTGTGTGACTTGTAAGGTATGGTTTTTTTACCTAAACTTTTGTCAAAATCACCAAAAAATGTTTTTCTCTGTTGTTTTCAGATAGTTTATGAAGGCGGTTGAATTCCACTTTAGATAAAATACAGTTTTCGAGTGATATTTTAAGTCGTTGACCTCAGTTTTACCATAATTTGTAAATTAGGAATCAAACATTGTGATCAAAACGATGATAAATAGAAAATGTAACTATTTTTTTTAAACCTTCGAAAATGGAATGTATGATTTGAACCTCAGAAATTGATAGTTATCAAAATCTAATTTTTTCTGACCGCCTGAATCACAATGGATAACAAATTTTTAATGTTTTTTCCTTCAAGAAAGCATGAAACAAACATGTTCAAGTTAACCACTAATTCACTTTCAGGACACACCAGGATTCATCGTCAATCGCCTCCTCGTCCCGTACCTCTTCGAATCGATGAGATGAGACCACTACTTGCATTCAAAAGAAGATTTCCACAAGTTGCTGTCGATTAAAAGTGAGTGATTCAATTTTTCTGTCCACCAATAAATTCTTCAGTGATACTTCTGGTGTGGGGGCGGAAATGCGTATCGACCTCTATTAAAGGAAGTGCTGCACGATGTAAGGTAAGATTTCACGTATCACTTTCATAACAAGCACTCTTCAGGGGCGCTTTGCGCCCCACATTTTATTTTTTTGAATGCCAGATTTGATACCTGGAACAAAGAATGGAAAAGTGAACGAACGTCTTTCAATAATATCTGTTCTGCAAGTATTAAAACAAGTCATTTACAGAAGTCATCATCAGTTTTGTGGAGAAAAGACGCCGTCAAGGAATTTCTCATGAGATCATCTTTGAGGCGCAATATCAGGAACAATGGTTAGTGTATTTTTCATGATTTTCAAACTAAATTTAGGTATTAATTCATATATAGTTTATGTTATGGCACGCTGTGCTACAAATTTAGGTATTAATTCATATATAGTTTATGTTATGACACGCTGTGCTGTGCGGGAGTGAGGAATTCGACAAATGATAAAATGGTTAATTTCCCAGTGTTTTCTCAACCTACTCATATAAGAGGTTACTGTTGGCTGCAGATTGTAGAATGAGATTTATACATGAAGTCATGAATGCGGGATTGTACAATGAGTCGAATTCCTCACTGTCGTCTTCCTAGGACTCCGTTGATGCAGCGCGCGGTAGACTTGAAATTTGATTTTGATGCAAAATCCACGCCAACGGAACGCATCAGCAGGTATTTAGACCGTTTTTATGCTATGCGAATGACTTCTGAGGGTAACTTGCTGGGACCAATAAGCTCTTCTTCATGAGAATAATTACGTATTCGATGTGGCGTTGAGCCTTGTTCACACTATAATTACGATGCATATTCAGGTTGTGATGCTCATGAACCTTGAGAAGGATGTTCAGTGACGATGACAAAGAAGAACAACGGAAAAGAAAACATAATGGTTGTCAACATCCAGTGTCGTTTTTTATAAATAAACTGTTTTCATGTAATCATGTCATATTTTGATTTCTGGTGGAGGTTCATATGTGAGTGGAAAGACACCTCTACGATTGGTAACGGTGTCTGTATGACTGAAAACGGTGTATGTATGACTGGAAACGGTGTATGTATGACTGGAAACGGTGTATGTATGATTGAACCGGTGCATGTATGCCTAGAATCGGTGAATCGATTGGTAACGGGAGCATAGTTCTGCGGAGTATATCGACGCACCGTTTTGAGTTCTACATGCACCGAACGCTTTCCCTGAGGGTATGCTTAAACGCGAAACCCGGTGGTATGCTTAAACGCGAAACCCGGTGGTATGCTTAAACGCGAAACCCGGTGGTATGTTCAAACATTATTCAAAGACGTTTCAAACAGGACAAAGCATACCCAAAGTGTCCGCTGTTATATTATTCGCTTGTTCTCTCAAGCTTGCCACAATCGTGTCTTCATAGCCAAGAAAAGTGCGAAGTAGAAACCTTGTCATCGAATTCCCAAAACATTCCGAGTCAGCGTCGATCTGAACAAGTTGGCTCTGTTGGAAACCATTTCTCGATGAAATCCTCTCACTTCAGAATTCTATGAAATCAAATCTAACCCTTATCCACTCTGTCGGGATTCCATACTTCGCCCTATAAGTTGGTGGAAGTCGTAGAACACCGTACAACCATGCGTATTCCACTCGATACAGGTACTCGTACATTTGTTTTTTCTCTGAAACTGAGTTTTTTTTCCACAAATATAGCTAAAATTTGCTTCACAGTAACAAAAAAAGGTAAATGGAAAATCTATTCATCTATGAGTAAAATTATTGCTAACAAGTACAACCTTATAGCCCAATCAATGTTCAATTTATATCTTTTCACTGAAACTCAAAAACGAACCAATATTGTTTTGATCCAAAAACACTCGTTGTGCTTCAGCTTCTAGTTCTTCATGGATGGGGTAGATAAAAGGCTCCTGTAACTGTTGAATTTCATCATTTTCTCGGTTTTTACTAAAAATGCCTTGTAATTATTTGAACAATTCATTCATTTCAGCTCGGAAACAACTATTAATAACACAATTCTACTTAAAACTCGCCTCTGATTCAGTTCCATCAACGCCAAACAGCAACTCTCGATAGGTATTTTCGAGTTTCTTCTTAATGACTTCCGTATACGGTAACTTGGCTCGAAGTTCTGCTGGCATGACTTTGGGGCCGTACAAAAATACGTGCTTCGGATCAAAAGTACACACCTTTTTGGAAGCTTTATCGACTGAAATAGTATTTCATTTCTTTTATTCAAGTTGCAGTTCAAAAAGTTGAGAAAAATACTTGTAGTAATGATAAATTCATGTTTTCGGTTTGAAAACATGATTGTAATAGCCAGAACAACATTTTCTAGCAGAGTTAGGATATAAGATTGATTGTTTTCTACAATTTCTACAAAGTTTAAAAAGAAAAGTCAATATTTTGAAATTAAATCAAACTTCAAGAACTCACCATAAGCAGCAACAAAGGATTCTTCCCTCTTCAAAGTGTCCAGATTACGTACAACTTCAACTCGCGTGATTCCTTCCCTCATCTTATCAGTTTTTATACCCCGAAGACAAGTTGAACTCGATCGTGAGAAACTCAAATGCACGAATAACAGAATCGCCATCAGAAGCAGTGCCTAAACATCAGACTGAACTTTGAAAAAGAGAAATCATACCGTGAGCAGCATCAACAGCTCTATTACCCTTCTCACTCGGAAAGAGAACCGTTCGTTGTACTTTAACGCCAGCCGGATCAACATGGCGTGAAAGAGACGATCTCTGACGTTTCCAAACTGATTAGCAGCCGCGGCGCCGGCAGTAGTATTGTTGTTGTTGGTAGGAGGCCGAGGTCGCTGGGAACGGAAATATCACAGAAATGGGATGAAAACTTACAGGAGGAGCAGTTCGTGCTGGATTCGACGGTCCGGCTTGAATCATTCGCCGGCGAAGAACTTCCAGCTCAGCTTCGTCTCTCGGAACGTTAACTCTTACTTGGTTTCTCGACATTTTATGAATTGTAGATCATCGCAGTCTCACTCTGAATCTCTACCCTATGACTCATAGTCTAAATGACTCACACTAACAAAATCAACGGAGGGGGTGTAGAAAAAAGAAAATAAATTTTTCGTTCGTCAATAGGAGTCGGCTCCGTATACACCGGTCAATGCGTCTAGGACACACTCCTCACGGCGTTCTTGAAATGTTTTCTTTTCTGTTCATTTCTTCCTTTAAAACAATTGTTTCAGGAAAATTTCAAATTTATTGAAAATTTTGCGTTACAATTTTATGAGCTACACATGTAACTGAATAGGTAAGTGAATATTTGAGTCGTTGGAGATTCGTTAGGAGCTAATAGGAAAGAAAATCGAAGAATGACTGAACAATAAAATGTTTATTTCTCCTCTATGAACTTCATTTCTTCTCCCTTCGCGAGGTTCTTCTTTAAAGCTGGTGATTCGTAGTCTCCGTCAAGGTTCAAACCCTTTCTCACTCTCTGAAATAACAAAATTTAGCCAGATTCCTATTTCTTGACATGCCTCTTTGAAAGTCAAGTCTTTGTTGGTGAACAGAAGATAGTAAGCAGCGTAAAGTGGAATGACGATCATGGAGCAAGACGATAGGAAGAATCCGAAAACATTGGCCCAAGTTGGGAAGTCCTCTCCCCACGGATATTGGATGGGTTGGTAATAGATCAAACAAAACCAGAACAACAACTGTAATGCCATCATTTTTATACTTTCGGTACTGAGAACTAACAAAGCTGGTAGCCGGTGAAATAACTCTCCAGACGAAGATCCAGGCTCTGGGCAGAGTGATTCCAGTCATTTGTTTGACAGCTAGATGAACTTTTTCGGCTCCTGCAAGATATCTTTCTTTCTCTCTCTCTCTCTCTCTCTCTCTCTCTCTCTCTCTCTCTCTCTCCATCCACTCACCAAATCCGAAGGACAGTCCAACAACTTCGAAAAAGACTACAAAAAGCAGAGCATATCCCGACGCACCGTAGGCGTCTACCAGGGTCAGCCAGTGAGCACCGGCCTGAAATCGAATCATGCTCTATTGAGAAGGGTCGTGTGGATTTTCAATGCAACAGCGCTCTATTGACAACTCACATAAGACACCATCGGAATACCCAGAAGGAAGAAGAACAAGCACAACGCTCCGAGAGATATCTTCTTGTACTTTCTCAGAATCGGGAAAGCATCTTCTAGTGCTGTGAAGAGTCCTTCAACCATGCACACTTGACTGTCCAGTCCCAGGATGGTAATCATCAGGAAGAAAAGTACTGCGAACACTTGTTTCATGGGGAGTTTTGTAGCTACTTCGGGATAGACCAGGAAGGCCAGCCCGACGCCAGGCTTCACGATCTCACTGATGTCTTTTCCGGATGTCACCGACATGTATCCAAGGACGGAGAAAATCGCGAACCCTGCCAGAATCGAAGTGGATCCATTGATGAAGCACATTGTCACTGCGTCTCTGGAAATGTCATATTGAAGATGTTCACAAAATTTGGGAACCAAGTCCCGCCTACTTCCACTATCATGATTTCTGTTCATGCTGCAAGTTTTTGAAAAAAAAAACGAAGAAACTATGCGTGAATTGCATAACTAGACCCGCCCCTTTTCCTCCCCCTAGTCTTGTCGATTCTAATAAAAAATGAGTTTTGCAAGAAAACGAGAACCGTGCGCCAGTTGCACAACGAGGCACGCCCTTTTTCCTGCCACTATCTTTTTTTTGATAAGAAGTGACTTTTGCAAGAGAGCGAGAACCGTGCGCCTCCTGCATGCTAGACCCCGCCCACTTTTGCCATCGTAGATTCTTCAACAAAAACCATGTGCCTTCTGCATGCGAAACCCCGCCCACTTTGCCTACAGCAAATGAAAAACCCTGCACCAGTTGCATCTCGAACCCCACGCCTACCTGACACAGTTATGATTGAACTTGTTGTGTGAGCCGAGAGCAATCAGTGCCCCGAATCCGACACCATAAGAGTAAAACACTTGGGTTCCGGCGTCCTTCCATACTGCTGTGTCAGCGAGTCTTGTCAGGTTTGGCTTCAGATAGAAGTAGATTCCAGTCGAGGCTCCTTCCAGGGTCAATCCACGAATCAGCAGGATGAAGATGAGAACGTACGGGAACAGTGCACAGAAATAAACGAACTGAAAGGATTATGGATTTTCTAGTGGGGCAAACCAATAGGCTATTCAATTAGCCACACACTCAAATTTTGGTCACTTTAGTTCAAACTACATTTTCCGTTTTGATCTATCAAATCTCCATACTGCTTCCAACTCGAAAGGTCGACCAATCAGCTCTGAAGTTAGCCACGCCTCCTCCAACTGCAGTAGGTAAAAATTCTATCCTTGCACACGCAAGAAAGTTTAACTAATCAGCTCTGGAATAGGCCACGCCCACAGGTCGAATTTTCAATCTTGGAAAAATGAAATAATAAGGGTGTCTTTCAATTTTCAAAGCTGATTATGAAGTTAACTTTGATAAATAGATCAGAATCTGTGAAGAACCGCGCTCTAAAGTCACTCACCTTCCTTGCTTGAGTAATACCCTTCCACAAGGCAAAATAGATGATAAGCCATGCTCCGAGCATGATGAAGAACAACTCCCATTGGATCCCTCCGAAGTCACTGATGGAATCTGTTTGATGGAGGACGCGGCGTCTGAAAACATTTTGGAACGTTAACGTACTCGTCCAGACACCGTTTCTGACATTCGGTGTTGATAAACCTTACGATGTCTGTACTCTAGAAACTAAAAACCGCTGATATGAAGTTCATAGGTCGTTGATATCTACAGCACATCGACGTCATAGGCCGTAGATATCAACGACCAATGAACTTCATAAACTGCTATCAACGACCTATGAACTTCATATCAACGGTATTTAGTTTCTAGAGTAACCACTTTTTATCACACAATTTCGAAACAAAATCGATAAAACATACTTCAAGACCAGTTCTGTAATCTTCAGATGATTTTTGAAACTAGGGAACCCAAATTTGTAAACCTAGAACACCCAAAAAGGGGCGGAGCCTCCCAATAATCAGCAATCAACTCACTCCCAGTACTGTTCCACCGAAGTTTGGGTCTTCTCACTCGCCGCAGTCGCCACAGCTTTAATTTTGGCGAGAGCAGTTGCATTTTCATTTCCAGTGATGCAAAACTCGTTGTTCCTGAACGTCAGAGTGTGACAAAACTCGTAGCGCAGTGGTTTTTGTGGTTTTCCTTTGCGCGAGAGGTTGCGGGTACAACCCCCGACGGGTGCAATTTTTGCATTTTTATTAGTGATCAGTTTTTTAAAAAGTTCCGGTATGTTCATCTTCACGATGAAGAATGGGAAAGTGAAAATTGTTCCATTTTGGAAAAGGGGCGTGTCAAGGGGCGGTACGATCGAATAATCTTCAAATCACTCACCAGTAATTATTATAAATGAAATCGTATTCAGTTTTCAAAAAAGGGGCCAGAAGCTTGTCAGAATTCAGCAGTAATTATTGAAAGTGAACTCTTATTCATTATATAAAAAGGGCGTGGCAAGGGGGTGGTACTATCAAATAACCTTACAATCACTCACCAGTAATTATTACAAGTCTCCCACGGGAATACCGAACTGACCGAAGCGATCATATAGAACATGGCCCAGCTGACAATCACACAAAAGTAGGCGATGCACATAAACGCGATGACAACGTTGCCGATGCCGACCCCCTTGAACAGCGGGCACATCTGCCACATCTCCATTGCACCACGTTGGAAGTACTGGCCGATTGAGACCTCCATCATGAAGATCGGAATGGCTGCAGCACAGAAGAAGATGGCGTAGACGACCAGGAAGGAACCACCACCGTTGCGATAGCAGAGGTAGGGGAATCTCCAGACGTTTCCTGAATCGTAGAATTTCATTCTAACCTGGCTTAAAGCTCATTTAATCAATCAAACAAAGCTGTGACCTGTTGGTGACCATTTCGTGCCCTGAAACTCACCTAGACCAACAGCATAGGCGATCATGCTCATCAGGAAGTCGAACTTCCCGGACCACTGTCCTCTGAAACTCTTGATTCTTTGGATTCTCAATTCATCGTCACCTGTCCGGCTCCGCTTCATGTTGTTGTTCCAGTTTTGCTGCTTCCTCTTCGTTCGAAGGAAGAGGTTTGTGCGATTGAGTATCAACTCCCATCGCTGTAAGGCAAAGAATAGAGAGAGAGAGAGAGAGAGAGAGAGAGAGAGAGAGAGAGAGAGAGAGAGAGAGAGAGAGAGAGAGAGAGAGAGAGAGAGAGAGAGAGAGAGAGAGAGAGAGAGAGAGAGAGAGAGAGAGAGAGAGAGAGAGAGAGAGAGAGAGAGAGATAGAGAGAGAGAGAGAGAGAGAGAGAGAGAGAGATAGAGAGAGAGAGAGAGAGAGAGAGAGAGAGAGAGAGAGAGAGAGAGAGAGAGAGAGAGAGAGAGAGAGAGAGAGAGAGAGAGAGAGAGAGAGAGAGAGAGATAGAGAGAGAGAGAGAGAGAGAGAGAGAGAGAGAGAGAGAGAGAGAGAGAGAGAGAGAGAGAGAGAGAGAGAAGGAAGAGAGGTTGCGGCATGAAATAATGGGCGGAGCTAGAGATTCAATCGAGTTATAGAAAATTGATGAATCATTCGGTAATTCTCTCTGATTCACAGAAGTGTGATGAGGAAATGCGTTTAGAAAGAGTGTAAACCAAAAGAACCAAAATTTGAGGAGTGTTGCTATATTTTTGGGACAATCTCTATCTCGGTGGGGTAAAAATGGGAAATTCTGAATTTGTCGCTAAGGAACAAAATGTTAGGTACCATTGGGACAATATTCTGAATCGTCTTTGAGTAACACAAATGATGCCAGTGTTGCGATGAGTTGCATTTCAAAAATAGTGAGCGGTGGGTTTGTTTGAAAGTGAAACTCTCTCAACTTTTTATGTTTATTTACCGACACAACTTCGAACACAATAGTGAATCGTCGGCGTGTTGGTCTCCACCATTCGAATATAGATTGTCTGAATTTGCATACATGAACATGTTGTGCACGGTCTGGCGACCAAAACAAAGAAATTGATGCGTTTTTTTCATAGACAGACACGACATGACCCTTGTGAACTTCAATCATGGCAAAAGTCCAGGCCAGCTTTATACCTCTCTTCTTTTTAAAAATCATATAAGAAACAGTTATCATGATTCAATGAAGCCTCAATACTTTAAACTAATAACCTCATTTTAGCAGCGACCAGCAACAGCCACTATAACCAAAAAAACATAATGGGGTGTTGTAAACCTCTCTGAGAATCTCTTTTAAAAGTTGCACCGATCGAGCCAGCAAAAAATTCTTGTCGAAACTTTGAATTTACTTCTCAGATTCCACGGAGAAGTTAGCACTAGTGATAGTAGGTCAAAACCTCGCCTGTGAGCCAGTAATTGTATACTACCTCAAAACCCGAAAACATGCAAGGGAAAACCTAATTATTAGGATGTCAAAAACTTTTACTGAGCTTTTTGTGTCTAGTGATGGGTGAAAATGCTTTTCGTCATCTGAAACTTGAAAGAAAGACTCGACTTCACCTAGTTTGACGGTACAGTCCCTAAAATTATCATAGATCAAAAGTCCAACACCTATAAAAACCAAACGTAACGAAGAACTGTGATGATACTAATTGCAACATGAAGTGCATTAGAATCCCAATAAATCTCGTCACTAAGCAACCCTAGATGCTTTGAGATTTAAGACGATTTAGACCAATGTTAACATGTTGCTGACTTGTTCGTGGTTGAAAAAAGCAGAAATGACTACATGTGTTATAGTTCAAAGAACAGTTCACCAGATGTCATTGGACAGATCTTATGGACTATCATGAGAGATTGGGATAGAAAGAGAGGGAGAGACAGAAAAAAAGAGAGAGAGAGAGAGAGAGAGAGAGAGAGAGAGAGAGAGATACAAAAAAATCAGTTTCTTTTCAAGCTATTTTTCATTCGTCCAGTGGAATTCAAACAATTTTGAAAGTTTTGGGAATCCCAGGTCCTAATTTTCTCAAAAACAAGAAGTTTGAAAGCCATTTTCTGTTCCCTAATAAAGTAGTAGAGGTAAAATGGAACGAGTACAGGAATGGGGATGGATTGCTATACCTATACGGTAATTATACCTTGGTAATTCCGACAAAATCGCCAAAAACAAGGTGTGCGGGATTAGTGTACGCATCAGGGGATCTCACACGGGTGTAATTATCAACTTTGACTTCTTTTTTTTCCGAACAAAAACAACAAAAAGAACATGTTATGCGGGTTGTTGTCAAGTGGTAATCCGATACTCAAACAAATGGACTTTCGAATCATGGAGAAAAAAACACACGGTTTTGTATGAAGTTGGATTTTGCAGAAGAGCACGTTTACTGAGGGCACTTGGAACTCAGTTTCTCAGAAGAGCATGTTTACTTCTGTTATTCAAATTTCGCAGTAGAGCATGTTTAATGCAGTTAATAGAATTCAGAGTTCCGAAATATCTCAGAAGAGCATGTTTAATGCACTTTTGAAATTTTTTAACTTGAACATATTTGCTGAAGATATAAAATGTCTTCAAGAGAACAAAATTTTTTTAAAATTTCTCAGAAGAGCATGTTTACTGCGATGATTTGGAAACTCCGACATTCAAACTTA
>OZ022251.1:13649982-13672902 GCA_963978915.1 Caenorhabditis parvicauda | reverse complement strand
CAATCGGAGAGAACCAAAACCAATATTCCCGAACCATTCTCGGGCAATTAAAAGGAGAAAGGGAAATAATATTTCATCTGGTCTTCTTTTTAACGATGTAGGCGTGAAGATTCTCGCCTCTGAGTGATACCATGATCGATTTTAAACCAAACTGACACTCAAGGGCAAGTCATAAACGGTGGTCACAACTTGTTGTGGGGGACTGCTTTTTAAGACCAGCCTCCCGTCCATCTCACAGACTAATTCTGGAGTGAAATTGCCAAACGTTCAGTCTCAAGGTCGAGAACATGGTAAATTTCTTATTAGAAACCGTATCGTTCTGTTCGATTTTGGGGAGAATCAAATTTTTCAAAAATTTGAAAATGGAATGAGGAAGAAAGAGAGAGAGAGAGAGAGAGAGAGAGAGAGAGAGAGAGAGAGAGAGAGAGAGAGAGAGAGAGAGAGAGAGAGAGAGAGTGAGAGAGTGAGTGAGAGAGAGAGAGAGAAGGTGAGAGAGAGAGAGAGAATGAGAGAAAGATAAGAAGAAAAAGAAAGATAGGGAGGCAGAAAGGGAGGAAGAGAGGGAGGGAGAGAAAGAGAAAGAGAGAAACAATGAGATAGAGACAGAAAGAGAGAAACAATTAAGATAGAAAGAAAAGAAGAGAGAGAGAGAAAGAGAGAGAGAGAGAGAGTGAGAGAGAGAGAGAGAGAGAGAGAGAGGAGAGAGAGAGAGAGAGAGAGAGAGAGTGAGAGAGAGAGAGAAGCTCCACCAAAAACATGAACATTTACCTAGCTACTAAAAATAGTCAAAAATTCAGGGTTGATTCACATTGTATGTTATCGGGTGGATATTTACATGACGGTTAGATAGAAAATTATTGATACGGCTCGATCGGGGTTATTTTTCCTTCAGCAATCTTCTCTCGGTACAGCTCCCGATCACAGATGATCAAGGATTCTAATCGGCCTGAAAGTTCCTAATGTGAATGAGAATGATGAGTAGATTTAGTTTGTGTGACATTCAGCCTACAAATTATCGAAAAATGACCGAGAAATAACGGACAAACGACCGACAAATTACTGACATAGAACCGACAAAAAAAAATGTCTGACAAAAAACCGTGAGGTGGGCGACAAATGGCCGACAAATAACTAACAAAGCACCTTTAGATGAAGTTTCAATAGAGAATTCCCCACCTTCAACAAAATCATTGAATTCTTGAATCAGATGGCTAACCATTGGCGCTGATCTTGTGAAAACTTCGGCTTCTGAAGTCGAGTCCCAAACTAGTTGTTTCAGGAGTTGTTCATTAGTTGGAACGGTGTGAGTGGAGGTCCATTCGTATTTCTGGAAACTCTCCGCTCTCTCTCTCTCTCTCTCTCTCTCTCTCTCTCTCTCTCTCTCTCTCTTTCTCTCTTCCTCTCTCTCCCCCACCTCAATGTACTCATCAATCTTGTCTTCGCACTTCTCAACTTCTTCTCTTGTCATAACCGGTATCCATTCACGAGCTTTGGCTATTCCATTCTTTGTATGAGCATCATAAAGCTGTCTCAATTCTGTAATTATGTGACAATTTGTACAGATAAATATCTTCAACTCACTATCGCCCAGGAACAAATTTTTGTTTCTATTGGAAAATGGGGTCAGTCCAAGTCGCTTTTGTTGTGCTTCAAACTGTTTCACTGACTCTCCCAGTTCCGGAACATTCAGTTCATGGTGGTACATGGCTCCGAGGATCGTCTCCAGGATTGATCCGTTCAGGCGTTGTGGGAGTTTTATTCGTGGGAGGTCTAGATCCTAGACAGTGAGTTGAATCTCAGATCAGTTTTCTCTGGGGAAGAAGAAAAATGAGAGAGAGAGAGAGAGAGAGAGAGAGAGAGAGAGAGAGTGTGTGTGTGTGTGTGTGTGTGAGAGAGAGAGAGAGAGAGATAAATCTAAACCATACCATGAGCCCTCTACACAGCATACTAGCTCCCTCCGTATAATTCTTGGCCAAATAACCTCCTTCAAGTGTCGCAACGGTCTTTCCTGGGCAGAGCTGGCTGAGCAGTCTTGCCATGTGACCAAACCCATGTGCTCTGACACCTTGTCCAGCCTCTTGCATCACATCAAAGTAGCCAGAATCGAATCCAGCCGATATGAGAATCAGTTGCGGTTTGAAGTTACGAAGTGTGGGCAGGAGAAGGTGATGGAATGCCGACACGTAGTCACCTTCGCTGTTCATGGTACCGTTGAGTGGTAGGAATAATGTATTTTCTGGAATCATAAAGTTGATAAACATTTTCCATGGACTTTTTTAGGTTCAAGAAGAACCTATTCGGTTGGCTTATAAAATGGTGATGAAACTTGAACTATCTGAGAATTCTGAAACCAGAAGAAACAAAAACTTAAAATTAGTTCATTAAAAACAGTTTTGAAGAAAATCTAACTTCAAAATAGAAACTCACTTATATAATTTAAAGATATTAAATCTGATTTACACAATCGATCTCTCTCTCTCTCTCTCTCTCTCTCTCTCTCTCTCTCTCTCTCTCTCTCTCTCTCTCTCTCTCTCTCTCTCTCTCTCTCTCTCTCTCTTTCTTTTTTCTAGCGTATGGGGATAGAACAAGACAGACGAAAACGAACCATCAGTATGGTAGTCGAATTCCTTTTTGAAGGGCCAGAAAGATCCATAGTGGTAGGCATGGAACGATGTGAAATGGAACCTCTTATCATCCTGCAGGGACATTGTTGAGATACAGAAGGAGAGATCGAGAAAAACCAACCTTCAAAGAATAATAAGTCCCATTGCCCGGATGATAGTCAAAGTCGATAACAGCAACCCTCTCCAAGCCCATGATTTCGACCGCGTACTTCGCCGCGATCGCGGTATTATTGAACAAGCAATAGCCCATTGGCGTTGCACCATATGAATGGTGACTTGGTGGCCTCACAATGGCGAACCCGTTGTGAACACGTCCTTCTATCGCAGCTTTCACCAGCTCGATTGTGCCACCGGCTGCAACTCTCGCGGCGATGTGGCTTTTCGGATTCGTCCAGATGAGTTCTTTGGATCTGGAGTGGGTGATAGAGCGTAGTTATGTTAGGAAAATTTTACCTGCCGTACTCTTCACACTTTTCGTTGGTATCCAGGTGCTCGATTTCCCTGATCAATGATTCTGGATGATTTAGCATCAGTTCATCGTCTGTCGCTTCACGAGCTTCAATCTGAAGAACCATGTTTGAGAGAGAGAGAAAGAAAGAAAGAAAGAAAGAGAGAGAGAGAGAGAGAGAGAGAGAGAGAGAGAGAGAGAGAGGGAGAGAGAGAGATTGAGAGAGAGAGAGAGAGAGAGAGAGAGAGAGAGAGAGAGAGAGAGAGAGAGAGAGAGAGAGAGAGAGAGCAAACCTTCACAGCCTGATCCAAAATTCCATCATCCTCCAACCTCTTCTTAATCAGAATCATTCGATCCGGATTCTCCAACATCGTGGGATCATAATCGCACTTGTGCTCTAGCATTCGCTTATCGTAGACGTACCCGAACGATGGCATTCTCCTAAGATTCTGTGAGTAGAGAATAAAGCGAAAAAAAAAGATGAATCAAAGAAATGAAAATCGAGCCAGTCAGTAGTGGGTCAAAAATTGAGGTGAAAATTGATCTGCTAGAAAAAAGCGATCGTGTGTTTGGATAAAAACACATGTGGTTCTAGTTGAATTTAAAAATGATTCAAGTTAACATCTTAAGAAACTTTAAATAGGAGAAAGGTCGTTATTTGGAGACCTGTTTATGGAGCTTTTATCTTTTGCTGTTATCATCTTACCAGTTCATGATTATTTTCCATTTAGGAGCTAATAAATGTCATTCCAAACATGTGGTCTATAGTTGTTAAAAGTGTGTATGTGTGAGAGAGAGAGAGAGAGAGAGAGAGAGAGAGAGAGAGAGAGAGAGAGAGAGAGAGAGAGAGAATATATAACAAGACTAACTTTCTCACAGTAACACAAAGAAATAACATTTTATTCTATAATTAAGTTCAGAATGAATAAGAAAAGTATAAATGAGACTAAGAACAGATCGTCTGGTGCATCCGAATACATAAACTGGCAGAACTGAAAATAAATTATCTCTCTCTCTTTCTCTCTCTCTCTCTCTCTCTCTCTCTCTCTCTTTCTCTCTCTCTCTCACCTCTTCCAATGGTTCAGCCATTCTAAACTTCTTCTCAACACTATAAAGGACTTCGATCGGACAGAATTCTTGATCTTTGCATATTTCGATGTATTGGGAGATGGGTTGAAATGTGCTAGTCGAGTTTTCTCGGTAGACCATCTGAAATTTTCCTTGCTAATCTTTTTTTCAATCACAATTTAGGTAATTCCTATTGAGAAGCCATAACAGCTAAAGATTCTCAACTTCTGCAGACTGAAAAATAGTAAGAACTAAAAAATCCCTGCATAGTCACTTGGAATCCCTTACCTAAGGTTCTGACTTGAAGTGAAAATTACTCACCCGGAAGTAAGCAGTTTGATTAGTGTCCAAAAATAGTTCAAAGATGATACAGGCAGTGAATCGAGGCCATTCATTGTAGTTTGGTGCCGCTAGGTCTTGAAGTCCAAATAGAGATAATAGTGAGAACAAGTGGTTGTCATGCTGAAACCTCTCTCTCTCTCTCTCTCTCTCTCTCTCTCTCTCTCTCTCTCTCTCTCTCTCTCTCTCTCTCTCTCTCTCTCTCGTTTTCTTTCTGTACTACTCACATTAGAATAACCATAGTACTTCAAGTCCTTGACATCTGCAGGACAATCAGTTCCATTTCTGGTACAATTAACTTTGCCGTCAATTCTATTTCTGATTTCCGTTAGTATTAACCCAGCCCAGATCTTTTTCGAGTCCAGCACCACGTCTTTTCCCTTGTAGATTGCTTCTGGGTTCTCTGAAGGAAAAGAAATCATGGAGATATTCAAAATTTACAGAAAGACAGAGAGTGAACAGAATGGTCTAGATTTACAAATGAAAAAACTAACTAAAACTACACATCATGTATCCATTCAGTCTAGTCATAACAGAGCTCATTTTCAAATAAGCCGCTTCGCTATATCCAGGTAGACGTTCATACAGAGTCCCATTGAAGTTGTTCCTCTTAACATCATAATTTCTGCAGGACCTTTCTGTCCTTCTTTACCGAGCAAGAAAGGATATCAAACGCTGACGAGGTATCCAACAAGTTGGTTATGTTCTGTGAGAACCATTGGCTCAGCAGCTTGGCTTGTTCCAGGAACTTAAAGGTTTAGGTCGATGAATATTTTATATTTTGAGAGCTTGAATCTCTAACTCAAGACATTATACTCAGTATGAATTCATTTCTTCAAGATGGTGAGGATTAAACACTGTGTAAAGAAATAAACGAAAATGTTTAGAAATAACTCGACAATTTCCTAGAAGCATGAAAACTTTAAGCACGCAAGTTGTAAAGAACATGAAACCACAACTTTTCTGGAAATTTCATCCTGGATTGTTAACGGGTTCCAGAATTATGACCGAAAGAGGAAAAATAGCATGTAAAAAACAATAGAAAATGATTTTTCTCTAAAATCGACAGAATCAAAAAGGATTCATCAAATTTTCTGATTTTTTAAATAAAAATTGATCATGAAATCGGAAATAAATTTCTTGGTTGTTCCTAGAGTTAGCTGGCTGGAAGGCCGGAACTACATTTTTTTCTGACAAGATGAAAAAAAATTTTAAGAGTTATTTCTAAAATTCTCCTTTGATAATTTTTCTTTACACAACGTAGCTTGGAAACTTCAAATAATACCTTCTCATGACCCTTCTATAGCATCAATTTTCCATGTTTCTAAAACATATTCGCAGAACTAGAGAAATTTTCTTCATCCTGATGAAAGTCATTACCTCGTCAGACTTTTCAAAATCTGCCGGTTCATTCTGTTTGATGCAGACGTCGAGGTAGAGATCGACACCACGGGGACATGTAAGAAGCTGAAAAGCATGAATAGAAACTGGAGCAGAAATAGCCGTGGGATCAATTCCAACCCGGGTCAGCTAATTTTTGCATTTTCCTTACCTGGTCATCCGAGACGAAAACTGGTATGGGAACATATCCAGCTTGCCAGTCGTCGAGAACCGGGAAGTCGATGTCTGAACTTTGTGGTTACTGTAATAGGATACGGTATTCCCTGACCTGCTCGATTACCGTAATCTTTCCTACCGTACATTCCGTACATTTTTGCGTTAGCAGTGTTGATTGTTCTGGATACACTTGTTGAGGATACTTTTATCTGTAAGGATGAGGGTTAGAAAAAGAAAAAGGAGAGAGAGAGAGAGACAGAGAAACAGACACACAGTGAGAGAGAGACCGACAGAGAGACAGAGAGACAACCAGACAGTGAGAAAGAGAGAGAGAGAGAGAGAGAGAGAGAGAGAGAGAGAAAGATTAAAAAACTCACAGCTGCAGAATTATAATACGGAGGTAGAAAACTAAAAGTCCCATTGATATATCGTTTCCGAACTTCTTCTCCGAGAATAAAAGCTTGTTTCATACCACGCTGAAAATTTTATCCATTCAAGATTCAGAAGCAAAACCTACAGGCGTCAGGTCACCGTAACCACCACCGCCGAAAACCCATTCTTCTGGTTTTATCGGTTCCCCTGGGAAGTTTTGAACTGGAGATCGATCACCATGCCGCCAGAGCTAGAATCGTTTGTAGACTCATGAACAGGGGGAAGAAATCTTACAGATTGTACCAGAACCAATTCCAAATCCTTCAACTCGACTGCGACGACGACGATTGGGAAAAGGAGAAAAATCCACATATATGTCCTGGAGAATTTCGGTTTGATAGGATGTTTCAACCATTAGAACAACATGAAGGGTGGGATAGAGACAAAAATCATCATTTTTCTTCTAATATGTACTTGTTTTCCAAACCTTTCGGAACTTTTTCTGAGAATTTCATCTCCTATCCATCTGTCTCCATGGAATGGTAGCCAATTTTTTAAAATTAAGTTTTAAATATCACAAAAAGGTATTTTCGTCGGCAAAGTACTTCGAAGAGACACTAACTGAAGTGTTTGGACTTGTTTAAAGAAGACTGTCATCACAAAATAGGATTCTGGCTAGAAGCATGTGAATCTCTCGATTCTGAACCAGTTCGCTTAAAACCAACTCCAAAGCTGGGAACAGCTGACAAAATTGTTCTTGGTATTTTTTCAAGAAAATAGAGCTACACCGGTTTGAACAGGGTATCTCTGCCCTACCCTGTAAAAGTCTAGAACAGAAAGAATGTGTCAATTGAAATTTATAGACCTTTGAAACTTGATTCTGCTTCACATTAACTTCAATAAGGAGAGTTTCAGCTCTTTGGACTACTGTCTTCCGCAGAAATTTGAAATTAAACGGTTTTTCTTTTTTACAGGATACTGAAACTCTTCTTTGGAAATTGATTTTACTTCGAAGCTGTTAAAACAAAACCGAGTCAAGATTTGAAAAAAAACAAAAAAAAATGCCTCGGAGGAGTATCGAACTGGCATCTCTTGTTTTGTAAACTCAAAAATGGAGTGAGTTTTTTACGGATTAGCAAAAGCAAAAAAACGATCATGAGTGGAGATCGAACTCTCGTGCGAAAAGTGGCAAAACTACGTCCTAACCACAAAACTAAGGATAATTGTCCATATGGACCACTTCTCATCTAAATTTGAAGCATTACATATAGAATGAACTAACTAGATCAGTACGAAAGTGAAGTAATGTTTTTGTACACGGATTATGTATGTACAGTGCAAACAAAATCACACCAACTTTGTTTTCGATCAGTTTGTTTCCGGCCTCTGGCGTTTTGGCACGTCGGAAGTAAACAATAATCACCGGACGTTTTTCAAGTCAATGTCAGCTGAACCTCATTACGATCGGGTTGAGATGTACTTCAAATTCCAAAGAAGACAGGATCTTGAAAAGAGTTCCCAGGTTTCTACTAGTATTATCACTACTTTCCTGTTTTATGGGAAAACTAACCTAGTTCGGATGACTCTAGCTATGTTTGAATAATCCAATGAACTTCGAAAATCTGAATGTAACGTTGACATTTTGACTCCCAAAAAACCATAAGAAACGTTCAAATTGTTGCTGGGGCTCGAAAAAGTTTGAAGCAAATAGTGCTTCAACGACTTAATCTCTACTCCGAGGGGGGTTATCATCCACCGTCTGGATTAATTGTTGGATTCATATTTTTGAGCTAAAAATTTGTTTTTGTTTAGTTCTGGGAAATAATGAAGAAAAGAGAAGAGAGAAGAAAATCTGAATATTGCACTCCCCCCTCATGGTTTCTAATTCAAAATCAATACTCCAGAATAAATTAAAACAGTTCATTATCGAAAGGTCGCATTATATACAGACATCGCTAGACTTAAATAATAATAATAATAATTAAATAAGTTAGTTCTCGGTGGTCTTCTTAGCCTTGTTGGAACCGATGAAGTAAGCGGAGCGGGCGAACGGGGCGTAGGCTGGGATGGTTGGGGCAGCGAAGACTGGGGCTGGGACTGGAGCAGCGAAGGCTGGGGCGAGGGCTGGAGCAAGAGCTGGGGCAGCCAGAATTGGTCTTGGTGCAGCGAGGATTGGTGCTGGTGGTGCAGCGAAGACTGGGGCGGGTGGGGCGGCGACAAGTGGGGCGGGTGGGGCGGCGAAGACTGGAGCTGGAGCTGGGGCGACAACTGGGGCGGCAAAGGCTGGTCTTGGGCCGACAACCTGGAAATCATTCATGAGTCAGATTTTAGCTCTTCTCACCGGGACTGGAGCTGGGGCGAAGGCTGGAACGGCTGGGGCGGCGAGAACTGGTCTTGGGGCCAAAACTGGGGCGGGTCCAACGAACTGCTCAACGACTGGGGCCGCGAAGGCTGGTCTTGGGGCGACAACCTGAAAACCACTAATGATTGTGATATTGATAATGGCTTACCGGAACTGGAGCTGGGGCGAAGGCTGGAACAGCTGGGGCAGCGAGGACTGGGCGTGGGGCGATGACCTGCAGAAAAAGGAAACTACTATGCAATTCCTAATAGTCTTACCGGAGCTGGGGCGTAAGCTGGGACAGCTGGAGCAGCAAGAACTGGAGCTGGTGGGGCCAGGAGTGGGGCTGGTCCGACGACGGGCTCGATGAGAGCTGGGGCGGGCGCAGGGACGACTGGGGCGGCGACGGGGGCGAGTCCTGGGGCGATCACCGGCTTGGATGGGACGTAGTATCTTCCTGCATATGGACCGTTGACTGCGATCTGCGCACTGGTCAATGCAAGTCCAGCGATGAGCAGGCTGAAAATGCGAAATTAGGGAGGGAGATTGAACTGCGGTCGTGTGGGTGGGAGGCGAGTCCGAAACCCACTAGACCATTTCGATTTTTGTTGCTTTAGGCTCAGAACAGTGTGAATTGGTAGTAAAAAAAACCGCTAAATCTGAGAAAAGCGCATAAAAGAAGTAAAGTAGTACTCACGATACGACTGAGTTCATGATGCGAAGAGCTGCAGTTGATGATGTCTTGCAACGGCACCATGATGGCTTTTATACTGCGCGATGACTGGCAACCAGTTAAGTGCGCGGTACCGCCTTTGCGGTGGCGCGCGTTGCCGCGCGGAGCTGTGCGTCACAAAAAGTTTCTTCACGCCCCGACTGTTTGGACTCGAACAAACACAACAATGCGACTAGACCATGATCCGATTGGTTTCTGGTTAGCTAACTTGTCGAGTTCTGTGGTATCGATGGGTTGAGGAGTACTGTATGAGAGGTACTGTAGAAGGTACTGTAACAGGTACCGTAGGTAACTGTAGAACGTACTGTAACAGGTACCGTAGGCTGTTGTTTTTCGCAAAATACCTTCGAAATTTGAATCCAATTAGTTTCTAGTTAATTTACTTTTCGCCTGAGTATGGTAAGGTAGAGGGTACTGTAGAAGAGTACTGTGGACGGTGATGTAAAAATTAAAGTCGGAATTCTGAAATTATCATTGTCTGATTTTTGCTTCAAGCACTCCTGGTACTTTTCTTATGTTATGATGAGGATTATAGTTCTTAACGATGATCAAGAAAAGTCACTGAGTGGACACCCTTGGGTCAGAGAAGGAAAGCAGGCAGACCTCGTTTGAGATGAAGCGACGACATCGTCAAAGCGCGAGACGATTTTCTTTACATTCGCTTCATGTCTGGTCAGAGAAGACGTGCTGGTACTCTGGTGAAAAAGACTCCGTTGGCAAAGGACCGTTCAACCTGGAAGCTTCTGATCCACGTCGTCACATGACTCCGCAAACAATGAATCTCTGAAGTGAGTAAGATAATCAAGTTGGCTATGTAGTTCCGGTCAGAAATTTATCGTCAATATCATTTTTTGGACATATCTCAACCAGAGTGCGAAATTTGTCAGCGTGTTCACCAATCGCAGATTCGGCGTGCATTTTGTTTAATATCGCCAATCTTCACAACGAGGTCGTTTGAACCCGCTTCTGTCCTCCGATTCTATTTCTGTTTCTGTGACTCGTTATCAATTTGTTTGCGATTGGCAAGTGGGGAGAACCCCCCCCTATCCGTGGGAACAAAGAGAGCCGAGTCGCGTGGGAAAAAAGTCGGAAGTGTTTATTGTCCGCAAGTACAAAAGAATGAATAAACAAGATGGAACACACTGTATGTATCGACACGTGGAGTACATCCAAAACCGTGAATGTTGCAAAAATTAAACGTCCCAGGCTGGGATGGATCCAGAGACCACCAAAATACGTCAATTTGAATTAGCAAAAAATTGTCCGCGGGTAGGAACCGATCCAACGGATCTACTGCGCCAAGACTTCTTGAAGTTGCAAAAATAAATTGTTCCAGACTGGGATTGAACTTGCGACGCAGTCCTAGTTGTTTGGCGAAACAACTTCCAAACCGAAATCAGATTTTGAATTTGCAAAAATTATTGGTCTTGGAATGGGATCGATCCAGCGGGATCGGCAATGACCCTCAGCGCAATAACATATTGAAGCAGATTTTGACAAAAAATTAATGTCCTCGTACCGGAATCGATCCAGTATTTGAAACTACAAAAGTCATTGTCCTCGGGTCGGAATCGATCCCGCGACCTCTCAATCTTCAAAAAAAGTTACAGAAAACAACTTCAGATCAATCAAGTACACAGTTTCGAGAGTACTTTTCCACTCGCAACTCAATCAAAAATCGTTTATTCATAGAAGAAGAGATACAGCTGATGAATCTTCTCACAAGTATTCTTCGAATTCTTGCGCCGCTTTTACACAAAAATATCCAACGTTAAAGGCTCGAAGAAACTCTGAAAAACATTTTCGTTTCACCATATTCACTCTAACTCACTGTTATAGTCGTTAGCTTCAGTCACGTCTGAGTAGGTACAAGAGAAATCGTTGTAACAGAACGAATCCCCTCGTGCAAGCCACTGAAGGCAGTCCTCCGGTGGTCTGCAACTTCTCTCTCTCTCTCTCTCTCTCTCTCTCTCTCTCTCTCTCTCTCTCTCTCTCTCTCTCTCTCTCTCTCTCTCCCTCTCTCTCTCTCTCACACACACACACACACACACATACAGTACCGTCCATAAAGATACGAACGCTAAGATTTTTTGGCAAATGTCAACCTAGGAGTTCAGGATTGGTCTGTAACTTTCAGAGATGTTGGAGAAAACATTTTTAAGTATTGTTAATGAAAATGAAAACCATAGGAAATCACTGCGCAACAAAAAGACCTTTTTCTCAAATCCACTGAAAATCGAATTTTTCCCTTTCACATTTATTTCTCTTTTTTTCATTCAGTATAGGTTTTTATGTTTTCAAATACATAGTTTCAAATACATAGTTCAATTTTCAGTGGATTTGAGAAAAAGGTCTTTTTGTTGCGCAGTGATTTCCTATGGTTTTCATTTTCATTAACAATACATAAAAATGTTTTCTCCAACATCTCTGAAAGTTACAGACCAATCCTGAACTCCTAGGTTGACATTTGCCAAAAAATCTTAGCGTTCGTATCTTTATGGACGGTACTCTATATCGCTAGAAGCATGGCCGTTTTCAAACGCGCTCTAATCTTAATTTTGCAGAATGAGTACGGCAGGCCTACCCTAGGGTCGGGACTCTCACAACGAACAGTTAGATCTTTGTGGATTTAAATTATTATTCTAACTCTCAGTCCATTAAAATTAAAGGTGCATTACTTAAATCGTTCTTGTATTCCGAGGCGAAACTGCTACGGTACGCAGTACCCGATTTACGGAGGCCAGAGTTTTTTTTACAGGTAGAGGAAGCTATCTCTCTCTCTCTCTCTCTCTCTCTCTCTCTCTCTCTCTCTCTCTCTCTCTCTCTCTCTCTCTCTCTCTCTTCCTCTCTCTCTCTCTCTTTCTCTCTCTCTCTCTCCCTCTCTCTCTCTCTCTCTCTCCTCTCTCTCTCTCTCCATCGCATTTTTCCGCCTAAAACTCACCTTGAAGCCCCATTCGGCTCTCCAGGACAGAAATACTTGCTGTGGAACATGTCCTGCCTGGTAAATGGGTCTGGCCATTGGAACATTGACATGTGATCTTTACACTCTGGTGGAGTCTGTCATGTAATCCCTGTACTTAGAATTTATTCAAAAACTTACATTCATAATGACTGTCGGACACAGCTTTCTTTTGAAAGCTCCAGTTATGAATGTTCTGCTACCGCTCTTTTTCTGCGCCCAGTTGATATCATCCTACAAAACTAGCTGTTGAACCTTCGCTGCGCTCAGGCGTTTCGCGTGTTTTTTGAGTACTCGAATTCGTTGTTATCGATAAGCCCCAGCGGACAAAATTATTTCCCTAACATAAGGCAATTTTCTTTCAATTTTTTCGTAATAAGATTGGCATGCACAAGCTAACTGCTGTCATTGTTTTTGACATTTCTTTGTCGTTTTTTTTCTATTTTTGACGGCGTATGTGCTACCTGGTTACTGAAAGAACCAAGATATGAATCCAATTCGAAGCAGTTTCGTTCAGGAGTATCGTCTGGTATGTTTGTAGCCTTGTCATACGTCCAGGTGTAATCGAACCATTTCAGGCACACATGGAAGTCCTTGACTTTCGGGTCAACATGGTTTCTTGGCATTTCGTCCCATCCCGGTTGACATGTACAGTCAACTGACTTAGTGAAAATTGCTAAAGTCTGAATGAAGGTTTCTCTTAACATATACAAGTCTTTCTAGGACTCTCGTTTCGTCTTGCAGGGCTTTCTTCACTTTGAAATTTTGCGTATACCGTTCGCACACCCAATTATTTTATGAAGATAGTTCTAGAACTCACTAGAAATACGAAGACTTTCATAATGGAACGTTGATAAAAACTGAGTTCAGAAAGGAATTTCTCTTTAAATAGACAGTTTATCTATACGCATCATCAGACAAATATCATATTTTTATGAATTTGCTATCAATCTAACTACTCTATTCTGTCAAACGGTGATATCCATTTAACTCACTGATACAATTTGAAACTACAAAAGTCACTGTCCTCGGGCCGGAATCGATCCGGCGACCTCTCTGGTACAAGATTGTGCGAGACGCACTGCGCTATAAACTTTTAAAACAGATTCTCAACCAATAATGCTCATTTCTCTCTGCAATAACTAAAAATCAATCTTCAAAGAAGTTACAAAGAACACATTCATTGATCAAATTTACAGAAATCAGAAGCCTCTCGGCACAACTTAATGGCTTAGTTCTTCTTCGCCTTGTTGGATCCAAGAAGATAAGCGGTTCTGGCGAATGGTGAGTAGGCTGGGACCGAGTATGGAGCGTAGGCTGGAGCTGCGGCGACTCTCTCGACAACTGGAGCAGCGGCGTATGGAGCGTATGCTGGAGCAGCGACCCTTTCGACAACTGGAGCAGCGGCGTATGGAGCATAAGCTGGAGCTGGTGCGACGACCTCCGCGACTGGAGCTGGAGCAGCGAGTCTCTCAACAACTGGGCCATATGGTGCGTAGGCTGGGGCAGCAACTCTCTCGACGACTGGAGCGGTGGCGTAGAAGCGGGCTCCGTTGGCGTTAGCGGCGGCGAGGGCAGGTCCGGCGGCGATGAGTGGGGCGGCTGGGGCGGCAGCGACGACTCCTGGGGCGGCAGCGACGACTCCTGGGGCGGCAGCGACGACTCCTGGGGCGGGAGCGACGACTCCTGGGGCGGGAGCGACGACTCCTGGGGCAGCTGCGACGACTCCTGGGGCGGCAGCGACGACTCCTGGGGCAAAGGCGGGCGCGGCGGCAACCTGAAGATTATAATTGATAACTTACAAGTATCATATACTGTGAAACTAAGATGACCAGTCGTTCCCCTTCAGAATGACTCACCGGTGCAGGTACTGCGACTTCAGCTTCAACTGGAGCTGGAGCATATGCTGCGGCGTACAAGGATTGATAGTATGGCGAGTAAGATGTTGCAGGCCATGCTCCGAGTTGAGCAGAAACAGTGCAGACCGAGAGGACGAGGCTGAAGTTGGCCTAACTTATCAAGAAGGTTTTTGGGATAGTCAGGAAATGAAATTCGAAGATTTTTGGGTTTGAAAACTGTTTTATTTGATTCTAGAAAGTCAAATTCTAAGATTTCGAAGAGCTCACCAGATGAACTTCATGATGATTAGATGTTGACGAGTTGAGTGAGGATGTTCACACCTCGGCTCATTTTATACCTTCGCTCGAGGCGAGAACTCGCCAGTTTTTTCGCGATATCACACGTGGATGGCAAATAAAAACTTGCTGAGACAATGGGTAAATATTAAAAGTTGATCTGACTGTGCAACGGAACCCTTTCAAAACATTCTCAGTAAATTAGCTACGTAAGCTACAGTAAGAGTGGCCCTCAGTTCAACGAAGCGTTTTTTTCTTATAATAACCTTATTCATGGTGAATTGGTAACAAATACTTTTTTGCTACAGCCATGTTGTTAATAGCCATTTTTAAGAAGAATTTGAGAATTCCGAACTTTTTCTGTCGTTTGGATGGTCTTGTACAGTGAATGTTCGAACGGTGATTTGATAACAAGCATTATTCAGTACAAGCACACATCTAGCAAAAAGTCTAACCGATTTCAAACGCGCGCCAGTCGCATTTTTGTAAAATGAGTACGGTAGGAGTCGGGACTCTCACAACGAACAGTTAGATCTTTGTGGATCATCATATTATTAATTGACAAATCCTCCGCCCACTTTGCCCCGCCCCCTTTTTCGTGAGGCAAATTTTTGGGTGGTCCTTTTTGGATTTGGTTGGGGCCAAGGGAGAGGAAGGGGTTGTGCAAGTGCCCATAGAAGAGATACGAACCCGCGACGAGCACGTGAAAGTTGTCTGCTTTAACCACTCGGTCACCGCTGCACGAAATTTTGTGGCGACCGTTCGCGTGACCACTGATGGCTACGGGGATCAACGCGCCGTGGTGCATTGGTTCTAACAACACTGGCAATAGTTATGGCCGCAATCAGATTGGTAAAGGAGAGAGAAATAGCAAAACCGTTGCCTCTAAAAACCACTTCTTCTTCCAATCAAAAATTCAAACCGTGCGATTTTGCTCAGAAAAGGGGAAAAGGGACTGAGCGTAGCGAGGACTACCTGCTTGTTTAAATTATTTTTCTTACTTTCAGTCCATTGAAATTAAAGGTGCATCACTTTTACGTTCTTGTATTTCAAGGCGAAACTGCTACGGTACTAAGTACCTGATTTACGGAGGTCAGACTTTTTTACAGGTAGAGGAAGATATGTGCAATGTACTAAATTATCAGAATCTTTCAGATTGATCTCAGCCCCTCTTAATTTCAACTTGAAACACAGGAACATTTTTGGCACATTTCCAAATTTTCCAGTTGAACGTCTCTGACTTGTGTGATGTACTTCGATTTGTTTGCACGGGTTCTAGCCGCGAGATCAAAAGTAGCATGAAGGAGGGGGGGGGGGGGGGTTCTTGGGTACTTTGTGCAAAGTTTGTTTGTCGCGAAAAAAAGACCAGTTAGGTTGTTTGCATTAGATGTGAGCAATTCTATATTCTGATTTTAAGCATGATCCACTTCACACTGGATCAGAGGTGGACCTAGTGTGTCAAGAGAGATATATTTTCGTGCTCCTAAGATGCCAAGGGACGGAGCCTTCTGGAATAGAAAAATTTAGGTACCGTTGAAAAATCGCGGAGGTCCAGGGGACTCCCAGAATACAGAAATTATAAACGTTCATCGTACTTGTTGACAAGTGAATTTGCCTGGGTTTTTGGTGGTTTCTCTCAATGGAATTCATCCCAATTTGAAGTTCTAAAAACGGAGATTCTTATCGATAGCTTGGCTAGAGCACCTTTCACATATTTAAAAAAAACACAATTAGTCTGGTTGATCCGAATAACCTGATAAAACTATTAACGTCAATGATCAATCAAAGCTTATGAACCTTATTTTTGATGAATAAAGTTGTTATTGTTTAAAAAAAAGTCAAAATATCTTTTTTTCCCATAGCTCTGCGAAAATATCTTGGCTAACTATTTTTTTCATTATCACTAGTTTTAGTCTGACGGGGAAGAAGTAATCTGAAAAATAGAAGTCCACAATTGTAATCTTTACCCTCTAGCCGTTTGAGAACTATCCAAACTCGAGCTAGAACGCTACTGGTTCGCTGCAAGTCATCAGACAGTACTCTTCTTAGAATTTTTAAAGTAATTTTTTTCAAATTCATCTGAAATGTCTTATCAAAGCCATGGCTCCTCCCTCACATTCGTACAATTTTCCTAACATGATCAAATTATGCAAATTCCGATTTCAAGGATAAAAAGTGTTCGATATTCTTGTACATATTATTACAATGCACTCGTGCAAAATGCATTTCTGCTTTCTAGCTATTCTTTCCCTAACAGTGGTATCTGCGAAGAATGCAAGTGTTTACACTCATCCAGACAGTAGGTCAAACAGTTACAGTACACCTTATGACTATTCAGATGCAATGTGCCAGGACTTGGATGTTGACTGTCAGGAGCTCGCGAAGAATGGTGGTTGCAATCATTCGATTGAGTACATGCATACTCACTGCAGTGCTACTTGTAACGTAGGGAGGTTCACGGTTTTATGGTTAGAGAATTGACTACAGGCATGCAAGTTTGATAAAAGCCACCTGGAAAGAAAATGCATCACACAAGTCGTAAGTTTAGAATTGTATTTCGTTCGGTTGAAATCGGTGTCTGGATACAGTAGAAATGGTATCTGAATGGGATAGAAACTCTCTCCAAAACTTTGAGTGGACCGGCATTGAATCATGAATGAGCGAAAGTCGTCGTCCATCTGTACCCAGTCCATCTGTCGCCCGGTCCATCTATCGGCCGGTCCATCTGGTGCCCATCCGCAGTCCATCTGTCGGCCAGTCCATCTGTACCCGGTCCATCTGTCTCCCGGTCCATCTATCGGCCGGTCTATCTGGTGCCCATCCGCAGTCCATCTGTCGCCTAATTACGGTCCGATGCCGCTCCGGTCCATCTGAAGCATTTCTCCAGTCCATCTGCCGCTTTTCTACAGTCCATCTGTAGCCCGGTCCATCTGGTGCCCATCCGCAGTCCATCTGTCGCCTAATTACGGTCCGATGCCGCTCCGGTCCATCTGAAGCATTTCTCCAGTCCATCTGCCGCTTTTCTACAGTCCATCTGTAGCCCGGTCCATCTGGTGCCCATCCGCAGTCCATCTGTCGCCTAATTACGGTCCGATGCCGCTCCAGTCCATCTGTCGCTTTTCTCCAGTCCATCTGTCGTTTTTCTACAGTCCATCTATCGGCCGGTCCATCTGGTGCCCATCCGCAGTCCATCTGTCGGCCAGTCCATCTGTACCCGGTCCATCTGTCTCCCGGTCCATCTATCGGCCGGTCTATCTGGTGCCCATCCGCAGTCCATCTGTCGCCTAATTACGGTCCGATGCCGCTCCGGTCCATCTGAAGCATTTCTCCAGTCCATCTGCCGCTTTTCTACAGTCCATCTGTAGCCCGGTCCATCTGGTGCCCATCCGCAGTCCATCTGTCGCCTAATTACGGTCCGATGCCGCTCCGGTCCATCTGAAGCATTTCTCCAGTCCATCTGCCGCTTTTCTACAGTCCATCTGTAGCCCGGTCCATCTGGTGCCCATCCGCAGTCCATCTGTCGCCTAATTACGGTCCGATGCCGCTCCAGTCCATCTGTCGCTTTTCTCCAGTCCATCTGTCGTTTTTCTACAGTCCATCTATCGGCCGGTCCATCTGGTGCCCATCCGCAGTCCATCTGTCGCCTAATTACGGTCCGATGCCGCTCCGGTCCATCTGAAGCATTTCTCCAGTCCATCTGCCGCTTTTCTACAGTCCATCTGTAGCCCGGTCCATCTGGTGCCCATCCGCAGTCCATCTGTCGCCTAACTACGGTCCGATGCTGCTCCGGTCCATCTGAAGCATTTCTCCAGTCCATCTGTCGTTTTTCTACAGTCCATCTGTAGCCCGGTCCATCTATCGTCCATTTAAGATCCGATGTCAGTCCAAATTTGACACGCAACGCATTCTCCCCGTCACCGGTCCACCTGTCGCCCGTTTACGGTTTAAATTCCACCAAAAGTTGTCCACATACATATCTAGGTAAAATTTGCTGAACCTGCTCAAATAAGCCCAGACACCGAACTTTTTACCACAGTTTGATAGATATGTACTTCTCACAACACTCTTAAGAATCTCAAAAAATATAGTTTTTTTTTTCATGGAATGATAGCCTATATTTTTACCCCGCATGAAAAAAAGTTTTAATCACTTTTTATCAAGAACTTCTACATCCAAAAAACTTCAGAACTACAATGAATGTTATAAATGTAACAACTATCACCCAAACTGCAACTACTGGGCCAATCAAGGACTCTGTGGACAATATGATATCCAGCAAAAGTGTCCGATATCTTGTGGTGTGAGTTATCTTCGTTTTGAAAATCAGGTTATTGTTTGAGGTGCCTGCCATAAAGATACGAACCCAAAAAGTTTTTAGGTTCGTATCTTTATGCCCGGCACTGTATACCGAAACGGTACATGGATCTTATCTATTTAAATACGATTCTAGATTTTGTCTGAATTTTCGTCCTGTTGTAGCCGTTTTGGTTTGTTGTAGCTATGAAACTTTTTCCTAAAGTCTTATTTCCATATGTTCCGTTCACAATTTCGAGCATATAACTTCAATTTACCGTAGGAACACTAGTAGGACGGCTACTGTAGATTGAAGGTAAATGTTTGAACGGAAATTATGAAATTATTCCGACGAATTTGACAGATATACGATCAATTTTTGTAATTCTGTAACCGCTATTTTCATCCACACATCATATTAGGTTGTCGGATGGTTCTTGAGCTATATTTGAATAATTTATATCTACAGACTTGTTGGCTTAGGCGGCTTAGGCATGGCGATTGGGCATGGGTTGGGTTTCTTGAGACTCTGGGACTTGTAGTTTTCACCAGCGTGAAATCTACAAGTTACACTATTCAGAACAGTTGTTTCGAGAAAAAATGATTGAAAAAATAGGCCAAAAGTTGTAAACGAGTGCCTTTTCAGATTTGCAGAGTGCTTCCTGGTCAAGATTATTGCTATGACATAGCTGCAAACTGTCGATACGATGATTGTTTTTCCGGCCAGAACATTGTCTGGATGTGGAAGAATTGTTACAGTACATGCACCAGAGGGGTGAGAATTTCAATTTTCAAAGTAAATTTCTATAGTTATTCGAACAAATCTGTATTTTCTGCTTTCAAGCTAGCCCTATATCAGCAATATATTCTGAACATACAAAAAGTCAAAACTTTTGAACAAAAGGTTAAATTTTTAAAAATAAATTTCAGCTTTGTCACGCTCGTCCGCCTGGAATCGACTACTACCCAAGCTGTAAGACGTGGTTTAATACGAATTGTCGACTCTGCAAAAGCGAGCGAAACATGCAGAGCGACTGTCCACTATCATGTGCATGGTATAGCGATATATTGACAACACCAGAGTGTAATCAAAGAAGGTTCACTGGGGCCGGCTGCCGGGATCCAGATACCGCTGGTAAATGCGAATTTTCATGCGGTTACAGGGTCTGTGTTTCTTCAATTATATTCTGTTCCAATGAAAAGTGTTCACCTATACTTTTCCAACTTCTTCAGTTTATACTCAAATGGAGCGAATTAATTTTGAATAGATCCACGAAAATTATGAAACAATGTTGTGTACCAAGTTCCAATAGGTGATTGTTGGTGAACACTTTTCATTGGAACAGAGCATTTACAAGTACTACGAGTTGTATTAGGTCTTCAAGTCTTCAAGCATTACTTCATTATCTTTCAGTTGGAAGTGTTAGAATGAAAACGTAAATTTTCAGGGAAGGAGAGATGGATGTCTTGACTACACTCCAAGATGTAGAGAGTACAGAATCAGAGGAATGTGTAATGATAATGACATTAAATATGCGTGTCAATACAGTTGTTTGGTTGGTTAATTGTCTTGTTTCGTATCATGATCATAGAGTTTCAGTTCTCTAACTCATGCCCACCGCTTTATGCAATTCCGACGACGACAACGACGACGACGACGACTACTACTACTACAACAACAACACCCACAACGACTACGACCACCGAGCCTACAACAACCACCACCACTACTACCGAGCCGCCGACAACAACAACACGTCACACGTGGAGAACTACGACGACCACGGAGCCCACAACAACGACAACATCTACGACGACAACTACGACGACTCCTACGACGACAACAACAACGACACCTACGACGACAACGACGACACCGACGACGACAACAACAACGACGACTCCTACGACGACAACAACAACACCTACGACGACAACTACGACTACTCCTACGACGACGACAACAACTACGACACCTACGACGACAACTACGATGACAACGCCAACGACGTCTACAACGACAACAACA
Source organism: Caenorhabditis parvicauda (assembly GCA_963978915.1). Lineage (NCBI taxonomy): Eukaryota > Metazoa > Nematoda > Chromadorea > Rhabditida > Rhabditidae > Caenorhabditis > Caenorhabditis parvicauda. The sequence goes on along the minus strand of OZ022251.1, from coordinate 13,652,004 downwards.
ACGACTTCTACGACAGAAACATCAACCGGAACATCAACAGAAACGTCTACAGCGACAGAAACTTCACCATCAATTGAAACTTCATCATCGGGCTCAACAGAATCAGCAACGTCGGATACATGGGATTCATCGTCAACGTCAACTGAAACATCAACACCGACGTACTCGACAGAACATTCGAGATCTACTGAATCGTCGTCAACTACATCCTCAGAGGGGACAACAACTCCTCCCGCAGAAGACTCAACATTGACTTCGTCATCTGTAGAGACTTCTGATTCAACTGAATCGACATCAGAATCATATTCAACAGTGACGTCAACACCACCTTTAAAAGAATCGACAACAACGGATCAATGTGATGAAGTCTCATCAACGACTTCGCCATCGGTTGAGACTTCTGGATCAACTGAATCGACGTCAGAATCATATTCAACAGTGACGTCAACACCACCTTCAGAAGAATCAACAACAACGGATCAATGTGATGAAGTCTCAACATCGACTTCGCCATCGGTTGAGACTTCTGGATCAACTGAATCGACGTCAGAATCATATTCAACAGTGACGTCAACACCACCTTCAGAAGAATCAACAACAACGGATCAATGTGATGAAGTCTCAACATCGACTTTGGCATCGGCAGAGACTTCTGGATCAACTGAATCGACGTCAGAATCATATTCAACAGTGACGTCAACACCACCTTCAGAAGAATCAACAACAACGGATCAATGTGATGAAGTCTCAACATCGACTTCGGCATCGGCAGAGACTTCTGGATCAACTGAATCGACGTCAGAATCATATTCAACAGTGACGTCAACACCACCTTCAGAAGAATCAACAACAACGGATCAATGTGATGAAGTCTCAACATCGACTTCGGCATCGGCAGAGACTTCTGGATCAACTGAATCGACGTCAGAATCATATTCAACAGTGACGTCAACACCACCTTCAGAAGAATCAACAACAACGGATCAATGTGATGAAGTCTCAACATCGACTTCGGCATCGGCAGAGACTTCTGGATCAACTGAATCGACGTCAGAATCATATTCAACAGTGAAGTCAACACCACCTTCAGAAGAATCAACAACAACGGATCAATGTGATGAAGTCTCAACATCGACTTCGGCATCGGCAGAGACTTCTGGATCAACTGAATCGACGTCAGAATCATATTCAACAGTGACGTCAACACCACCTTCAGAAGAATCAACAACAACGGATCAATGTGATGAAGTCTCAACATCGACTTCGGCATCGGCAGAGACTTCTGGATCAACTGAACCGACGTCAGAGTCATCATCGACAGAACCATCGACCACGACCTCACCACCAGTTGAATCTACAACGTCTGACAATTTTGATTTACCAGTAACTCCGGGATCAGACGAAACACATTCAACCGCATCTACGCGTCCGGAAAAGATACCAGAAGTAAGGAGCTTCTTCCTAACTCCTAATGTTCAATTCCAGTGTACCTTCCCTCTCGAGCTTGAGGCGACAATCAGCGAGTATTTCAACTTGGCTTTCCAGGCTAGCAATGAGAAAGAAGGGTTAGCAAGATCCAACAACTTCTTAAAAACCGACATTCCAGACTTGTCATGGATCTGACCAGATTGGGAGTAGTCCATATCTGTGTTGTCATGTACTCTGAAAGCATCAAAGTCCGGAGTCACCCCATTCATCCGAAAGGAAAAAGTGGCAAATCGAAGAGCACTCCTTACAAGAGACGTGAGAAGAGTATCATTGATGTACGGTAAGTTTTTCGCTTTTCATGGGAAACTCTTCACTCTCTTCCTTCAACACACTATTTCGCAAGGCGTCTGCGTCTTCGTACACTCTCTCGCTTAGAACGCCTGCTAAATCTACACGGAATCTCTCTCTCTTTCTCTTTCTCTCTCTCTCCTCTCTCTCTCTCTCTCTCTCTCTCTCTCTCTCTCTCTCTCTCTCTCTCCTCTCTCTCTCTCTCTCTCTCTCTCTCTCTCTCTCTCTCTCTCTCAAAAAACATCT
>OZ022251.1:13517482-13644982 GCA_963978915.1 Caenorhabditis parvicauda | reverse complement strand
TTTGAAAATGATTATATCAAGAGGTCTTCCAAACATGTAGATCAAAAACCTATAGTAATCATTTCCTCTCGATAAAAAACAAATTTTATTAATTTCAAACAATGAATATCACATTGGTTCATTTCGGGTGATAATAAATAGGTAATAGGCAATAAGAGGCATTCTTCCTCAAGATTATTCGACTCAAAAAAGATTCTTTTCAGCCTTTTCAATAGTCAAAACCTCTCGATTTGCACACCGCACTTATCAATTGGATCCGTTAACTTCGTTTCTATGGTTACGAGTCGAGCGAGCGAGAGAGAAAGTGAGCCAACTTTCCAACTCAAAAACATAATAATGATGATTCGCCAATAAAACTACAATCTATTAATGGTAAAGCAACGAAATACCGAGAAAACACACACTGAAAGAAGAAAGGAAGTTGAGAGAGAGAGACAGAGAAATTGTCAAGAATGGCAAACTCGTATACTCATTCTGGTGCGAGTTTTTTTTTTTGAAAACTGAGATTACCTATTATTGATTGGTTGTCTGCTTAACCGACGACAACTTTGCCCGTATCTTCTTTTCCTGCCATTCTTGGTTTCCCGACGGTGAATGGAATGTAGCGGTACTTGATCATGTGCTGCAAATGATTTTGGGATTTAAATTTTCCGAAATAGGAAATAATTTTCAACGTATAGCTAGAAGTTCACTCTTGGAACATGAAGAATATGAAGGAAGTGAAAATAAACATTAAAATGTTCACCCATCGAGTTTTCAAGAGAAACTCGCTTACAAAAAACTCGAAGATTTTAGAAAATTCATAATTTTAATCGGAATTATTTGGACAAAATAGTCAATCTCCTCCATGAGTAAATCTCACCATAATCTGTCTCTTGAGCGTGAGGAAAGTCAAAATGAAGAAGTACATAACGAGGATTGGCCAGAAGACAGGAACGTTGAAGAACTCGAAGAAAGTGCATGTGAGACCGACCAGTGTGGCCTTCATGAATGAGTGCCTGAAAATATCATAATCATTTTTCTCTGGACAATTCTCACCAGAATTTGAATTCTGGTAGGCGTCTCATAAACGGTCTGAACTCGTCGTTCGTCTTCTGTGGGAGAACTGGACCATCGTCATCGTCCTGAAAAATCATCATTCTGGGAAGTTTTCTCTGAAGCTTACGTCAAATTCCATAGCAGGATCGATCGATGGGGTGAGGAACAACAGGAACAAGTTGAGATAGTAGATTCCGACGGCGTAGGCAATAATGTACCATCCCTGAATAAAATTCTCCGAAAACAAATGAGGGAAAATTACCTGAAGATAGATGATTCTGAAGCAGAAGAAAACCAAAAGAGACAGAGCCATAACCCATCTTATACCAGTAAGTGGAGTGAGACGATCCAAGTAGTATTGGTATTTCTAAATTTAGTCTGAACCTTCGAAGATCTTCGGAAAAACTCACCACTTCTATAGTGTGAAAAAGCTTCGCAGCAAACCCAGGCTGATCTCTCAAGTCGTCATCCATGTTACCCTGAAAAAAATTGCGTAATTTCAAGTGCTAGGCTTGAGAGGATGAAATACAACATGAGATAACAGAAAAGTACGAATAGTGTGGAAAGGAGCAAACTCCGATCAAAATATGAATGGTTTTGAATATCTACAGAACATTAGTCACCAGGAAAAGAAGAAAAAGCGTAAACTAAAAAAAAATTAAAAGACCACGTCACACGAGTGTTTGCACCAACACAGATTGACGACAAAGTGCACCATTTCAAAATTTTAATTTTCAAACTTTTAAATTTTTTACTGGTAAAGTATCAAGACTAATTTGAAGAATTATCTTTTAGAATGATAGACATTGACGAGTTGGACGTTGTTCAACTCTGCGGTGGTCTTGTAGGAGTTGTGTGCATTCTGGGAGGCTCAATTTTCTATCTCTGGCGGGCGCAGGAGCGTTCTCAACCTGAGGAGGATGAGAATGTGTGAGTAAAAGTATAAAAAAGCAGAATAAAGTAAGTTTACAGTGATGCCGAGATGGAAGATGTGTCAGAAACGATCATTGACGCTCCAGTGACCAAGAAAAACAAACACCAGCGGAAAAACGACCAGTGGAAACCAAAAGTGAGTCATAGTTATCATCTGCTCTTAATCATTCGTATCAGAACAAGGATGCTTCATATGAGCATTCCTGGTACATCACAACACTGAAGGCTCACACTGCAGATGTTTGTGATTTTGACTTTGCGAGCGACGGGAAGAAATTTGTGTCGATTTCACAGGATAGGAATGTCGTTTTGTGGGACGTGAGAGTAAGTGTCTACTACACCTGAGTCTCCTTCACATTTGTATTCAGGAATTCGACAACAAGGAGCACAAGTGTACACGTCAGGTGCTGTCCTACGATACTCCCACACACGTCTCGTTCGCGCCTGACTGCAAGAGTGTTGTTTTCAGTACGAAAAGGGAGAATACGGTATGTTTTGTAGCTTGCCCCACTACAAGGATGGAAAACATTGGTTTCTGTCTTGGAATTCTCGATTTGTTGCAGTTTTCTGATGAAAAATAACTCCATCATGTGTTTTCCCGTCTTTTCAATATTTTGCGGCCAAAAAACTCAAAATTCGGTTGCTTTCAATTTGGTGATTCTATTGACTTTCGTTTTCCAAAGAAGCATAGCTCCAGAATATGTTACCTGGTTCTAATTACTTTTTTAATTCGTCAAAAATGGCTCTGAACTCAAATTTCTAGCTCTGCGTGTACCGAATCAACAAGAAAGACGGAGGAAACTACAACTTCGCGCACATTGACAACCTCATCTTCGAAAAGAAACACGTAACGGACATTTCTCACATTGGAATTGCTTCCACCGGCAAGTTCTTGTTCTCGACAGCCATTGACGGGAAGATTGTCTTGTATGACATCAGAGGAAATGTACTGAAAGTGTTCGAAGGCAACGTCAGCACTCTCCATGACTGTGTCATATCGCCAGATGGTCGTTTCATCGCCGTTTCTGGCTTCTCCCCAGATGTTTTCGTCTACGAGGTGATTTTTAATCAGTTTCCCAGGTTAAATCACGCTTTCAGCCAACTTTCTCAAGAGACGGAACCTTTCAAGACGCCAAGAAGGTTTTCATTCTTGGAGTGAGTTTTGTTTCAAGCGATTCTCGTGGATTTCTCATGTTCTAAATCATTTGATTTTTCCAATTTTCTCGAACTTTTTGAAAATTGAAAAAATTTTCACCAAGCTTCGGGAAATTTTTGATAAATAAGAGACATCTTTTAGGGACACAATTCTGGAGTCCTATCATCGGCCTTCAACAGTACCTCATCACGTGCGGTAACTGTTTCAAAAGACGGAAAGTGGAGAGTTTTTGATACCGATATTCGGTACAACGCGGGACAGGACGCTAAAGTTATTGTTGAGTAAGATTTCTTTTTAAAATTCACTACGCTCAAACTAAACTTTCTTTATTACCGTATGTTTCCTCACTAGTCTAAACCTCGCTACGCTTGTGCAAATAGTCGAATTCCATTAACAGTTAGAGCACAAGTTCAAACCTCCTCCCTCGAAGGGATTTTAGCATTTTCAAATTTCACTTTGTTTTACATAGAAATCAGAATGGGCGCCCACTTTTTTGTCGGCAAAGTAATTTCATTTTTTTTTCAAGTTAGCCGACACAACTCGAAAGTCTTAACACATTTTGACTGTATTTCTTTGACAGCTTTCTCATCACCATCATGTCACTTTTGTGAGACTTTAGAACACGTGCATTGATCACCTGGCAGTAAATGACACCCAAAGTAACACCAAAGATGGTGTGTCAAAGAAACACCCGATTTGCTATTGGCAAGGTCTAACGCTTGCTCAGGCGCTTACATCACGTAGAGTCGTATAACTTTGGCTTGGAAGAGTATTGTGAATGGGGATGAAGAAGGTTACTGTAAGAACCATGAAAGAAATTACTGTAGAATGTTGAAAAAATACGTTGAGAAAAACTGGATTCAACTAAATTTCGAGGTAACTCTGTAATGGAAATATTGAATATTTTAGGTTATGATTGGCTTAACGGTAGTGATGTAAGATGAAGGAGGATACTGTAGAAATTCTGAAAAATATAAAAAAAAGTAGATGCAACTCAAAATTGAAGTAGTAATGAGTACTGTAGAAAGTAATCACATTGTCAAGAAGCTTGAAAAATTTGAGATAAAGGAAGTTACCGTGAAAAAAAATAAAAAGAAAAAATATTTGATTTGAGATTGAGATGTGTAAAGTTTGAAAAATTGATCTAAATGATGAAAGATGTGGCTAAAAATTGAAAATAAAATTTTTATTTTTTTATTTTAAAATAAGTCGAGAAAATATCTCAAAACACTTACTCAGGAAAAAAATCTAGTTAGACCTAGAAACTTAGGTATAAGACCTGCAAAAAGTGAAAAAATAAATGGCAAGACCTAATTCAGAGGTTAGCAAGTCTTATACCAAGGTTACAAGGTCTTATAATATTCAAGGTCTTATGTGGAGGTTACCATGTCTTATTATTAACTTATCAAGTCTTATACCAAAGTTGCCAGGTCTAACCAGATTTTTTTCCTGAGTAGAAACATCATGAAAACATGCTTAAATTGGTGTTTTGAACTTGACACCACTTTGCAGAGGCACCTGGTCACCACTGAAAGGAGCGTCAGCCGACGATGTGAGACTTGCGATGAGCCCATCTGGAGATTCCTTCGCGATTAGTGTCAAGACTTCCCTAAAGGTTTTCAGTTCGTGGGATGAAAAGGCTGATTTCCCGGAGTGTGAGCTTTATGAATGGGGATTTTAAAAATTTGATGGAATCTTGACCGAAAGTTATGGAAAAATCTTTGAAGCATCACTTGAGGTGGGTTAAACTCTGTTTTAATGAGATTTTTATTGGTTCTGAGACAAAATCTAGCCTAGGTTCGTTTCGTAAACTTTAAGCATTTAGGAAAGATGCCAAACCTCACTATGTTCAACTTATTGCGGTTTTTAAAGTACTACTTTTAAAAAAACCTTAACCTTCCTAAATAACCTCTCATCCATTCAGTAACCGACCTGCACACAAGCGATATCAAAACCGTGAAGTACTCCCCGGATGGACTGCAGATTGCAACTTCTGGTGACAGATACATCAGAATCGTCAGAAATGTTCCAGAATATCATACGAAAGTAGTGAAATTCTCCAAGGTTTCTGGTTTTCCCGGTGTTCTACATATAGTAGTCATATGAGAATATTCATTTTTTGAAGCGATTGTAGTTGAAATTCCAGATAAAAAAACTGAAATTGGATGTTTTGGCTCCTAATCTACCCTAACCTGACCTGAAATGTTGTTTCTTTTTCCATTCTCATGAATTTAGTTCAGTTCATTCATAAATTCACGGTAATCGGAAACTGTTTCAACTTGGAATTCAAAAAAAGTAAAATGTTTCTAAAGCTTTTTGTCTCCTAAAGCCTAAAATAAGGTAATTTTATCTAAATCATTCCAGCAACTGACCGAAACCAACGGAGAGAGTGCCAGAATGAGACTAGAACTCCAAATAAAAGAAGCGAAAGAAGAACTCGCGAAATATGTGTAACAATATCTGAATCATGTGCTACTTTCCTATTACGGTTCTTGAGTCTTATCGTTTTTCTTGTTAATAAATTATTTCAATGCGAATCTTTTTCAGTAAAAGACCTGTTGTAAAATTGGAATATCCATGAAAAGTGGTTGTTTTAAAATTTTTGAAGAAACATGAATTCACTGTAGAATTATATTTTTTGACCCCTAGGGCTCTCTTGACAAAATTGAAAAGACTTCATTTCTGTTCTCCATTCATTTTTATGTAAACCCTATCATCTCACTTTATTCCAGTCACAGTTACAGTAACCCTAGTAAGATTACGGTAGCTTTCGTGAAATATATTAGTTTCTAGGTACAGTAAAACATGGTACTATATCTGAAGGAATTTTTATTTCAAGCTGCATTTTTGTTCATGGGCCTTCTCTGAAAATTCCGAGAAGAATGTCTATCTCTTAAGACAATACTTGTAATCTCCCATAAGATTTTACTCAATTCTTTCCAGATTCAGTTACATCATTTTTTCTCATTTCTACAGACTTCATCCAACTTGTATCGTTCTCGTATTCTTATCTCTGCCGATTTTACTCTAGTTCCTGTCACCTAACTTCTGAGGTTGAAACTGTTTCTTTTTTTCTGAAACTCAGAAATCTCATCTTATTCAAGCTTTTGCCGAGTGTACTTTGCTCTCCTAACTTCATATTAGATCTAGAAAATTTATAACTTTTTGAGTCAGAGTATCTACTTGGCTTTTCCTACCTAACTCCAGTTTCATTCCACTAACTACTCAGAATAGCTCCAAGAAGTTTCTGTCCTTCTTGAAGTCCTCAATCAAGTTTCAGCTCCCTCTTCTTCAAACTGTTCCCTAATTTCTCATGTCTTCTAAACAAGCTTTTCTTTATACTCTCCATATATTCCCCAGTATCCTATCATAGCCCCATCCTTCCCAACAGCAGACATCACCGACGCGTGCTATTGGCTATATCCTACCCGACCACGCCCATCTAGGCCACGCCCCCTCGGCATCGTGAGCTCGAGCCGGAAACAGTTTGACATAATCAACTTGGCACCAGTCAGGTTGACTACTCAGCTCACTACCTCTCCTTTCACATTAGAGTAGTTAATGTCCCTATAGATTTGACCTTATTAGGAAATTCCCTTAAGTTTTTTTCTGGCACGGAAATCACTCGACTATGTGTAGAAAAAAGTCGCCAGTTGGCGGATTAGTTTATTTTTCTATTAAAAAACTTAGGACCCCATACGCTTAGTGGTAACTTCGAGCTTATTCTTTGAGAGAAACCTTAAAATGTCCCCTAGTAAAGACTTTCCTTATCATCACCCCGATCGTAAGTTCTTGTTGGCTAATGCACCCAATAGCAGACTCCCAGCATCTGGCTCAAAATCCCAATGGCTAATTACAAATCATCAGATGATACCACTCTTTCTCGTTCAGCCCCTACTACCGTAACTACGGTACCATGATATAACACCTTCTCACGGGGTCTGCTCCACAGGTGTTCCTATCGCCTCTACTTGGGCTCAGCCGCTTAAAATTGGGTCAGCCCATTGGCAAAGTTAGCCACTGACCAACCTTAAGCTCCACCCCTGGGCCGATGTCATTCTTATATGACCAATCTTATCCAATCTGGCTCTTTACGTCATGGCCCAGCTTAGGACTCAGTTTCCCGGTGTCGGATCAGCCCATTGGCATAGTTTGCCATTGGCTGATCATAAGCTCCACCCCTTGGGCTAAGGTCCTCTTGATATCATTTCATTCATTATACAATCAACTCCAGTTATGAGTAGGCTGGCTTTTTATTTCACGGACTTAAGCTCAGTTTCCCAGAGTTGGGTCAGCCCATTGGCATAGTTTGCCATTGGCTGATCATAAGCTCCACCCCTTGGGCTAAGGTCATCTTGATATCATTTCATTCATTATACAATCAATTCCAGTTAGGAGTGGGCTGGCTTATTATTTCACGGGCTTAAGCTCAGTTTCCCAGAGTTGGGTCAGCCCATTGGCCTAGTTTGCCATTGGCTGATCATAAGCTCCACCCCTTGGGCTAAGGTCATCTTGATATCATTTCATTCATTATCCAATCAACTCCAGCTAGGAGTAGACTGGCTCTTTATTTCACGGGCTTAAGCTCAGTTTCCCAGAGTTGGGTCAGCCCATTGGCATAGTTTGCCATTGGCTGATCTTAAGCTCCATCCCCTGGGTTAAGGTCTTCCTGATATCATTTCATTCATTATCCAATCAACTCCAGCTTGGGGTAGGTTGTCTCCATTTATTCTTCTCCATCTACATTACCCACCATGCTTTCTACAGTAACCAACATTTTTCAGATAATGTCCAGCGTTCTCCGTATCACAGGAAGACTTGTCGACAAGCTCTGGCTCGAATTCGAAGGTGAAACAGAGATGATCATCAACAAGAGAGGAAGGTGAGTAGAATCTAAGAAAAGTCTATACTAACCATTCAATTTTCAGAAACATGTTCCCAAGGCTTGAATTCATCCTGGAAGGCCTCGACCCCAACGGAGTCTACGCAATTTCAGTCAAATTGGAAAGATACGACAAGAACAGGTAAACATTGTCCCAAGTAACCTTAATCAACCCCTTATTCCAGATACAAGTTTGACCACGGAAAATGGAACATTTTTGCTCCAGGAGAGCCAGTCACCGAGGCCAAAGAATACTGTCATCCAGAAGGCTCCAAGACAGGAGCAGAGTGGATGAGAACACCACTTACGTTCAGCAGACTGAAGCTGACCAACAATCCAGACGCTTTGGAAAACAGCCAGATGATTCTTCACAGCATGCACCGTTACCAGCCGGTCATCACGATCTACAGAATCTATCATAATGAAGGATTCGAGTCGAACTCGACAACTCATCACGAGGTTGAGGCCGTCATCAAGGATGAGGCTACCAGATTCTTCGCTGTTACTGCTTACCAGGTATGATCATAACGTTTTAACATTACTTAATGAATGTCTCCAGAACAATCAAGTCACCAAGCTGAAAGTGAACAACAACAAGTACGCCAAGGGATTCCGCACCAAGGGAGAAAACGGAGAAAAGGCGGAGAGAAAGACATCGGTCAAGAGAAAGGCAACAGCCTCTCCATTGGATGGAATGCAGCCAGCTAACAAAAAGGTAATTAACCTTAACTCTCATCATTCCTATACTCACTATTACAGGTCGGCGTCTACAACCCATACATCTTGGAAAATCAACAACAAATGCTGCCACCAATGATCCAACCACAGAATCCTCCAGTGGAGGTAGTCTACGAGTACTCACCAGCCGGATCGGTCTCTCCACCTCAGATGATCGACGGTCAGCAAGTCCAGATTATTCAGATGGACCCAAACAACCCATATCAGGTAGGATTGGTCAATTGCAGATAAAAGACTTAACATTTATGATTTAGGGACAGCAACCACAAGTCATCTACCAGTACTCTCCAGTGGCTTCAGTCTCCCCACAAACATCGTCGGAAGGGTCAAGCAGCAGCAGTCCACAATATGCTACAGAGAATGGACAAGTGACTATGGAACCGGTCAATGGACAACATGGACCAACTGACATGGCCAAGCTCCAACAGCGGCAGTTGGAGTTGGCATACGGCATTCAGTACGGTATGCAATTTGGCATGCCGATGAACTACCAGTACTATGACCCTAGCCGTCTCTAAAGACCTTATTCGATTGTACCCACATTTTCCCTCCGAACATCTCAACTCAAAACCTCTGTGATTTTCACACCATCTTTCAAAAAAACGTGATCCCTCACCCTTTTTCTTTCAAAAGTAGTAAAAAAAAATAATATTCCCCCCCAGCTTTTTCTATATCAAAAACTAAGTAAAAAAAAAGTTAATAATTTTCAGTCTATTTAAAAAAAAATAAGAAAAAAATATAATAATTTTATAATAACATATCTTGAAAAACTAACAAAAAACCCCAATTTCCCCCCTCACGGTGACCATTCCTAGTCAAATACAGAGCTTGAAGTGCCATTCCCATGACATTTTCTTACTCGGTGGTCTAGGAAATCATCCCCGTCCTCCTATTATACAGTAATACTTCGAAGAAGTTACAATTAACCTATATATTTATATTATTTCCCTGGTATTGTGCTTTGTAAAGATCTATAGGGAAAAGGTTGAGAATTCAACATCATCCAACCTTTTCCATATGATCTTTTCACCCAGGAAGGGTGCGAACCCGTCCGACATCACCAAGTGATTGTTCCTCTACTGTAAATGGCTATTATTATTGTGCAGATTGTATCCTATATTCACAAGCCGAAATAAATGGTTCGCACCAAATTTTGTTTTTTTTTTGAAATCAGAATGACAGAATGGTTCGAAACTTAAGTTCATAGAGTTCTGAGATCTTTACTCTACAAAAACTTGGACGTTCTGGGACTCTAGCGCACTGTATTTTGAAAACTCAGAAGTTTCTCAAATTCAGAACGAATAGATGGAAGAAAGAAATTTCATCATTTTTCCTGTGCCGAAATCCAAAAAAATAGAATCTTATAAGAATATCGACAGATTTTTGTCTTCGAATCGATTAAAAGCAGTTTCATGTAGAGAAAAACATAGTGAACAATTCCATTTTTGGGAAGAAATTCGTGAACTTTATAAAATTGTTCCTTCGAGAAGTTGAAAAAAAAACATACTGATTCTATTCATCTGGGTCTCACTTCTGTTTGAGCTCTGAAACTCGAGTTAAATTGTATTCAGAACTCAAAAAACTCACTATTGGTGCTCAGATTCTTTTTTTGATTTTCCCAAAAAGTAACATTTTTCGAATAAACTTGTTTTATTTTCACAATCAAACCATAAATCTAAAATTGGAAAAACGTAAAATGTATCGGACAGGGGTAGTTATAGTACAAATAGGGTATGTTCATCATACTGAGATCCGTTCGTTCAACTATTCACAACAATAGACCAAATTGGTGATATCTCCTAGCGCAGCGGAATTCGGCCGCTTGCCGGTCTACTTGAAAATAGCCTATGAGTATGCTAGAATAGTGACCCGAATTTAGAGTTAACAAATGCAAATAAAAATACCAGTAAATGGGAAGTGTTCTACATTGGGACGTCGAGCATGGTCATGTCACCAAGCTGTGCACCATTACCACCATCATCCTCTTCTTCTTCACCCTCCAACTCGTCGTCTCCGTTCTCTGCTGCGTTCGTTTCTCCGCCATTCAGGTCGTCGTCGTTGTTGTCGCGGTCGAGCATCAGAAGCATCTTTCGGAACTGGAATACAATGGTTAATTCTGGCTAGGGTTCGTTCACTAGTGAACGAACTTAGAGCTCTAATATGCTCACTTTTCAAAAAACTTATTCGCTTCTTTGCATCAATCAATAATTCCTATAAGAACGGCAAGAAAATCTTCGGAAGCTTGGAAGTAAATTTTAAAAAAGAGTAAAAGGTAGATTTAGACTTCCTTATTCCAGTTCCAAATTTGGAGACCCACCCGACCCCCGAAACCCTAATTTATTCTTCTAAACTAAACTAATCACTTCGGAAAATTAAAAAAAAATGGTCTCAGTACAAAACTTTTTCAGTACTGCACGAAATTCCAGTTTTCTTCAAGCAACCCAAAATTTAAACTGTTTTCAAAATTCGGATTCCTCTTGTTTCCATGAAAGAAGACCACCATGGTCGTTAAATATGGCATTTTCCAATAAATATCAAAATTACCTTGCTTATCCTTTGAGCCAACTCGTATTTTCCTTCCAGCGTATCCCGTTTGACTTGCCATTCCGCACTGAGCAACTCGAGTGCTGCAAGTGGCTTGAACATCGAGATATTCTTGCGGTTGATCGCCTTTTCGTTCACTTTCATTGCATCAGAAGGCAGATATTCAGTGAGGCGTCTGGAAAAGTTGTCTTGGGTATTGCAATTCAACCATTTTCAGAGAAAGGACTCCACAAAAGAAATTATTCACAAGAATGCATCTGATGCTTGTTGATAGAATGAAACATATTTTCACATTTTCATCATTCCCAATTTCTTAAAGCAACACACTTCTGGGGGATTGAACCCACGATTTCAAGATCAAACTCACACTTCGTTGATTGAGTACATGCTCATGAGGAAGGTTCTCAAGTAGAGAAGAATATAACAAGACTGGCTGCTGACCATCAAATTGTATACTTGACGCATTTCTTTGGGGAAACGTCCTGAAATAGAGGTGAATTAGAGAGAGAAGAGAGAGAGAGCAAGAGAAAAGACTTACTATACAGATTTTCCGGCTCAAACGTGACGTCATCGTCTTCTGGAGGTGCTGGTTGACCGTAGTAGTTGACCGGTTCAAGGCATTGCTGGAAAATAAAACTCATTTTCTTAAATTTAGCTTATTCTAAGTGAAAAAAGCATACACATTGTGAAAACAAACCTTGAACTTATTGATATAGTGCTGCCCTGTACTCGCTACGATCGTGTCAATCAGGTTCAGAACGTAGAGAGGCTCATCTGCCATCTGGTAGGGGAACATCGCTACATTGTCCGCGATGAAAATCCACTCGTTTAGTTGCAGTTTCTCTGAGAATCCTTCAGAGAAGAACTTGAGCATGGACTGGATCAATGCACGTCGCTTCTCTCGGTTTGTTCGCAGCAGTTTGTACAGACCGCCAAGGATTGCGGCTCCATCGTTTGACTGGCGTGGTAGAGTGTTGTCGTTTCCTGGAATTTTTTGAATTTCAATTTTGAAGTTGATACGTTTTTTATCTTTAAAAAATCAAATTAAAAATAATAAGAAAAGCATCGAGTGACGTTCTAAGAAACCTATTAGCTAGTTATACCACAAGAATTTATTCAAAGCCAGTTTTTGAACAATCCATAATTTCCTAATTTTATGAAAAAAATCAATAAAAACAGTTTTATTCTAGATTTTCAAACAATTCAAGAGCTAGCCCACAACTACTAGTTTCAAAACAACTTTCTCAGCAATTAAGAAAATTCTTCTAAAAGGAAAAATGAAAAATCCTACCTGATCCGGTCATCGCAAATTCACTCCTCCGAATGCCTCGTACTACAAACGGTTTCCCGCGGTTCCTTGATTCTTCCAGTTTATGATGTAGCTTGTACGCGTATTGCACTCCTGGTAGCGCCTTGTTCTGTAAAAATTCCCATTTTGGAGACTATTTCTATAAAATCTTCTTTTAGATTATAAACTTTTAAAAATCGAAGATTTGAGGAGAAAATGCAGTTATGTACTGTTTTTAACAGGAACATTCTTTTTTTATCACTGCTGAATTTTCTTATATATTTTGAAATTTAAGGAAAAATTGATAAAAATTCTCACATTGACCATTCCTCCATACTTCGACTCGATCTCTTTCACCAAAGCGTCAACCTTGTTCCTGATCGCATGAATTGGATCCGTCGACATTGCGATTAACGTTGGAATCGAGCAGACGGGAGTGACAAGACCTTGCATGAGTGTTAGGACAGTTACCTTAACGGGTATTGATTAAAAGATGCCAGTTTCACGGGATTTTATTCCCTTCCGACTTCTGTCAAAAATTTCATCCATGTGATATGAATTTCGTAAAAAAATGAAAATAGGCAATTTAATCGTCATCTACTCAGCGGACATGAAATGTTTTTGGGCCCATAGAAAGCACATCTCTGTTCACAGAGAATCGACGTATATCGATAAAGAAACTTCACACATCCCAATTTTCGTTCTCCTTTTTTGTGGTCTCCAATTTTTAGCTTTTTAAAAATTCTCTCCGATTACCCTAAGCAGAGTAGATTTCTTTCTTCCCTTCTTCTTCTTTAACATTCGACATATTCAGCATAAAATTAGTAAAATTTCTATTGAGGGTTCTTCCCGAAATAAACATTATCATCATCAATATTTCTGTGAAGCTCTGGTTTCAAAGACAAAACATACCTGGACCGATGAAGTCCTCACAGTTTCATCAACATGGAAGTAGCATGCTAACACTGCCTTCCAGTAATTTTGTATCACTGTGGAACCGAGTCCGGAACCGTTCAACTCCATTTCTTTCAGATTTTCCTGGTTCTTGTTAATTTCCCCTGAAAAATATTAATGTATAATTTTTTCAGTCAGACATTTTTGAAGGTAATTCTACGCTTTAAAGCATTTCCTCCAAATTTCAAGATTTTTGACTGTTTTTTTCTGTGAATTTGACTTCATTCAGAACATTTTATCAACTTGTTGATAATTTCAGTGTAAAATCTGCATTTCATCTCTTCAAAATTTTAATTTCCATCGATTTGGTATGAAAACATTGTTTTGAATAACTTTTTCTCGGGGAAAATGTGTTCAAACTATACTTATCTCATTTTTTTCGCCTATTTTCTACATTTTCGATAATTTCAACAACAAAAACTCACAATCCTGCTGATTCTTGATCATTTTCTTCTCCTCTGTGTGCAAGAACAGGTCAAGATTGTTGAGCACTTGAATCTTCTCATTCTTATTCGCGTCCGTTTTGGAGTTGAGGATGGCGACGTACATGTTCTTCACCGCATCTTTCATCATGTATTCACTGTGTTCCGCGCAGAAATGTCCTGAAAATTCAGGTTCAATTACCTAATTTCGAGGTAACTAACCGATTCCATAGAGGGCCTTCAGCTTCAAATTTGAGTTGGGGCTTCGGGAGTAGTACTCGAGTTGAATGAATACATTGTCTCGGTATTTTCTGGAAAATTGTAACTAAATATCGAATATTGCACATTTGCTCACTGAAAATAAACTTGAGATAATTTTAAATGATCAAAAATATATATAATTATTGTAGAATACTCCAGCATTATTTCTGAAATTCAAAAATTTTAATTAAAATCAATTTTTTTTGATAAAAAATTATTGTTCAGAAAATAATCGGAAAAGTTTAAATTCTTACCTTCTTTCCGGCTTCTCATCATCATCTGTATCACTGGCTCCAGACTGCTCTTCGTTGTCAGAAGACTTTTCACGTAGGATCTCGTCAAAGTTGAAGTACCTTGCCATCACACCGATTGTGAAGACAAATCTGAAAAATAGGGGTATTTTCAGGGCTAAATAATAAACATCGTAAGCGGTGTTCTTAGAATTCGAAACTATTGAATGTTCTCAAACTTTTAATTCTTTGAAGCAAGCGACTACGATATTTCTTTTGTTAATGGATAGTCCTGGCTAAGCATCATTCCGATCTGAGAAATATGAGTACTTTTCACAACAAATCATAAACACCGTGGGCGGTCCTCTTGGAATTCAAACTTGTTTTGAGAAATTACCTCTGCAGTGACGCATACATCTTCGGTTCAATCTGGTAATTCGGGTCCATGTCGCATCGTCGTTTCAGGTTGTTCAGGACGTCTGAAACATGGTCTATTAGCACTTTTGCAACGTTTTTAGGCAAAATAAGTCAGAAACATAGTAAAAACCCACGAAGATGGTGCAAGAACTTCTCTGTCATATGCGGTTTTCCCTTCTTGAATTGATTCCAAATGGAAGCCGCGCATCCGACAGCAGAGACGACCAATTGCATACCACATGTTTGACTCATGATCGACAGCTGCTCGTCAAGACTGCAAAAAGTATATTGATATTCGAAAATTGAAGTGCTTAAAAGGAAACTTTAAAATTTCCTTCACCTAATAACAGTTCAAGAATGAAAAATTAACGCTCTAATGTTGTTTTTTTCATTATATTGAAGGTAATATTGATTTTGATTATTAATTTCGAAACGTCAAATAACAAGAAACGTCTCACGAAATCAAGCGAATAAAGCATTGAAACTATTTTCCTTACAAAAAAATAATCAAACTGACTATTTAGGTTTTTTTCACAAACTTGAATCCAGACAAAATCTCACCCGAACAAAAAATCATCACTGGGATGGCTCATAAGCGGTACTACTCTTCCCAACATTCCAATGACTTCGTTCATTACAGAATTCTCTGTCGACGTCTTCACCGATGACATCATCAGGTATGGTTGGAGGGTCTCAGCGTGGTTGACAAGAAGTTGGGGTCGAACCTTGAAATTTATCAATATTTTTCCCCGAAAAATTTATTACGATTGATTTAATATGAAAATCCATTTTTCAAACGGATAGAATTGCATTCTAATTTGAAGTATATTCAGATTTCTCTTCACAAAGCGTCTCGAATAAAATTATCAAGGAATTACAAATAAAATCACCTTGCTGAAAATAGCCAACGTCGTCAGACACGCTAGAAGTCTATCCTGATTTTCCTTTTGGACTTCTGCCGCTTGAAGACCAGAATCTCCGTTGAACGCGTTTTCTGACATGAATTTACATCAGTTTACTCTGAAAAGGGACCCACCTTGTGCCATTTTGGTGTCCAAACGGAGAATGTTGTCAACCAGCGTGTTCACGATCTGAGTGCAGGCGGTCACGACATTCTGAAAGTGATTTTAATTTAAAATTTTAAAAAATCGAAATTTTAGTTTTTCTGAATTAATGTTACTCGTTGGGCAATGTCAATTGTTTCAGAAAAAATCTTTGAATCAGTCCATTGAAAATTTTCAAAGTGAACTGCTCATCTCCAATTTTATTCTGTCAAACTTCACTCTCTTCACATTTTGATCTCCTAGAAAAGGGTAACCGTCTCAGGTCGGACATCTGTTCTTTGAAAGAAAATCTCACCTTTTCTCCACTTTTGATGATCGTCTGCATCAGTTGTTCAAGGTTTGTCAGATTATTCTCGGCCAAACACTGTTGCACCACTGACGTCATGACGTTCACCTTGTGGTGAAGCAGTTGTGGCTGTCGATCACTGCACGCACCGAACCAGAGGTTTTGGAACGTCTCATTGACCAACTTTTTGACGCCTTCTTCATCTGTGACACGACGGAGCATTCTCGTTAGAATTCCCGGTACCTGGGAAAATCAGAATTAGTCAATTTCATTTCGAGTTATTCTTTGAAGAAAAAACTGTAATGAATGTCACAATTTTGAAAAAATCTGTAATTCCGCGACATAAAATGACCATATTCTTCGTTTTTTCCCACAGAATCAAATCAAGATCTTTGTCCGAATACTCGCCTTCTCATAGTCTGGATACCGATCACAAATATCCCTCATGATTCTGATGACTCTCTTTCGAACAGCAACTCCAGCATCTTTGCTTCGGTCATTGAGCAGTTCATAGTATGTGTTGATGTACTCTTTCTTCACAAGAACAAACTTGCCAAGAAGTTCGATAGCAGCTTCTCTGACTTGAGCGTTTGTGTCTCGCAGACGATTGTAGACGGCGTTCTTTACTTCTTCCTGGAATAGTTTTAATAAATCCACGTAAATTACGGTCAAACGCAATTTGTTATTGTCAGACTAGCGGTTGGAATTGATCTGAATATTCTGATCGAACTACTAACACCGATATTTTATCAATACTAACAGTCCTATTCAAATATTTTCCTTCTTTTTTTGTTGCAAAAAATCGCAACTGTCCTGACCGGAGAAGCTTATTGAAAGGTTCTTTTCACGGTTTCCACTCTTATTATTTTGTGCTCGTAGCTATTGATGGTTGTCACGAAGTTTATGAACTTATTTTCAATGAATAAAGTTATAATAAAAATTTAATGTAAAATTTCCCATATTATTCGAAAAAAAAAAACGAACCAATGCCAACACATCGTGATCGACTTCAATAATCTGCGTGAGGCACTTCAAAGCTCGTGTTCGCAAGCTCACTGTCGTCTCGTTACCAGCTCCATGAACAATCTGAAAATAGACCCATCAGGACTGAAGTATGATAGAAATCTCACATGTTTCAGATACTGATGGAATGAGTGAGCCAGTTCTCGGTTTCTAGCAAAATACTTCACGGTCCACAAGGCGTCAGCTTCCAGCATGTGGGTCGCTCGATTGTAGTCCGATCTGTAAAATTTTGTAGTAAAATAATTTAATGTTTTTTTATAACCATCCCGCTGTTTATATGCATTTTCAAACGGTTCATTTTAATTTTCATACAAACCTTTTTAAATCTAAAATTTTTTTATGGTTCATTCATTATTTTACAAATTCATTTTGATTTTCACTGCCCACTTGGTTAAAATAAGATGAGTACATTTTAAGTAATTTTTTTTCCAAAACATGTTTCACGAAACTTATTTAACAGAAAATTTCTTTTTCATCCAATCAATTCTGAAAAAATTCGTGAAATTTTTCCTACTCGCTTCCCAACCTTTTTAAAGTTTTTTTTTGCTTGCACAACAGAAACTCCGCGATTTTTCTGACATCAAGGTTAAAATTACCTCTTCTTGCGCTCTTTCTTGTCGACTAGTTT
This sequence comes from Caenorhabditis parvicauda, assembly GCA_963978915.1. Taxonomy (NCBI): domain Eukaryota; kingdom Metazoa; phylum Nematoda; class Chromadorea; order Rhabditida; family Rhabditidae; genus Caenorhabditis; species Caenorhabditis parvicauda. The sequence goes on along the minus strand of OZ022251.1, from coordinate 13,627,118 downwards.
ACACAGAAACTCTTTCATCTGACATCCTTTCTCGACGACTCTTTCAAACTTCTTCTGGAGTTTTCTTGTTTCTTTCTCCGTGAGACCTCCTTTAGCCTGATCTTCTTTGTACATTTTTCGTTTCAACTCCAAATCTTCTGCAGTCTCTTTGTACCAAGTGCCGGCGTAGAAGAGCATTGCATGCTGTAATGTTTCTCTTATTCGAAACTGTCACTTTTCTTTAATTCTCAAACTACTAACTCGATTTTTCTTACTCAAACTGCCTCTAAAGCTTCAAAACTGATCAACTTTTACATAATTTTCATTGAAAAACTTCCTTTTTCTTTTTCCAACTCGAATTTTTCCTTGAAACTGAACATGAATCTTGAAAACACTCAGGAAAAAAAAATCTGGTTAGACCTGGCAACTTTGGTATAAGACTTGATAAGTTAATAATAAGACATGGTAACCTCCACATAAGACCTTGAATATTATAAGACCTGGTAACCTTGGTATAAGACCTAGTAAACGTGGAGTATTCTCAGGAATCAAATTTTTGCATCACCAAGGTCTTTTATAAGACCTGATAATGTTCATATAAGACCTTGTAACCTTGGTATAAGACATTGAGTTGTATAAGACTTGATAAGTTAAGAATAAGACCTTGTAACCTCCACATAAGATCTGCATATTGTTGTATAAGACCTGTTATTCTGCCGTATAAGACCTTATAAGATCTTACGATTAAGTTTTCAGGTCTTGATCCTAACTTACTAGGTCTTATTATTAAGTTTTCAGGTCTTGATAATGTTTAGGATTCAAATTTCTTTTTTTTCCTCATTCCTTCTCATTACTTTGTTCCTTCTTTTTTTTATTTTTCCAAAAGTTCTAGACTGTAAATTTAAATGGAAAATCTTGCACCTCATTCATTTCTAAATTTTTGAAAGTTTACATGCGTTTTCAATGCTCAGATCTTCACTAAAATCGTTCTTCGAAACATATCGAAACGGTCACTTACCTAGTCACATCAATAGAATTTTTGTGGCTGGTTCGAAATTTCCGCATAATGTAAATCACATAAAATCGAGTAGAATATGCGTTCAGACAACGGAAAGAGAACTAAAGAAGCACTTGAGCAGTTTTTCACGGTCAAGGAAGTCAAAACAATCAACTGGCTAGTCGAAAGGTTTTGGATTTGTCACGTTCGAATCCGAGGAGCAAGCTGACTATGTAACTGATAAGGTTTTTTTTAACATCATGAATTTTTAATATAAATGTTTTCAGGAAGTAATAAAAGCCTACCCATGCCATCTTCAGTTCCAGAACATAACGTTGAACATTGGTTCTGCGATCAGGAACGTCAAGTGTAACACAGTTAAATCATGTAAGTTTTTCACTTTTGTGTCTATGGATCAGAGTTGCACGGAATTCCGACTTCCGACTTCCGTGAAAAAAATTTCACTTCCGTCTTCCGACTTCCGTTTTTGAAAATTCACTTCCAACTTCCGACTTCCGTTTAAAAAATTCACTTCCAACTTCAGACTTCCGACTTTCGTTTTGAAAAATTTTACTTCCGTGCAACTCTGATATGGATACTTGATTAGGGGTCGGGGTCAAACCGTTTGATAAAACCATCTTTCAGCATACATGCCTACCTCATCTGGAGACATTTGCGGAACAACGCACAACCGAGCTCTGGCAGTACGGCTACCCAGTTATGGTTTGACATAGTACGCCGTTGACCAAATCTTGTATTTATGGTAGAGTAGATAACGCGTGTTAACTTACTTTCTTAGAATTTTCGTTCTTTATATTATTGTTCATCGTTTTTTTTTGAAATAAAATGTTCATACATGATGTACAAGACCTGGGAATAATCATATAAGACTTGGTTACATTCATACAAGACATGTTAATATTCATAAAAGACCTGATAATATTCAAACAAGACCTGGTAATGTTCATATAAGACCTGCTAAAGTTCATGTAAGATCTGGTAAAATTTATACAAGACCTTGTAACCTTGGTATAAAACTTGCTAACCTCTGAATTAGGTCTTGCCATTTATTTTTTCACTTTTTGCAGGTCTTATACCTAAGTTTCTAGGTCTAACTAGATTTTTTTTTCCTGAGCAGTTGGAAACAAATAAAAAACTCTACTCACCCTGATGCTGACATCCATATTGCTACCTTTCTGGTCGACCAAGTAGTCGATCAAGGCAACTTCAAGTCGTCGGTGTTGTTCTGACATTGTCATCTGAAAGAACTAATAATCTTCTGTTTATTCGACCTTGTAAAAATCGAAACCTTCATAAAGTTATACCCAATGATCTTATGGACTCTTTCAGAATTTGAGTGGAATTCTTCAGAATTTTTCATCCAAGAAGTGAAAAAGTTCGACTTTGCTATCACAAATAGTCAATTTTTGCATGAAACATGACAAATCTATCGAATTTCCTCAAACAATTTTTGCTTCTAATCAATAATAATATCGATATTAGTGAATAGATATTGAAAACGAACCTTTGGCAACTCAACATCTTCAAGGCTCGCATACTTTCCATCATTTTCTTCTTCTTCGAAAAGTAGTGTCTTCAGAACCAGCTGGAAAATATTAATTCATTGAAACCATATGAAAATGATTGACGCGAACATGGAACCTTCGATAACTCTTTTTTATCACAGAAACATGAAACATCCAAAAATTTAACAACCATCAACATCAAATTCTTAATTTTGGAGACCACTCATCTTTTTCAAACCTCTCAGAAAATACATTTTCGAAGAGGAATGTCGAAAAGTATACGCTCAGAACTTGCGTTAAAATACCTGATTCTTGTAGTGAAAACAGTTGAAAACCCACAATTTTTCGTTCATCACCAACGTCTTCCAGAAGCAGTTCTTTGCGAAGTCGGGCTGTGATGGATCCCAGATAGTCAAGGCAGGCTTGTCTGATGGTGATATCCAATGCTTTCGACTTGAAGTTCATCACAAGGATTGAACTCAATGACGTCAACATCATATCAGCGACTGGCCATTCGGGACGGTAGAGAGCTAGTAGGAGGTCCTAAAGGATTATGGTTAGTTTTGGTTTATTATTTTTAAGTCTGTTAAAATGTGAGGTCTGTTTAGAGAGTTGCAATCCGTAATAAATTAGGCTACACTTATATTTCAATTCATCAGAAACATTAGTTTTTGAGTTGGAACTGGTGTATTTAGGCTTAGGCATGGCCAAAATGGCTTGATTTGGGGGGTCGACCTTTATACTCTGAATTAAAGCTTCACACATGGCCTTCGATCAAATACAAGGTAAAAAGGCAAAATTCTCAAAAGCAATGATAGTTTGTTGAAGTACTGATATTCGAATCGTAATGCCCACATTTTTCCTAAGTCTTTTCAAAACCAAAATTAACCTGTAAGAATGCATCAAAGAGCCTTCTGTAGTCCTCTTCTCCATCAATCTTGCTTCCTTTGATGCTGCACTTTCCAATGAACGCGCCCATGAATCTATTGGTCATTTTGGTTGCTTGACCGAACGAGTCTCTGACTACAGCATCCGCGTTGAGGATCGCCTTGCTTGCTTCTTCTTCGTCAGCAGTGTTTTTCAGGTTCGGCATCTGGAAAATGGTGAGGTTAGTGAGTTTTACAGATTTTGAACACTCTCGGCGTACTCCGATGAAAGATCGTTCAAGTTAATGATTTCAACTCAGAAAATGTTAAATTGTGTGAAAAATTGAGAAAATTTATTATGTATAAAATGTGTCTTATAGAAGCTTTTTAAAGTTTCACACCGATTCGACACCCCTAGGCTGAATTCGATCGGAAAACAATATCGGTCGTATCTTTTTGACGAAAAAAAAAATGAAAATCACCTTGATGCTACTTTGGATCAGCTGCATGACCAGTGCCGTCGTGTTGGAGATCCACTGGTCGTTGCCAACTCGGAAACTGTTCGTCTGGTTTTTGGGCGGTAGTCGATGCATCGAGTTGACAATGTCTGTCATCATCGGGTATCGGATCTGATCGTCGGATTTGGCGAAAATTTCTGATGCGAGATTCATGGCCTGAAAATAGTGGATAGTGGAAAAGAAGTCCGACGATTTTGTCACATGTAAACTAAGAAAATAAGAAAACGTCCGGCCAAATATTCGACAAAATCTTCGCGAATGTGGAAAAAGGTTGAATCTTGGGAATAAGCAACTCTCGTCCTATTCGTTCTAGATCAGAATAGAAACATAAAATTTCGATAAGGGAGATATTAGCACTTCAAGAAAAATGAAAGAAGCAGTACTGAAATACTTCCTGCCGTGACAATGTTTCATGTTTCAGAATTGCCTGAAAATTACGGACGATACGCACGATTCAATTGCAATTGATCGTATAACATTTAATTTTATGTAATGTCCGGCACTATTTCAATGAAACAACGGAGAAATTTCGAATTTAGTACCATCAGATTCAGAAGAAAAATCTTCCTGGCACTCATTTCATGAAACATACATTACCAAAGCAAAGTCTCACCTTGACCTGAAGTTCTCCAACGTTCGCCACAAAGAAGACAGATATAGCAATGGTGGACATGTTATGAATCGAGTCATCGGGTATTGTGTGAAGCCTAACAAGGTTCGACAGAGCACCAAAAATCTCCGTTATTCTGTAGTAGATGGTGTCTTGCATTGCTGTCCTTTTATTTGTGCCGGCTCGCTTCTTTCTTTTTGTCTCTTCCACCTGGAAAAGATATTTGAAGGATTTGTAGTTTTCATTTGATCTCATGATACTGTATTTATATTTTTTTAAACTATTTGACAGAACGAAATAGCCAGAACACTCAAGGTTAGCAGGGTAATACTCGAAAATCAACCAAGAAACTCAAAAATAAAAATACTATATGTTTCATTCTACAAGTCCGAAAAACATTGGTTGCAAATTTCACTACGATTACATTTGAAAAATGAAACATAAAAACACTGTTGATTGGCCGAAGAGTTAAAATCAAACGTTCAAATCTTACCTTCTTCTTGGAACTGCTAGACTTGTAAGCAGAATCTGACGATGGAAAGATAATCCTGTTAAGGTATTGCTGGCAGAGGGAGACAGTCCGTTCAATGGCGTCTTCTAGAATGATCTGCTTCGAGATCTTTCGTGACGTCATGATAGTCAGTGCAATGACTGCGGCGTCGGCTGATCTGATGAGCCGATCTTCGACAAGTTCTCGAGACATGGCGTCGTCATCGTCCTGAAATATGTTGAATCTTATTTTCTTTTCTAAATTGGTTGAAAGTTTTAACTTTGAGGATAAAACTGAACAAAACTTCAAAAAACAGCCTGTTCTCTACAACTTTTAGCGAGCTTTTTCTAGGCTCACCTTTCACTTATCTCTACATTAGATTTAATTAAAAACGGTAAACACTACTTTTCCACGATTTTCAGAACAAAAAGACATGGCGTCGTCGAAATATTGTACATTTTATTTATTTTTGTTATATGGTTGAATTGCTTCAATCATAAGAATTAAACTAAACGAGATATCATTTGGCATTTTCATTTTGTTCATTTAGAAAAAGGAATGAGTATTTTTAATGACCTTTTCTCTACAACTTTTAGCAAGACTGTTTTGTTTTAGACTCCTCATTCAATTCATTTATCTCCATGTTGAATTGATGGAAAAAGGGTAATCAACATTTTTCGCCATTCTTAATAACAAAAATAACCTCATCATATGGTACTGCCAAATCGAGTCCTTCTGGAGTAATGACATCTCTCATGTTGACTTCTAGAATCGACATCAGTTTTGTCATTCTTTCGACCGGGAACTGAAAATTAATAATAAATACTTCTAAACTGAAATTTGTGGATTTTCTCAAAAAAAAAAAACAATGAAAAAGTCCTCTAAAAATGAGTATTACGTTCAGAATAAGTGAGATGAGAAATTCTCACCTCCCTCAATTTCCCCCAATTCTTCAACTTCAACGCTTCGATTCTCAGGTCGTTGAGGACGCTTCTCTCGATCAATAACTGCTTGTTCAACTCTTCTTTCTCTTCCTCATCAGACTCCAAGTCTTCATAGCTGGCGTCCTGATCGTCTTGCGAAGGGTTCGGTTGTTTTTTCCTTGACGTCAGCTTACTCAGATCAATGGTCTCGACGTCTTCGAAGATCTGATCCAGAAGCAGGTTGAAGCGGGTTTTGGAATCGGATTCTGCCATTGCTTCACGGTTCCAACCATCCTCGTCTCCTGCAAGAAGGAGAAGTAACACAAAAAATTGGAAAATTATTATTTTTTCTCATTCAGAATAGCTAGACTACACGACTTTCCAATCGTGAAGTTTCGTATTGCCATTAAATCAGAGAAAACCAAGACTCTGGAAACCGATTAAGTCAGGAAAACTACGATACTTGAAAAAGATGACGTCAACGAAAACAGAGTTCCAATAAAAATGACGTCATGACAACTACAGTAGATACAAACTATGACTGAAAGATTTTGATTAAAAAACATAGTTAAATCTTACCATCATTCCTTCTTTTCTTCCTTTGTTCAAGTCTCTGACGTTGTCTCTGTTCCCACTCGGCGTCTCTTATGCTGCGAATTTCTGTTGGAGTCGGTGGACGGTCAACGGCTTCCTTTCTTCTTTTCTTGGAATCTCCTGAAATCAACATTTGAAGAAACAAAATTGATCTAATTCTCTGTAGGCTAAGATTGAAAACAGTGCGCGGCAGGCTTCAGTTACGCCCGTTTCGGCTTGAAAGTGGTACGCAATATTGTATCCCAGGGGTCCGAATATGGAAGGAAAATAATTCATGTGTCATACCCCCGCAAAGGTAATGCCCAATCTTATAATTTTGAGTATTATGACAGCTAAAATCCAGAACTTTGAAAAACAACGCACTTTCCCATGCTAGTTTTTCAAATTTCATCGTCACAAGATAAACAAAAGCGGAATCACCTTTTTTATCGAAGAACTTCATATCATTCTCGGCATCCGAATCATTCGTCCCTACTCCATCCAGCACCACTGTGTCTCCTGCCGCCTTTTCTTCCATCTGCCTAATCTTCTCCAGATCCCTCTTGAACTGCTCGTCTTCATCATCTGAAGCGGCTCCTTCGCCACGTGTCCTCTTTCTTCTGCCACGTCGTTCTTCCGAAACCGAGTAGAATCCACTGAGTGAATCAAACAGGCCGTCCATCTCTTCACGTCTCTTCTTCTGTGTGCTTCCAGCCTTCGGTTGTTTTCCCAGAGAGACCATCTGACGTCGGATCTGGTTAGCGTCACGTCCTTCTGGCATCGGCACGTCGCTTGATGCTTCTGGAAATTTCGACCGTTACGCAAGACCGCGACGCGAACTAACCACTGTGATGATTGTTGACCTCCGACTGTTCCACATTGTTCTGTTCGTGTCGTTGAGCCGTTGCTTCTACTTGGGCGACAAAATTCGTGAGCTGAAATAGGTGTCGTAAATCCACAATTCGACCGCGTTGCTGACCGCTCGCAGTCCTCCATGTAGAGAAAACTCACCGAGGGACCAGGTCTCTCCAAATCTTCAACAATTTGATCTTCATCATCACCAAGCTGAAGATCACCGTGAGAATCGACGTCTAGGGCCTGAAATTCAGTATAATCGTGGGAAATTTTAGGGAGAAACTTACACTCGGCATATAATCGACCACCTGGGCGAAAAGTGGTGGCAGGAGATTCAGATAGAGATCGTTGGTTTCTTGGCGGTACTTGTTTTGTCTTGTGAATCTGGAATTATTATCAGCTAACTACTATAAACACTGCGGATCAGGGATAAGTGAATATAGCCGCTATGCAACCGCTCTGCAAGACCCTTCGCGGAGCGCACTTCCCTCATTATTATATTTCCGGATTTTTTTGCTGATGTTTTAACCTATTTCCGTTGTTGAAACGTTGCGGATCGTTCCTAAGACATATATCATCTGATTTGTACATTTTTCCGTTACGATTCGTGACTCTGGGATGAAAAAGTGAGAAACAAATTTTTTCGAACTACATTAACTGGAATTGGATCTTCTACATCGATTGCCCCGCCCCTTGCTTTTGTTACCCTTTTCAACTGTGTTTACCGCAGGAATTGCTAATTCGTAAGACTTTTTTCATACTCTGATCAAAAAGATCCAGAAAAAGGATTGTACACTTACTTTTCTTCACACAAAAACCCCTTTCAAGGGTTTTATGTTGTAATGGACATTTTATAACAGAAAACGATCAACCCACCATTGGAATATTGAAATGGCGTGAAAATCGTCTATATAAGGCTGACTTTCGTCCCACTCGCACACAACCAAGTTGTTACAATTTACTCCAATTATAAAATTTTCAAAAATTAAAGTTGAAATCGAGATTTGTTTTATTTCAAAAAAATTATGTTTCACCCAATTGTCATATGCACTCATCAAAATTGCTTCATAAAGTTTGAGTGAAAAAATAAACTTTAAACTCGTGTTTCATATCTCATGTAGTGTTTATACCATGTAATTAAAATCTTACATGTCTTTCACATCCATTTGACTGAGTGCATTGGCGATAGTGGCAACCATCTGGGGGTCTGCAGTCTGCAGCAGTTCTTTGTCTGCATCGTCACTGACCTTTGCCGCGTTCGACAGGGATAATGGTTCATACGGGAATGGGAGCATACTCGTGTCTGAAGGCGTATTTGAAAAAGGTGATTTTCAATGAATAAATTGTGATTTTTATTTTTAAAAAGTATCAAACACACCACTTTTCAATCTCCAAAATGCATTTTCTTGATTTTTTCTAATCAAAACAGAAAATGGATAGAAATTAGCTCAAAATGAGAGTTAAACAAAATGAACATCGAACTTTCCCAACTCTTTTCATATTCAACTCCATTTTTACTGGATATTCAGTAAAATTTGGGGTAGAGACTCACATCTTTGCATGACGTTACATGAGAGCATCGTGAAAGGTTGTGGTATTTGGTTGAGTCTTTCTGACATCTGACGTCTTGCCTGAAATTACTTCTATTCCAAAATACTTTCACTATTTTTATATACACCACAACATAGCGTACACTGCAACTAAAAAATACATCATAAAAGCATACATTTCTGACCTTTCAGCTCGTCTTTTAGTAGTTGAACAGTTTTAGGTAATTTTTCCACTACGAATTGAACTTTCCCCACTACTATAAAATCATAGACGCTTCATCCCGATCATTTTTCTGCTAACCACGAGTATTCTCACACTCGTTACATATTACTCTTCATCATATTAATAGCTGACAAATAGAACCTAAAAGTGATGTCTTAATCGCATGTTGAATCCAGAGGAGGCGAAAACAACTATTCGGTGATTTGAAAGGTTTTTATGAAAAAGAACAGATATAATACTACTTAACTTTTGAAAACATTCAGTTTTACTCACAAGTAACGTTAAATAAGATTGTTCTATGAGAAACAGTGACACTCATAATATCAATTTTCTATATATAAAAGCAAGTTTTGTTTCAAAAATGAAAATGATAACCTTGACAGCCTCATCGTGCTTTCTCTTCTGGTCTAAATTTATCGACTCCAGTTCATTTTTTCGACTGATCGCCAGTGCTTCTTCACGTTCACGGATTGCCTGGACTCTTCGTTCCTCTTCCAGTCGAATTTCTCTCGCTTCTTCTTCAGCTTGGCGTCTCATCTCGGCCAGTTCGCGCTGTCTTTCAAGCTCTTGCTCCTACAAATCGAATTTGAACCAGTTTCTCTATTTAACTTACAGATTCAATGAATTCCCACGGGAGAATGTTTTTCTTACAACTTTTTTCATGAATGATGGGTTCGAGGACACAGCCACTAGACTGGGAAAATCAGTACAATTATCTCGAAAGAAGGGTTTATCTTCATTTCTTTTTGGATTTGAAGAAAATACTTCTAAAACAAGCTCACAATCATGCACAAGTTTTAAAAAAAACTAGATTCTTTCCCACTTTTCAAAAGAAAATTCAAAAGCAAACCATTCTCCTTGCCTCTTCAGCAGCTCGCTTCTCTTCCATTTGCTGTTGTTCTATCATGATTCGTTGTTGCTGAAAAACAATCAGTTTCATTTTTTGAAAAAAGGTTATTCCTAACAAACCTAAAATTACCTACCAATTATACTGGCATTGATCTTTAATGATTCTGGTTCAAGAAACAAGAAATCACCTGAGCAAACTGTTGTTGTTGCTGCTGCTGAATTTGTTGTTGTTGCTGTTGAAGTTGCTGCTGCTGATGTTGCTGTTGTTGAAGCTGTTGTTGTTGATGAAGTAGGTGATTGGATGATGGGTGTTGATGCGACTGAACATGAGTGAAAACTGTGAAAACGAAAGTTTTGAAGCTCAAACGTGACAAAAGTTCAAACCAGAAGATCACAAAACATTTCGCACCTTGTAAACTGTTAAGTGAAATGAAACACTGCAATGATTCAGTCTACCTTCTCGTTGCAAACAGAAAAAAAATGATCGAAGTGAAAGGAAAAATGAAGACCACAGTTACTGAAACTAGGAACTCTGTGAATGATATGATGGATCGAGCATTTTCAAGTTTAAAACTATTTCAAAACGTTGAAGTTTCACTCGTTACTTCGGTTTGAAACGAAATTCACTAATTTCCAACTCAAATAATACCTGGACATTTCCCATATGCATCGACTGAGACTGCTGTGGAATATGCGTTTGTTGTTGCTGCTGAGAAATCATATGATTCGATGGTTGTTGTTGCATCATTGATTGGTACATCATCTGAATAAAGGAAGATTCAAAAAGTTAAACCATTTTCTAATAGGAAAAGTTTTTTCCCTGAATGAACGCTAATGTCACTCCAAAACTGTCGAAACGTGTAAAGTCTGATCAATGTAATGAATATCTAATTCAGAAAAGAATTCAGTGATTCATCCCATGACAAGAATACAACATCCTGACAAAAAAGATAACCTGTTGTTGCATTTGTTGATTCTGTGTATGTTGTGGAACAACTTGCTGAGGGACCTGCTGTGGAACAACTTGCTGCTGGAACATTTGCTGTTGCTGCTGCATCATGTGGTACTGCTGTTGGGTCTGAAACCAAAATTTGAAACGTCCTACACAAGAACTACCCACCGGGTACAATGCAGGGTTGAAATTGAAAAAGTTCTGCGGCCCAGGAAACAACAAATTCTGGTTGTACTGCACATTCTGCGGTTGTTGTCCTTGCTGTATGATACTCTGCGGATCAAACTGGTTCACAGGGAACCCTTGATTTCCAGAATTCTGAAGTTTACATTGCAAAGCCTCACTTGGAAACTGTATACCTGCATATCAAAGACTTGATTTCATGAAGGTACCAAGTTATCTATTCTGAAAAAGTTGTTCATATTGAGGGGATTGAGGGAAATCGATTAGAAGACGATAATCGGTGAACAGAAGATTATTTTGTATCGGTTGGAAAAGAGAAAAACGTTAACGTACAGAAGGAATATGAGGAAACACAATCGAAATCATACAGCTGGGAAGATTGATGACGTACTGGTACAATCAGACTCCAAACGAGTTTTCGAAACTCCCGTTAACATCAACCCACGTCGAAATCTCACGTAAAATTTTGAAAACTGTTTCAAATTTTAAAAACAATTCGCGTTCTGCATTTTCGCGTGGTAAGGAAAAATGCGTGCCCGTGTACACACCTAGGACTCACTTTCCTCCGCTCGCCTGACGCGCATCCCCTACTGTATGTTTGTTTTGTTTCTTGCCCTAATTATAAGGAAAACAGACGGTTTGTTTGGTCTTTACAAATTTGGTTGAAAACAAAAAAGTGTTAGTCTGTTTGCTGAAGGACAATGCTCATTTGGCCTCGCTTTGGACGACATTTCCGAGGTTTTCTTACAAATTGACGAGGATGGTCGCTCCTTCATGTACACAGTGGTCGTTTGGCGACAGGCTAATCCTTCGGTTTCGTTTCTTTTCAGATTATTCACTGCTTTCGCTATTTCCCTGTCTCGTCTGTACGATTCGTCTCATTTTTCTTGAATGTTTAATAAAAATCGAACATTTTGGGTGTAAATGAATGAAAACTGCGATGTCCTGAGAATTACAAGCTCGAAATGTCTAAAAATACAGAAAGACCCGTGAAAAAGAACGTTTCTCAAAGGAAAATACCAAAAGCAGTTCCGATAGACATCACTTCAACTATTTTTCCCAGAGTTTTCCTAACTTACCGCTATTTTACCTTAAAAACTTTCATCCCTCCAAACCCCAGTTCAGCCAATCAATAGGGCGATTTCCGTGAATGTATCTAGGACATATTCATATAGCGAAAACCCTTCCAGAGATAATCAAGTGAGAAATAGTGTGCGAATGGGAGAGACGGAGAGATAATTATGCGGAGACAGTCCACAGATGATGTTGATTGTAATGTTTCTCCGTGTCTGTACATTCCGAATTTCTCCCTATGAATTACCTGTGGCATGCTTTTCTGATCGAATCTCTACATGAAAAATCAAATTTTCGTTTTTTGACTCTTTTCTTTCTTTCTTGAACTTCGTATGACTTCTGAGGGTGTCTGCTTTACTCTCTCTCTCTCTCTCTCTCTCTCTCTCTCTCTCTCTCTCTCTCTCTCTCTCTCTCTCTCTCTCTCTCTCTCTCTCTCTCTCTCTCTCTCTCCTTCTCTCTATCTTCACCTTACTTTTCAGTTCAACATTTTCAACGATGGCAAACCATGGCCCATCGTACGGCTTGAGTAGAGAACTTCAGAAGAAGGTATTCAAAGTCATTATCAACTTCTAATCTTGTAATTCAGAATGAAGCCAGATTTGTACTAGAAGAAGCAATCGAAGTACTCCTTTGGATTGAACAAATCATTGGAGAACCATTTTCTGTTGACGTGACTTCTTGTGAAACTTCAGATGACGTCAGTCGCCTTCTGAAGGATGGTGTTGCTCTTTGCAGGTTGGTTTCTCTTGATGTTTGGCAGAGCATCCGATCTGACAACTAGAAACACATTAAGTCGTGTAGAACATGGATCAATCCTTGGCTTCAGACTGATCCAAACACTAGAACCAGATGTCAAGTTCGCCTACAAGAAGTCCCCGAAAATGCCGTTCCACATGGTTTGAAACAACGCTTCATTAATGGGAATCCATCTTTCAGATGGAAAACATCAGCGCCTTTCTGGATGCCGCAAAGCGCTTCGGAGTCATGGAAATCAGCTGTTTCCAGACGGTCGATCTCTATGAGAATAAACAATGTTACAAGGTAATATTTCATGGTCTAGTGCTTAAACCTGCGGACTGATAAGAAAAAGGTCTCAGTTCGATCAATCTTCAAATTTTTGAACGAGTATCCTATTTACTAACTCTTTTTTTCAGAAATATGCAGCAAAATTGATTTTAATCATTAATAGTTAGAGAATACCAGAAATGTAAGTGTTCTCATTATTTTGAAACAAAGTCTAACACACTGTGTTACCGGCTCCATCTACTTAGAATTTTCCTAGGATCTACAAATCAACTTTTTTTTCAGGTTATCGAGTGTCTCCGGAATCTCGCCGCCGTCGTGAGTTACCGTATCCCATTCAATACCGTAATCCCCTTATTCAGGCTCAAACCCACAGACCCGATTTACAGTACCCAACATGGGTCGTCAAGCTCGCTAGATCACGTCCGCGTCAGTTTCCTGAAGCTGTTATTAGGAGGGGAGAGATGGTCATCCCGCTTCAGGTAGGAATCGTGCTTCTCCGATAATTTTTTTTTACCTCCTCGCGAAATTCAAATTTGGATTTTTGAAATTTGTGTTTCAGTTCGCTTATATGTAACAAGCAGAGAGTCCTCGCTACGCTCAGAGCCCCTCCACATATATCGCTAGAAGCATGGCCGTTTTCAAACGCGCTCTAATCTCAATTTTGCAGAATGAGTACGGTAACTCTCACAACGAAGAGTTAGATCTTTGTGAACTTAAATTAATATTCTTACTTAAAGTTCATTGAAATTAAAGGCGCATAACTTAAACGTTCTTGTGTTTCAAGGCGAAACTGCTACAGTACTAAGTAACCGATTTACGGAGGCCAGATTTTTTTACAGGTAGATGAAGATATGTGCCCTCTCTCCCTTTTTCATTACAAAATCTCATATTCATACTTTTTAATTGAAAAAAAGTACTTTTTAGAAGCAAGATCTTTACTATTTCTCTCTCTCGCTCTCCTTTTCTCTTTTCCTTCTTCTCTCTCTCTCTCTATCTCTCTCTTTCTCTTTCTCTCTCTTTATATCTATCCATCTCTCTCCCTCTATCCCTTCCTCCTCGCTGCTCGCTTTCACACTCCCTGTACAATCCAAACGCAACAAATACTAATGCAAGTGTGGCTAGAACTAATGCAACAACCTGCGAGGGTCCCCAGTGGTCACGCGAATAGCACAAACGAAAAACGTGCAGCGATGACCGAGTGGTTAACGCGTCCGATCGTTACTCGCTTAATGCGCGTTCGAATCCTGTCAACTGTCCTCAGAGGAGGCAACTCAGATTTGATCCAGAAAAAATCCGGTTTATTCTAGAAAAACTGTGGTTGGATCAAATCTGACTTTTTCTGGATCAAATCTGATTTTTTCTGGATCAAATCAGAGTTTTTTCTGGATCCAATTTTAGCACTCCTTGTAAAATCTATACACTTTGAACCAACATTCGATCCAATATTCCATCCATAAACACACTTTCATGTCATATTTATTCATTTGAAACTCAAAAATAATTAGTTGAAATTTCTTCTTCCATGATCAATGAGGACTCTTCCGATGATCGGTTGCTGTACCCCTTCCATCTACAGCTCCCAGGACAGTTGTCATCTAGATCGACGCACTTCATCTGACGGTCCTGAATATCAAATTTTAAGTGAATTGGAACGAATAAATTGTTTCCGAGGAAGCTCTGAGGTCTTATAAGATAGAGCTCCCCTAAGTTTTTAAATATAATAATGACGATAAAACTGCTCTACCGACTAATTTATGGAAATTTAATTTTTTTAAAATCTGAATTATCATGTTGATACGGAAAATCGGGCTACATAGGGCTGAAACCATGTCTCCAATGGCCGAGTAGTGTAATCAAAGGTTTGCTGATTTCCTTTTATTCGGATCAGTTCCCAACTTCTTGTTATAAGTTTTTTTTGTTAGCTATGTAGTGTGTCTCGTGAAGTTTATTTTTATGAAACTCACTTATGGTCAATGTAACTCTTCTTTCTCTCATTTGGTCTTTGTGAAATAGATTCACTCGTTTCATTTATCAGCAAAAAAAACCATAACTCGGTGGTAACTTTCAAGAGTGATTTTACTTTCTTCAACATATTTGAAAACCTACGCGACCACATATCTGACAGATTCCCGGATTTTGGTATATATCTCATGTAAGATGACAAAATTAGAAAAATGCATCATGGCGTTATTTTTGCAAAGTACGTTAGTCGCCTAGAGATTGAGAATACGAACTTGCATAAAATTTACCTCGTGATCAAGTAGCAGCGCAGTCGCCAGTTGTGATGTGGGATGGTGCTGGTCTTCTGTAACGTTTTTTCGTCAATTTAATTCATCACAAAATTAATTATTTTGCAGCTAAATTAAAAAGAACTGAAAACTTACTTTCATCGAAATTCACAGCTTACATGATCTTTCTCGTCCAAACTTCAATGCACGCTGATCTGTAAGTCGATTACTAAAAGGGAAAAATCGTGATAGTGAAGGATAGAAGCTATTGAGTCTTTTAACGATGTCGAATTCCCGTGTTTTGGTCGATTTCAATCTAAAAATCTTAAAAATGGGATATAAAAGCTTCTACCTCTCATTTTCAAACATTGCATGCATGTATCTGAAAAGGAATTATTTTCATAAAGATCTCAATAAGTTTTCAGGTGAATACGAGAAGAAAGGTGTAAGACGCGAAAAACAGAAAGTATTCGAAGTTGTTATCATTAGCTTTTTGTAAATTTTGAGAACAGGTCATCAACTCATTTTAGTTTGTAAAACAATAAGATGGGACTTACATGATACAAAACAAAACGTAACGAAAATAATCAGAAAATGTGAAAAAAAAAATAGAAAATGCGATGTTCCACTTGACACGCGCATGACAAACTTATTTTATTAACTGCGTTCTACAAATCGGATTAATTTTCTCTTCGTTGTTAAAACTACAGTCATTCTGTCGTCCAGTCTCATGCTAGCCCATCTTCAATCCATTTGTCGCCCAGTCGCATCTTAGAGTCTATTTGCAGTTCATCTGTTGCCAGATCCTACTGTCGCCCATTTACGGGTCAATGTCGGTCCACCCAAAACTTTAGAGATTAATAACGTCAGACCCAGCACTCACTACGCTTTTTAAAGCTGATCGTTTTCAATCTCAAATTGTTTTTCGATTCCTGAGTTATATCGAAGTTACGAAGTCATTTTTTTGAAAAAAAAATCAGGTTCAGTGTTATGACTGGGAGGCCACCACGTGGTGTGATAAGCAAGAGAAACTTCAGCGGAATGCCCGAAATACCACAAATACACTGAGAAAGAACTTATAAATTTGAACAATGGTTCTTTTGATATCGAATGAATGTTGCTGGAAGTTATAATTTCTGCATTATAGATCAAATCTGATTTTTTCTGGATCAAATCTGATTTTTTCTGGATCAAATCTGATTTTTTTTCTGGATCCAATCAGAGTTTTCAAATTTCATTCGAATGCTCTTGATGTATTCGAAACTTGAGTTAACAGATGAATCATGAGCTGAATTATTATGGAACAAATAGTTATGGTGTTTTTAGAACAAAAAAGTGACTTATCGGGACCTTTTTTCACAGAATCAGAAATGCAAATTGGATCTAATTTGAATCCAATATGACCGTTCTGGATCCAATCTGACAAAATCCTTCAAATGGCTATATTGTCTCGGAAAATCATTTTTTCGCCAAAACCAGATACCATGGTGAATACTCGGTTGAAACGAGTACATTGAAGTATATTTCATCCCGATTGGAGGTGCAACTCTGGATCCAATCTGGTTTTTTCTGGATCAAATCTGAGTTGCCTCCTCTGAGTCCGGCCATTTTTGCACAACCCTTCCTCTCCCCAACATCCCCGTAAATCGACACATAAATGGATCACCCAAAAATTTGCCTCACGAAAAAGGGGGCGGTCCCCTTGTTCTATTATTAATATGACAAGCACGCTTGGCCTCGCTACGCTCGGGGCCTTTTTTCCCACACACATACTCTCTCTCTCCAATCCGAATACGACCATTTCTAATGCTAGTATTGCTAGAACCAATTCATGAACATGCCTTGACCCCAGCAGCCATAAGTAGTCACGCGGACGATCGCCACAAAATATCGTGCAGCGGTGGCCGATTTGTTAAAGCAGAGAACTTGCACGCGCTCGTCGCGGGTTCAAATCTTCACAAAGGGCACTTTTGCACAACCCCTTCCTCTCCCTTGATCCCAACCGAAACCAAAGGCAAAATGTAAACCGCAGAGCGCAGAGTCGCAGAGCGACCGCAGAGTTTTTTGTTATACCAGGCTTAGGAAAAATCGGACCCCCATTTTCGGAACGTACTTGTGCTTAGAACCTTACCTAAGCCTATTTAGGAACCGTACGTGTTATTAGAAATTTTCCGAAACCAGAAACAAAAATTGACTCTGCGGCTCTGCGCTCTGCGGACACTCTGCGGTTTACATTTTGCCGAAACCAAAAAGCTTCACCCAAAAATTTGCCTCACGAAAAAGGGGGCGGGGCAAAGTGGGCGGAGGATTTGTCAATTAATAATATGATTACGTAGCCAAAGTCTGTTGATGACTAGTTAGTGGCCATTCGCCACCAAATTCAATTTTTCTATGATAGCGAACGTATCCGACATAAGTGCGCAGTTGATATTTTCGGCTCCCGCCAAATTTTAAATTGGTTTTTTCAAACCTGAGATCCAGAATGTAAAAGTGCCCCACTGACAATTTTGCGAAATTCAAAATTAAATTTCAGTACGGAACAAATAAGTGCGCCTCTCAAAAGGGCATGTCACCTTATGGTCTTCCACGTCAGATAAAGCCAGACCCACACGGATGAACGAAAAACTAACAACACAATTTATTATTACATATTATCCATGATTAATCGATAAATAAAGTCTCCATCATTTTTGTACATTTTCTGGCTTTCGATTTCTACTAACAATCTATAGTTCTAGCTAGGTGGTGAGAGGCGGAGAGGTTACACATTAATCTCACTGGGTGGTTTTATCGGTACCTATATGGAAACCTGGCGAGGGAAAAATGGAAAAAATTTGTACAGTATTAAACAGAATGGACACCGGGTAAATGAAATGCATTGAAAAGAATCTGAATCACAAGTTTTAAGAAGTCGAATCATCGTTAACTGAACATAGCTACTTGATAATAGAGAGAGAGAGAGAGAGAGAGAGAGAGAGAGAGAGAGAGAGAGAGAGAGAGAGAGAGAGAGAGAGAGAGAGAAAGAGAAAGAGAGAGAGAGAAGAGAGAGAGAGAGAGAGAGAGAGAGAGAGAGAGAGAGAGAGAGAACAACTTCTGAGACAATCACTGATAAATTATTTGGCGTTGGGAAAAATATAGGAAAGTATAACAGTAAAAAAAGGTCTCGAACAAAATTAGTTCATAGTTTTTGAGTATGGGGATCATAATTATGTATTACATTCCTCGTGTTCCCAACTCAAACCCGACATTCACATCACACAAACCGAAAAGCGTGTTGCTGATCGAAAAATGTGTTTGAATAGTTCGCTGTAGCCGGAGCGGATTGGGGATAAACCTGCGTGTTGGGGCTCTGGATGTGTTGTGCTGGAATCTGTTGTTGCTGCTGATGACCTGGTGTTGGAAGGGTTGGGAAGTAGAACGGGTTGTAGTTCGTGTTCTGGCAGTTCACTGAAATATTCATTTCATACAGCTTTTCATTGTGAATTACCCCCTTCCAACAGATATTTCGAGCACGTAGAAATGAATAAAGATATTTACAAAAAAAAACGCCTGGCCTCGCTACGCTCGGGGCCTTCTTTTTCTTATTTTCTTCAAACAACCGCAATTTCAGACTTCTTTATTGAGAACAGAAATGGGTCTCTCACTCACTCACTCACTCTCTCTCTCTCTCTCTCTCTCTCTCTCTCTCTCTCTCTCTCTCTCTTTTTCTCTCTCTCTCTCTCTTTCCCTGTTCAATCGGGTTAAAGCAGACAATTTTCACTGGCCGCATTTTGTCGTCAGTTTGCGTTTTGGTCGCATTGCGGCCCGGGCGAATTTTTGACGACAAAAGTCCTAATTTCATTCCATTAGAAATTCGAGATTCATTAAAATCATCTTTCATAAAAAGTACTCACCTAACGACGCGGCGGCAACACTAGTCACATCGTTGAAATTCGGGATGAGTCCCAGGAGGTCCGCTGCTGACAGTTCCGATGTGCTGGTGATTGTCGCGCTCCCTATACCAGCCAAGTTGTCTGTGACCATATTCGACGTCCCCTGCTCGTTGATGGCGTCCGTTTTCTCCTCAGGAAGTTCTTGCTGGAATCACGAGTGATTATCACTCTACACGGAAATGCCTCTCCATCCCTCCTACTGGCTAACTCCGCCTACTCACCTTCACTTCAAAAGTCTGAGTCGAGACATCACTCTTCTGACGCTGAAGTGGGGTCGTGATGACTTCGGTGGACGTCTCGGCGAAGAGTTCCAACAGCAGTGGATCCAGTGGAATGCCGAACATCTTTGCTAGTTGTACATTTTCATTGATGAGTGAACTCAGCTTCTGTAAATCCACGTCATCAAGCTCATCAGAATTCTTATTTTCCTTCAAGACAATCATTTTACTCACCGCAAGTGGCGGGAAGAGAAGCAAGAGGTTTCCGAATCGACTTGTCACTGCCGGAATGCTAGTCACACTATCCCGAATGATCTAGAATTATCGGTACTTCGGGGGTTATATTGATTTTCCTACCCCAAACAAGGCGTTTTGGACCCGATCCCGGAGTTGTGAGATTTGTTGTGAAGTAGTTAAGGAGAGGCCCCTCGCGTCTGGAAAATTTTGTTAAATTTGAGTGCCTGGTTCAAGTCGGACATTGCCGATAATATGTAGATTTCAGGAAATTTTTCGAATAAAATCAAAATCTCACCGGGATCAAGAACAATCAACGCCGTCAAGATGACAATCTCTCCAGAAGTGAGATTCATCTTCTTCGTCGGGTACACCAGATCGTCTAGAATCCTAGACACCAAGTTGTTCCCCACCAAATTGGTGTGCAGAAGGTGGCTGGCTGGATGACGTTCGATGGTGCTTTTGTTGCAGAGGCAGACTACATCATTATCTGATTCCTAAAAAAAAACTCTATTCTCATGAGGACGCTTCGCAATACGATAGTCTTCAAATTTGGTATCGCTGGTGTGATGGCGCGTCAGTGTTTACATACTCTTTTCCACTATAGTCGTCAAAAACTGATTATTGTCGTCAAATCTAATGTATCTAGTGCAATTATTGAAATTAAAGCTTACATTCAGAACTTGAGTCGTCTTTGCAGCAATGTTGAAAACCGTGAACGGTCCGATGATAGCTTTCAATAGACAAATCTGAATATACAATTTTTTCTCTCTTCTCCTCTCTTTCTCTCTCTCTCTCTCTCTCTCTCTCTCTCTCTCTCTCTCTCTTTCTCTCTTTATTTCTCTCTCTCTCTCTCTCTCTCTCTCTCTCTCTCTCTCTCTCTCTTTTTCTCTTTCTTTTTCTCTTTCTTTCTCTCTCTCTCTCTCTCTCTCTCTCTCTCTCTCTCTCTCTCTCTCTCTCTCTATTTCTCTCTCTCTCTCTCTCTCTCTCTCTCTCTCTCTCTCTCTCTCTCTCTCTTTCTCTTTCTTTTTCACTCTCTCTCTCTCTCTCTCTCTCTCTTTCTTTCTTTCTTTCTTTCTCACCTTCTGTGCAATATCATCAATATTCATCCACTGGAACAAGGAATCAATCCATTGCACTGCGCTGAGAACGTACCGCCTGAAAGTTAAACTTTTCGAAAAAGTGAAATAAGAACTTCAAAAGGATCGATATTCCGACACGTATATCGCAATACCTCTACTCTACCAACTGCGTCATGTCGAAGAAATTCGCGCACTCACCTCAACGCTGCAATGAGCTGTTCCACAGTTGCCGTCCTGCCTAGACCATAGCCCATTTGGAATGATTCGCCAGTTCTCAAGAACGGGCTTTGGAAGAGCTGACTGACGTCGAAATCCGGGTCTGGCTTGACGTTGGCGATTCCGATTGGCAGTGGTGTGGTTGAGTGACCTTTAGAGGCTTGACAGTCGACTTCATTCAGGAACACCAGAAGTTCATCGCTGCTGCTTCCAGATCTAGAATTCTCTGGTTCAATCTTCTCCCGGAGCATGTTATTTTTGCAATTTTCTTCGAGCCTAGTATGAATTAGCAACAGTGCTCTAATAAGAAACTTCAAAAAGCCCGCGAAACCACGCAAATTCAAAAATCCTACGGTGATTCACTTCCAGGAGATGGCAAGCTTTGTTCCTGTTCGTTCTTCAGTTTTTTCCTTCTTGGATTCTTCTGCTTCCCGATGATATCTCGATCTGGTCGGATCGCTGGAAAAAATCGATAATCAATCGATATAAATCGATATCTCACCTTCTGGCTCCATTCCAACATTCAAACAGCGTTGAAACCGACAATACCGGCAAGCATTTCGCTGGTCTGAAAAGGCAAAAATGAGTTAGCATGGGGGTGGGCTCGAACCCTGGCCTATGATTCTGTCATTGAATCACTCAACTGAATGTGAGCTATAAGAGAAAATTCTTACCTTTGTCAATGCTGCATTTCTGCTGAAACCGACATGTGTAGGTTTGGGATGATCTTATGGTTCGTCGGAAGAACCCTTTGCAGCCTGCAAATGGGTACTGTAAAGGTTACTGTAGGTCAAAAAATACCGTAGCACGCCATGACTCCATAGTGTTTTCCAGCAGACCGGTCACCACAGACACAGCATTGTCCGTCAGATCCGTCTCCAGCAACTCTGAATATGAATATCTAGTCTGATTGTTAAGCAGTTAGTTTGTCAGACAATACACCAAAACTCAGTTCTTCCCCGATGTTGAAACGAAAATGCAAAAATGGAAAACACCCAGTAGGACTCGAACCCAGACCTCTTGCGGGTCTACCGACATTTTTATCCACTACACCAGGTGTTCAAAATTTGAGACGTTTCTGCTAATTCTCGTTTTTTCTCACTCACAATCTCACAGATTGGCTTCACAGAAAGATATAGTGAAACACAGTCAGATCCGAACCCAGGACCTCTCGCTCCATCGCCAGCTCTTTTAACCACTACACCAGTCGGGCAAAAGCTCACCCTTCTTCATCCTCTCCTTTGCCGAACTGGAATCCAGCCACCGGGAGGAACATATGGGTCCGACTGAAACGAAAAAAATCGATAATAATGGGAAAATTGTGGTTTGATGGCAATCACAGTGGCTGGTGAGAGTGGGGTGTAATCAATGGGTTGACAGTGTTATCAGTGGATTGGCGTTCGGCCAAGATTTTGAAGGAGGAGTACGGTATGTTACTGTAGCTCTCTCTCTCTCTCCCTTTCAAAAGGGATTACCCCAAAGTAGCAACATGGATCATTAAAAAAGTTCAACATGTCGTTTTGGTAAACATTCATAGTAAAAGAGATATTACACCTGGCCGAGTGTCTAATTGGCCTTTCGCGCAGAGGGTAAAGATCACTTGAAAACAAGCGGGAAGAGAGAGAGAGAGAAAACGACAACGGACAACGTTTACGCGCGTATCACTTGAAAATCTCGAGTAGGCATCAGAAAGACATTCTAGCTACAAAACAGGAGTGATTGTTGATCTAAAAATTGGAAATGAGCCAAAATATTCGGCAAAGAAGTGAGAAAAAGTTTGCAATCATCTCATGACACATCTTGACAAGGTTAGAAAAATACATTAATCACACTGATTGCCACCCTCTCTTTTTTCTCTCTCTCTCCCTCTCTCTCTCTCTCTCTCTCTCCCTCTCTCTCTCTCTCTCTCTCTTCCTCTTTGACTTTTTCTGATATGAAAAAAGAGATCATATGAAACAGTCGGCACAACAGCAAACATGTGCGAAAATTTTTCAACTGGGGAACCGCGAATGCCTGAACACGACTCATGAAGAGTTGAACTGTTACAAAAAAGCAAATTAACATGCTCATAGAGAGAATCGAACTTGCGAAGTATAAAACAGTGTGGAAGATAACAAAAACAGAATCAACTGATAACTTTAACTAGGTAATTTTGTCGGATAGAAAATATTTTCGGATATAACACATGTGTTTTCGAAAAAAATATTTTTAACTCAAAATATCTCCAATTAGCTCGCTTTACTCATTACTCAACTATCAACTCACTACAATGGATAACAAGCGTGTAGTCAGTTTGTAGCTGCTTCCAACTAGCCTCGTGGAAAGCATAATTTTCTCAATTAGGAAAAACTGAGAAGCTGGGAAATAACAGGTGTCAAAACCAGCACTTATATGGACGAAAACTACAGATTATTCAGATTGTTTGGAAAATTGACCCTTTCGTAAAGGAGTTGTAGGGAGAGACAGAGAGACAGAGAGAGAGAGAGAGAGAGAGAGAGAGAGAGAGAGAGAGAGAGAGAGAGAGGGGGAGAGAGAGAGAGAGAGAGAGAGAGAGAGAGAGAGAGAGAGAGAGAGAGAAAGTGAAAGAGAGAGAGTGAAAGAGAGAGAGAGAGAGAGAGAGAGAGAGAGAGAGAGAGAGAGAGAGAGAGAGAGAGAGTGAGAGAGAGAAAGTGAAAGAGAGAGAGTGAAAGAGAGAGAGAGAGAGAGAGAGAGAGAGAGAGAGAGAGAGAGAGAGAGAGAGAGAGAGAGAGAGAGAGAGAGAAATACGGTTTCCCAGCTATAGGACCATTTTCCTAGAGACCCCCAAGTCCCTAGCATCGCAACATCATTGTAGTTCCATGTCGATTTACGGTAGTGAATGGCTATAAATCTTCCACGTTCAGTCTAATGAGAGCACACAGAAGGGGGCGAAGAAGGAGAAGAAGAGGTGGAGAATTTCGAAGGTCTATGTTCTTCTATGCTGTGTGTGTGTATGTATGTATGAGCGCGAAACTTTTTCTTGTCCGTTCGGGCATCCGAAAGAGAGTGATGAGACGCAGACGGTTGGAGAAGATGAAAGAGAGAACTACAAATTGAAGCGGCCTCTAGGGGAACACGACGAGGGGTGAGAGACGGAGGGAGAGGAGAGGGGTGAGAGAGTGGAGACGCAGAGTGAGAGATGGGCGAGGTGGGAGGCCTGTTGGGTTGTACTCTCTCTCGAGTGCATCTAGATGTCTGTCGTCTCGGCGACGTTGCAATCTCTAACCATGCCATCGATTCAGTCAGTTTGTAAAGAAGGAGAAACACACACGCTGAAATGACTGCTGGGTGAAAAAGACCACTGGAGGTGGGCCGGAGAGAGAGAGAGAGAGAGAGAGAGAGAGAGAGAGAGAGAGAGAGAGAGAGAGAGAGAGAGAGAGAGAGAGAGAGAGAGAGAGAGATAGAGACGGAAGTTTTCATGGAGAGAATAAAATTTATGTAAAAAGTTCGTTCAAAATCCATACGAAAATCGCAATTTTGTTTATTTTTTCACTCACTCTTTCTCTCCACCTCTCTTTCTCTCTCCCTCTTTCCTCTCTCTCTCTCTCTCTCTCTCTCTCTCTCTCTCTCTCTCTCGCCCTATCTCGCCCTGCCTCTCTCTCTCTCTCTCATCAAACTTTTTTTAAATCCCAAATCTGATTCAATTCAAAAACTAGTCACATATGAATCGAGAGATTTGGAGAAATAGAGGGAACATATTGAGTTCCGAAATTTCCATCTTTTTCGAAGCGTATCAAATTTCGAACAGGGATGCTGAAGATATGGAGAGAGATAGAGAGAGATAATTAGAGAAAGAGAGAGAGAGAGAGGAAGAGAGAGAGAGAGGGAGAGAGAGAGAGAGAGAGAGAGAGAGAGAGAGAGAGAGAGAGAGAGAGAGAGAGAGAGAGGGAGGGGAGAGAGAGAGAGGGAGGGAGAGAGAGAGAGAGTGAGCGGGAGAGAGAGAGAGAGAGAGAGAGAGAGAGAGAGAGAGAGAGAGAGAGAGAGAGAGAGAGAGAGAGAGAGAGAGAGAGAGAGAGAGAGAGAGAGAGAGAGAAGAGAGAGAGTGAGAGAGAGAGAGAGAGAGAGAGAGAGAGAGAGAGAGAGAGAGAGAGAGAGAGAGAGAGAGAGAGAGAGAGAGAGAGAGAGAGAGAGAAAATGTTGCGATTCACGTGAGCGAGGACCACATGACTCGAGTAACCAGGGCTGTCACTGTTTTGTCACTACTCAACACACGCCTGGTAGTTGGCTGATCGTCTCTTCTATTCGGGCCCTATGCAGTGCGTGCAAAAATAAAGTAACGACTTCTTGTCGAACATGTGGAGTGTTGCTACATGCCATATTTTATTTTTATCGGACTGGAAATTTCACAACTTCTTTCAAGAGTTTAAACATAATTTCGGCTTGATGCAATTAAAGTGGACCACCCAACTCTTCTCCTTAATCTTGATGCACTTTGAAGACTGAAAAATAAGTGAATCAATTCAGGAATGTTTGAAGACTTTTCTGAAACTTCGAAATCACGTCTGTTTCCTGATTCCTACATAATGTTCTATGCCAAGCCGTGGGAAAGAGAAAGTGCAAAAACCTCGTTTCAGGAGGGGTTCGAACTTGCATCCACTAGGTCAAAGGTCGACAACTACTTCCTCTATGTAGCATATTAAATCGCGTTAATCTCTTGCTCAAATCAACATTCATGAACCACTCAGAAATCGAAAATCACATTTATTAATGATAGACGGAAATAATAACAAAACAGACATAATCAAAGATACTTACAGCCAGGAATACGGAAAATATGGTTAGTAGTGGGTGGATTTACAGTCGGAAAATACAGCGTTCGAAAGGGACCCGGAAAACGTCTAACTGGGTTGGGTGGGTCAAGCTCGGGGTTATTCCAGAGATGTGATGGGGAAGGTTACTGATAAGTTGGGTAATCGTGCTCTGCTGAGAATATTTGGTTTTTGAGTTATTCTATTCAGAAACTGGAATCTAAACAGACACACCAAAAGTTGTTCTCGAGCTGGTTGACGACAAAACGGGTTGTTGGTGCATACACCATCACGATTCTTCGAATCTACAGTTTGCATAGGAAACACTGCTAACCTTTCACTCACATTCAGTGTATGCACCAACTACTCACTTTGTCGTCACTAAACATTCTAGTCATGTTATTGCAGATTATTGGATTGGAATAGAATCATCGATTGCGAATGTATTGGAGGTGAACTGAGATTGGCACACGATTAGACAAGTGGGCGGGGCCTAGTGGGCGTGGCATATGGTTGAAAAACTAATGAGCAAAACTAACCGAGTATGGTGACGTGTGTACCAGTGTGCTGTACAATATTCACAATTAGGGGGGGGGGGAATGATGAGTTAAGGACACATTAGACGACGAGAAAATGCACCAAATTGAAAAGGGAATGTTGATTAATTTCTGCATTCAGTCTACGAAGAAATGCACTAAATTAGTTTATATGAAATGGTGTGATAGGGGTTATATTGTGCATACACTCGACGAGCAAATGCACCAGGGACGCTCTGCCTGACGCCAAAATCAGGGCGAGTTTTCGAGGAAAGGTGATGATGGGAGACAGTCAAGAGAGCCGACTAGCATGGGAGGGGAAGGGTTACCTCCCATCCCGTGCAGCTCTTCAGGGATACTGTAGAGCGGCGAGCTGACGATGGACCGCGAGACCGACGGACGGCGGATCATTGGTGCTGACGTGGAGCTGCGCATGCGTTGCGGCTGTGACACGGTCGGAGTTGGAGCCGGTTGACCGCCCGTTGTTGACTGTGTTGCCGCACGGTTGGTACGCCATTGCGAATGAAGCACTGGGCGTTCGTTTGCGGACGACTGAAAAATAGAAAATTGAAAAAAAAAAGTTTTTTTCCGGATGCGTCTCCGCGTGAAAAATCGAGAAAACGTACTATATTTCTCTTGAAAAAAGGACAAACTTGACTTTTGGAATATTTCTCATTCGCAAAAAAATAAAGAGGTTCCGGCTACGCTTCCGCGCGGAAAACTTAGATAAGCTAGTCTCTTCTTCTCGGATATGAGAGGAATCTTGCTTTTGAGATACTAGATCTCCACTGAAGAGAGATTTCTAACACTTTCCGGATGCGCTTCCGCTCGGATGATTTTGCTGCCTTGTGTTAATTTTCTTTGATAAGTTATAAGGTTGGCTTTTTGGACGCCTCTTTCTCGCTAGAGAAAATATTTAGACGATTTCCGGATGCGTTTCCGCGCGGAAAAACACACAATTTTAATCTCCGCCCACCTGAGTCAACGGTCTATATCTCCTCCTGAAGTTTCTCGCCGTCACCACATCTGCTAGTGCTGATCTGTTCAGTGATGAGCTTCTGGTTGACTGCAAAGCGTGCATATAATCTAGGCCACGCCCATTTTTGTAACTCACATCAGAATTGTCGCTTTCTTCTTCTTGCTGGTTCCGGTTGGTGACGCGGAAGACGTAGACGATCGCCCAGACTGGAGCGATGAACGAGATGACGTCGTATGGCGCTTTCAGAAGGGAATATCGAAGTTGATCGTGCTTCTAGAAAAGAAAAGTGGAAATCAGTTGTTTCTTCGTGATTTTGAGTTTTTACTAATTATAAAAATCTATAGGATAGAAGCAAAGTTTTTAATGATAATTATTAGAACAGTTAGATTTTTTCACATTTTTCAAGGAATCAAAACTCACAAAAACTGAACTACAGCTCGTGGTAGCTTCGTCTGTGAGCAGATAGAGACTGATGTGATAGGCCAGGTCAAACAGAGTTGCAGCTTCAAAAGACGCGAAAAGACTGAAAAATGATCAATTGAAGCGATTTCTGCGTCTCTAACAGGCATGTGTCTTGACAGAGTGAGAGAGTATGAGAAAAGTGGAGAGAGACAGGAAGGTCAGAGAAAAACTCACACCATCACATCCATTCGCTGATTGTTCTTGGTGATCAACGGTGCTGAGATTCTATCCATCCTTCTGGAAAACTGATCATTGGGACATATAAAAAGCAGAATTTACCTCAAAATCAAGAAGAACGAAATGACCATCAACTGCACCATGGCGAACTGTCCTGCTGAGAAGTAGATCCAGAGGGGAGCTGGAAAAAGTGTTTGAGAGAAAAAGCAAAAACCAATTGCTTACAGCGGGATCGAACTCGAAGTTTAAGATTCAGAAGAAACTCACTTCGACAATTCAATCTCGGCTCGATTGATAGGTAGAATCCGAGTGCCAGGAAAGCAGTGAAGTAGGTGAACATCAGGAACAGCGCTGAGAAGCAAAGCCTGAAAACTTCAAATTCTCAACACTTCCTCTGCGCAAGGGGGCATGTCCTGCCAATGACTATTGAGAGAATAACCAGTAGATCAAAAACTGAGGTTACTGTACAAAATTCTTACCTTCGTCCGGCTGTCGAACTCCAATGCATCATGCTGGAGGCAATGTCCAGGTAAAAATAGCAGATGATCAGTAGCTGCAAGGCCTTGGTGTAAGACGTGAAGAGAGATAGTTGAGCCGACCAGCCGATGAGCCATTCGAAGGATCTGGAAAATGGTCGATTTTTTTTTGAGGGACATGGTTAAGTTTTGATTCATAACGGTTACGAAGACTGAATCTTAAATCATGAATCACAAGTTATGAATATTTTCTCATTTATCGTTATCGAGATATTTTTGAGAAAAACTTCGAGAATCAGTCTACTTTTTCGTTCGAAGTATAACTTTGTCTCTAAAAGCCAAATTCTATTTTTTGCAGATTTTTCGATAATTTAGGTTTCCATTCGTTTTTAAAGGATCTTTCACCCAGAACCTATGAAGAAATCCCTTCTAAAATCCAGTAAAACTGATGACGTCATTCAAATACTCACCCAGCAACGGAATGGATCATGAGACAGTAGTAGAGGGTCAACTTGAGTGGGTTCAAAGACGTCGCATGAAGTTGGCCGATACGGTAGAGACATGTTAGTGCTGTGATAAGTCCCAGGATCCCGATGGCTCCTGATCTGATGCATGCTGAAACCAGGGAATGTTAAAGGCGAATTCAGAATCAGGGTAGGTATGAGAGTTGCACGGAATTCCGACTTCCGCCTTCCGCCCTTTTTTCACTTCCGACTTCCGTTTAACAAATTCTACTTCCGTCTTCCGACTTCCGTTTAACAAATTCTACTTCCCGACTTCCGTCAAAAATTTTTTTTCGTGAAAAATGACGAAAAAACCGTGAAATCGTTTCTATTCAGTATGGAATTGACCTATCACCCGTTGAGAATGCGCGAATATACAATATCTCTGGGTTTTTTCAACTTTTTTGCACTCCCGACTACCGTTGAAAAAATTCTACTTCCGACTTCCGCCCTTTTTTCACTTCCGACTTCCGACTTCCGTGAAAAAATTTCACTTCCGTCTTCCGACTTCCGTTTAAAAAATTCACTTCCAACTTCCGACTTCCGTTTTGAAAAATTTTACTTCCGTGCAACTCTGGTAGGTATCCATAAAACGAAACAAGGAACATCATAATTTGAAATTATAAGTTTGATCGTCTTCTTACTATGTATACCACAACACAATTTTTCCCTTTTCAATCGACTTTGAACGAAAATCTATTTTTTGCGATTCGGGACAACAGCTTGTGATATTGTGACTCCTCCTTTTTCATAAAATAAAAAAAATTGTTCGATAGTCCAAATTTTGAAGAAATGATGAAAAACTAACCCAAACTGTTAGGATTATCCAGGCAATTGGCACATAGGACATCTGTGATATTGCCTGTCGTGTGGTTACTGGCGTCTAGTTCTGAAACTTCGAATGAGAGATGTAAAAAAAATCCATCTTCTTCTGAAAAATTAGATCGTTTTCAGTTTCTTTCAAAGCGAAATGACAGGTTTTTCTTTGAAAATAATGAAAACGACAGTTTTTCAAAGAAAACCAATGAACAACAGTTTATATTTTTTAACTATGTAAAACAGAAAAACCCACCGAAAAAGTGAGCAATGTCCTGCTCCATATTCTCTATGAGAACTGGTTCAATGCGGTTTGAGAGGACACTCATCTGGAAATTCAATGTTCATGAATGATTGTGAATCATCTTCACTGATTTTGTGTGAGTGAGGCCTTAGAGAATAGAGTATTCTAGTGAAAAAGAGAAAAATCGTGAGAGCTAAAAGTGAGAGCATTCTCTGCGTCACTGTCTAGGACGTGCTCGCAGAGTATGGTGAGAGAGCATAGACATGGAATTAAGGTCAGCCAGTCAGAGAATAGGAGAACTATTGAAATTTATCACCATTACAAGAGATGGACATGGAATGGGAGCGATCTCTGTGTGTCTGATATGCAGAGTGACAGTGACCTGTAATACGATCAGCTGATGAGTTGCAAGAGAATATCCCACACCGATGAGGAATTCAGATGTGTCACAAAAATTCTGAAAGCTACCAAAAAAGAAAGCTCTAGAGATGACTCATTGAGTGTACAGAACTACTGCTGCGACTTACTGGTTTGCCTTTTCTGAGAAATTTGATAAGCACATATCAGCAACGTGTGCTGTACGGTTTCGTGGAAATGCAAAAACAAAATCTATGATGTACTACTGGCTATCATTCGAAAGAAATAGAGAGAGAGAGAGAGAGAGAGAGAGAGAGAGAGAGAGAGAGAGAGAAAGAGAGAGAGAGAGAAGTAAACCCAGTGTTGAACAGTTTGGAATAAAACCTGAAACATCAGGATCAATACGAAAAATGTGACCATGTTTGAGTAGACAAAAACAGATTACTTGGATGGTGTGATGTAGTAGGTGGTGTTAGACAAAGTAAAAATCAAATTTTAGAATCACTTTCAGTTGGAAGTACTTATTAATTAGTACTTTGTTCTCCATTGACTAGAAGATCAAATTAACTTAATGATAAATTCAAGATCGACTAGATTTTCAATGTTAATTTTGTGGATGACTTGTTCGTAGTGACTACAAGCGGATCACAATGCGAACACTGATTCGACCTTTGATCTGTTTATCGTGCTTATTGAGAAATATAATAATATTACTAGTGGTAGAAATGTATCTGTCTTCAAAACTAACTTATACAGATTTATACTCATTTTCAACAGATATGGAACAAATCGAGCACACAAACAACACGGTTATTGAGAAGAAGTAGCACGAGAGACGTGGGCGAAACCTTAATTGACAGGTTTCGCATGATAATCGTTCGAGGCGCTCGAGCGATGGAACGAAAAGAGAAAAAACGATTGAATGCTGATAAAATGGAAAGAGCAGAACCGCGATAGATAGTGTGTGCCCTATTGTCTTGAACAACTATCATGTGGGAAATGAGTGGAAGAGAAGGGGAGAGGGAGAGAGAAAAGATGTTTTTTGTAGAGATTAGACTTATCTACAGCCCTGGAGAAACTGAACCTTGGGTCCAAATTAACAATTCAAAGGGATAGAGGAGAAGAGATAGAGAAAGAAAGAGAAAGAGAGAAAGAGAGAGAGAGAGAGAGAGAGAGAGAGAGAGAGAGAGAGAGAGAGAGAGATAGATAGTCCATTCAAAAAAGTCAAGGCGAATCGACTAACACAAAAACTTACTACTACTAACTATTACAGCAAAAGTGACAATCGGTTCTACAGTTTACACACGAACATCTTTCTTGTCTACATGGTTGGATTACCTTTCTTGTTACAGAATTCTCATCTATTCAGTCAAAAACAGAAATATGAGTACGCAAACGTGTCACTGAAACATTAGAAGAGTTATCGAGAGAGAGAGAGAGAGAGAGAGAGAGAGAGAGAGAGAGAGAGAGAGAGAGAGAGAGAGAGAGAGAAGGAAAGGATTCTAAAAAAACAACCGTGACTCAGAGTGAATCATCGGATGGGAAAAACGAGTGGTCACTCAGAATTTGATTGTTGAATTTATTCTGGATTCTGAAACGATGAGACAACGGAACTATGAACAGGAATTGATCAATTCTGTGATTCGAACAAAAAATGATGTCTAGACAGGCGTCTCTACGCGGGCTCGAAATGCGAGAAGTTCTCATTCAAATTTTAAACATTCTTAGAAAGCTTCTGAAATCGACTTTTGAAGACGTTACATGTTCAGAAAAAAGTTTTTTTTCATCATTCATTGTTTGAATAAACAATATGAAGAACTGAATAATTTTCGAATGCGATGATGAAGATTCTGTTATGAGATTTTAGAACTTGCAGAAAAATCTTGAAAACAAAAATATTCCTCAGGAAAGGTTGTGAAAAAAACAAAGGAAATGTGCTTTTTACTCTCGCTCTCGAAGTCACAATAATAGAAAAAGAGATGAATAAGAAGAAAAAACATAATAAGAGAAATTTTCTAATGAACCTTTGCTCTGGTACAGATATCAAGTCACTAGTTATAGTGATAAAGATGATGCAACGAAAACAGTCCAAAACCGCAAAAACCCGTTTTTTGAGAAAGAGAGAAAGTTCCGTATGGACTTTCACTCGGAAGGCCGGGACCGGCAAAATCATATGATGCGGCTGTCGGGTGCATGTGTGCGAGTGTTAGGCAACAGGACTGCGGATGGGGGGAGGGGGAGAGAGTGAGAGGGAGCAGAGAGTCAGACGGAATGCGTAGGGTACACTGCGTACATTTGCGGTAGGTGCGCGCGGCTTGATGTCTCACATAGCTTCCTCTACCTGTAGAAAAGTCTGACCTCCGTAAATCGGTTTCTTAGTTACCGTAGCAGTTTCGCTTTGAAAAACAAGAACGATTAAGTAATGCGCATTTAATTTCAATGAACTGAAAGTAAGAATAATAATCTAAATCCACAAAGATCTATGTAACTGTTCGTTGTGAGAGTCCCGACTCCTAACGTACTCATTTCACAAAAATGCGACTGGCGCGCGTTTGAAATCGGTCATACTTTTTGCTAGATATGTGTGTCTGTGATAAAGAGAGAGAGAGAGAGAGAGAGAGAGAGAGAGAGAGAGAGAGAGAGAGAGAGAGAGAGAGAGAATTCGATCTACATTGTATGAAAATTGGAATTTTCTGTTTTTTTCAAAAAGGCTAAAACGAACCCTGTCCATTTCATCCTCCTCTTCTTGCCACAAGGGCATCCTGTAAAAATGAATTTTCACTTTTATCATTAAAAAACCCAAAGATATCATCGGTCTTCAACCAACAACACTAAAACTTCATACAGTTTTAAGGGGGAATTGTTTATTAGTAAAAGGAACCAGTGGAAAAGGTAATTTGAACAAAAACAAGAAGTGTAGGAAAGAAATACAAAGAAAGACTGAGATTACAAAACTACGAAACACCCAAAATTAAATAAATATCGATTTAGGAGGAAAAGAGATCTGTTCGATCACAAAAGTGTTGACTATATTATGAGACAAGTGTCAGTTACACACGTTCTAACTCTGTCAGGGGCAGAATTTACTGGGGGGGGGACAACCATGTTTCAATCAAAAACTAAATTAGCATGCAGCGATTGGTGGAAAAAAGTTTCAGAGACAATTTTAACTGTACTTACTTTTTACTGTAATTACCACAATTTTACATATTTTGATTAAACTTTTCACAAGACCATTATTTCGAGAAGTGTTAGAAAATTGAAATTCCGCGAAATTTTCAACTGTACTTACTTTTTACAGTAACTTCATCGCAACATTACATATTTTCTTAATCTCTCAGGAGACCAGGAATAAACATGTAACGTTGTTGAAATGTTCCGGTGAAAAGGTGGATACAGTTCAGCATATTACCAAAATTCTAATATTTCTGAGTAAACTATTTGAGCTACAGTAACCCTACAGTATACCTACTAAACTGGCTTCACCACGAATCGCTACACACCAACGTAGAGTAAATGTTCTGTTATAAAACCTATGCTCATGCGCAAATGAGCTGACTGTGCATCGGTGAATGCACTGTCTACATACAATCAATCTCCGTAGGAGTTACAATGGGCAATCAGATTTCTGAGAACTTCAGGGTTTTTTTGTGAAAAAATGCTTCCTAGACCGTTAGATTTGGAAAAATGCTATGATGGGGACTTTATATGTAAAACTTGCAACGAGAGGGGAGCTCTAGAAAACGGATGAAATATGATTGAAAATTTTTGAAATATAAAACGTAACTCACTTGAACTGGACCATTTTCAACCATCTCACATTCAATTCGTTTTTTCTAGAGGGATTAGAGGTAAACTACGTACCTGATAACTTTCCAACACCTGAAGGACTCCTACCCATTTGAAACCTGGTCTATTCTTTCTTTCGTTCACCAAACAACTTTGACTTTCTTTGGCTGAGATAGTGAGGGACAAGTGACACTATGAGCGAGTACACGGTCAAGATGATCACCGCGTGTTCATCCTTTGCATTGTGTGTGTCGATTGACATGTTGGTCAGGCCAGTCAGCACATTGGCTATCATGAATGTCACCAGTGTGTGGCTGTTGATCGATACTGCCAGACACGGCTCCGTGACGTGGAATGGATCGTCGCCTGGAAATGGCGGTATGCTATTTTACTAGGTTCAGAAATTCAACGAGTCATACTGTGTAACTTTAAGATGGCAGGAAGGTGGTATACAGTCGCACACCAGTGGATGAATGAACCCGAGTGTTTGCTTCAATCGAGACACGTGCCTGCCACAATTTAGTCGTGTGCTAGCACTAGGCAGATATGTGTCTAAATTGAGTCAGGCACTCATCTTCATTCATCCACGGGTGTACGACCGCAGTCCGGACACCATCATACCGCGTTCCAGCCACATTGAAATTACAACGAGCGAACTCTAACACTCTCCAATAACAACGCGTTCTCTCGCCTGACCCTTATGCGTCAACGTCTCGCTATCTCTGTCGCACGCGCACTAGTCTGATTCGGCATCAAACTCCAAAATTTTTCACCGACATGCACAGGGTTTTCTATGGGCGAACTTGTGGCGCGCTGAAATTTGCGGCGCGCACTGGGCATTTTTTAGGCACATTCGTGCCGATAGACCACAATTGCGCCTATAGGCGTTTTTGTGGCATCAAAAATGCGCCGCAAATTGCAGTTTTGCAAGCTGCATAAATCAATTTTTATTTTATTTTTTCAATATTTTTTCTCCCTGAGCAAGCTTTATTGACGTTTTGTTATTATTTGTTACGTTCAGAACTATTATTTGTTATTTACAAGAAGTTCTCGTAACTGACTTTTTACTTTCTGTGAGAAAAAAGTTTATTAGAATGAGAAAATTTTTGGGAAAATTATATATTTTTTCATAAATATGTATCAGCTTAAAAAATTCGTAAGATGTATTTTAGTATCGTTTTCACACGAGTTGAGTGACTTGATTCATCTTCCTCTTCTTGAATAAGCATTGATATAGTCGAGTTAGGAAAACTAACAGCTAAATGTCTTGATTTTGTTTCGAAAAGTTTTGAAACCATCTTCAAAAGTTCAAAACCTTTCTTCAAATCCTCCCTCTTCATAATAATTATCAAACATCTTTTCCTTACAGATGAACTCTATGTCATCGGAGCTACATCGTCAAGGTAATTTTTCTTCGAAGAATTAGAAATTCGAAACTGATTATACATATGAACCATTCAACACCCTTAGTGTGTTCGTAACGATACTTTATCATAAGAGAAATTTTTCAAAAAGATAATTGCTGAATCGAAAAAAAAAACTGAGTTTATTCTCAGGGATCTTATAAGACGTTTCGCGAGAGAATCAACCAGAAAGTGCGCTAGGCTCCCCGGTAACCGTTTGGTCTCAAATTGAGTGTGCTAGTAGATTTTAGATTTTTTCTCGCAGTACCGTCCCAAACTTGACACTTTTCAATGTCAAGACGATTTTAACAAACCAGATGAGTATTTGTGATTTTTGAAGATTCATAGCGAGGTAAAATATTATCAATCATGTGGTTACTTCAAACCGTCATAACTTTCTTATTTTCGCACGGGATACATAACGATTTTAATAGTGCAGTATCTCACACTGCGTCAAGCGCAGTAGAAAAGTGTCGGATCAAGCAGCGAGGGGGCGCGACCAATAAGCAGCGATCACAAATCCCGCCCCTTCGGAAATCGCGCGTCGCCAAAGATCAAATTACAGTTTCTATAGCCGAATAACCTTTTCTGAGACGCTTTTTCTTCGAATAAATGATAAAAAGTAGGAGAAATTCGTAGTATAGTATCTTCTTGTAGACTATGAGAAGAATTTCGCAGAAATGTTACGAAAATATCTGAAAAATGACAGCAAATTATTAACATACGTGTGTCTAAAAGCGGTTAAAAATTCATGACCACATACAAAATTTAAATCACAGTCACTTTAAAATGTAACACTGAGAACCATAATTCTTGAAAATAACAAGCGTAGGAAAAATATATTAACTGTGAAAGTCTGTTGTATTCCTGTTGTCGATTTCAGTGCACCTTGACCAGATGACCTTCCTGTTTCTCAGACGGTTGTACCTGCAAACAAATTCATAGATATTGAAAAATTAATAGATAAAAAATCAAGAAAACGTTCAATTTGGTTGAATGGTTACTTTCTAAAAACCACAGGTAAATAATGAAAAACTGTCGATAATGTTTTACATTTTCGAAAATTTACCTTTACAATGTACACTGGAATCTGCTTGTGCCATCGTGTCAAAACCTGGTTAGTCGACCCAATCAAAGACGCGTGCCATAGCCAGGTTTCTGAAAACGAAAATGATTTGTTGGTAGAAGTTATGGGAGAATGATGGAAGTATGATACATGTAGAGAGAAGACATCAGAAGTATTTATTTAATGTGTTTGAGTTTGTTTCATTCCGAAATGACCA
Source organism: Caenorhabditis parvicauda (assembly GCA_963978915.1). Lineage (NCBI taxonomy): Eukaryota > Metazoa > Nematoda > Chromadorea > Rhabditida > Rhabditidae > Caenorhabditis > Caenorhabditis parvicauda. The sequence continues at coordinate 13,590,223 of OZ022251.1, read as the reverse complement.
TTTTCTAGCTTTATAGAATTAAAATTCTGTTGGGAAAGTTTACTTCACTAATACCACGGATTGTGAGATTAATCATGGAACTAAATTGAAAAACTGGAAAGTTACATCATTTGCAATTTTCCAATAGCAAAAAGCAGAACAAATTCGCTTGATAACATGAGAAAAAGCGAAGAATAGGGAAAAAGAATGAAAAAATATTTTCGAAAATATTGATGTGCGGTCGCGCCCTGTAGAGAACCGCGTTGCAGGAGCCTGCAACGCGCCGGTTCAAATTCCATTTTTGGTGTCGCGGTGTGTATCTCAAAAACCGTGATAATTATTGTCTTCAAATTTGGCTCCAGCTATTTTTTTAATGTCAAAAAACGATTCCAATGATGAAATTTTACGAAAACCACGTTTGAGTGTCATTTCTGAAAAATAATTTTTTCAAAGTCTCATAATTTATTGTTGCGGAAAACGTTTTCCCGATTTTTTCTACTGAACATTGCGTATTCTTTTTTTGCATCCAACTACCAAAAAATAGATGCGGTTTTGCGAATGAAGAGAGTTATGGACAAAAAAGTACTGCGCAAAAAATCAATCGGTAAATTTTGACAAATTTTATTTTGATTGATTAAGCGTAATCACATCACTATGACTGCAAAATATATTTTGGGAAAATGAGATGTTTGAACAGAGTTATGAACGTCTAAATATTGTGAAGTGTCAAGTTCGGGACGGTACTGCGGGAAACTGGCAAGATCAATCAAAGTGAAACTGACATTTTTTCAGGGTAATAAAATCTGCTAGCACACTCAACTTGAGACCAAACGGTTTACGGGGAGCCTAGCGCACTTTTCGGCTGTTTTTGGTTGATTCACTCGCGAAACATCTCTTATACATATAAATGAAATGTTTGCAGTGCGGGTACATGTCATTCTCTCTGAGGAACTTCGAAGATGAAACTGAAGCCAATCCTAAGCCTAAATGCACCAGTGCCAAACCAAACTCATAGTTGTTGAATCCAAGAAGAATTGACTTCTTACTCCTTACACGGTAAGCTTTTGAATGAAAAATTCATCAATTGGCACTGGTGCATTTAGGCTTAGGCATGGCCAAAATGGCTTGATTTGGGGGGTCGACCTGATACACTATCATCGTTTATTCTTAGGTTCTGTACGGAAATTTCAAGGCTGTGGCTCTGCGGTTTTCTGAAAACTACCGGAGTTCTATTTGACAGCAAAGTATACCAGTCTGGGAAGAGTACCAAGGTAAATTCGAAATTTCAAACAGTGTTAACTTAAATATGTCAGAACGCTGATCTGCCTCGATCCTGAAATTCGCTCTCGAGGAATAAGAAGAAGACTGCCACTGCCCCAGCCCCAGCCGCTGCAACAAATGCCCAAACTCCGTTTCTCTCACTCTTGGGGAAGTTTTTTCTATTTGGATGTTTTTTTGTTAAGAATAAATTTGTATACCGATGTTGTTTCGTATATCTGTAGTATACAGTCATTTTTAGGCCAGGCACAAGCCTTCTATGGGGCGAGCACACGGTTTTTTCCGTGCGAACACAGGTCTTTTTTTGGGCGAACACCGGGTTAGCACAAGTTCGCCCCTCTCGCTGGATTTTTCAAGTGAGGCGCACACAGGGCGCGAAACGGACCAGGCGCTGCTGGCAGCGCCTGGTCCACTTTGCGCCCTGTGTTCGCCCCCGAAAAATTTTGGAGAAAGACCCCGGAAACAAGCCGAACATACACAAAACACTCTCTAACGGGGATTTTCTCTGTGTCTCTTTGTCTCAAAAATATCTCATCACAGCGCATAAACAGGGAGAGTTTAAAAGTGAGAAGGATGTACAGAAAATAGTCAATTTCACAACTTTTCTCGTTTTTATAGGATCTTCTGTGAAAACACTCACCATTACTGAAATGAGGAACTCCAGCAGCCCAGAGGAATATTGTGCACATTTGAGTCGACATGGCTATTGCACATCCAAAGGTCAGAATGCTCAACTGAAATCAAAGAATAGTGTTTTTTAAGATTATGAAATCCTCTTGTATTCGAACTTGAATGAAAAAGGGGAGAAAGGCATGAATTTGTTTATAAAACTTTTGTTTTCCCTAAAGCGTAGCGAGGCAAAACGTAAGACCTTGTAAGAAAACCAGACCTGTCCCAGGATAAACGTCAAATTGACCACTCTTCTCGATGGTTTTCCAACCAAAGGCTGCGCGACAAAATGTTCTAGTGCCAAGAAGATCATGGCATAGATGAACAAGTGCATTGTTCTGTGCAGCCACGACTTTATCCGGATTCTGAAGAGTATTTTATGAAGATAAGATGAAAAGAATCATACCCAGTGTTAGCTATGAATTTGCCTATCGTCATGGCGCCGTAGAACAGGGTAAGGTATCCTGGTAGAGAGACGATTCCTTCAGCGTTGGCCGCAAAAAAGGTCGAACGATCATTAGCACCTTCGACTAGGATCCATTCCTGAAGATGGAGATTGTGTGTAAAAGAGAGAGAGAGGGGGGGAAATAGAGAGAGAGAGAGGGGAGATAGAGAGTATGTTTGAGAGAGAGAGAGAGAGAGAGAGAGAGAGAGAGAGAGAGAGAGAGAGAGAGATAGAAAAAGAGAGAGAGAGGCAGCGAGATTTCGATAATCGACTCGAACTATCAAACTTTCTGACGGCACTATTTTAATGTTTCATGTAGAAAATAAAATAGTTAGTTTTTAAAAGAAAACTGATTTTCTGCAAAAGGGCTACGACCAAGTTAATATTTCCGATTGAAGAATGAAATTCTAACAGAAAAGATGATTTTTGAGAAAGAGAGAGAAAAAATCTCACCTCATACCCAGACATCAACACAATTTGATGGGCAATTCCGAAAATCAGAGTGAGCAGGAGGGGATAACTCCTCGGCAGGATTCTGTCAACAATCTGAATCATTCCATAATCCTGTCTCTCTCTTTTCCTCACCTTCATAACACCAATGGTGAAGAAAAAGTTCCAGTGTTGTCCATACTCGCTAACGTGTTGTGGGTACTGCAGAGCAGCCAGCACACTGGTTCTCGCGGCTCCAATCACAAAGAGGACTGCAGCTGGATGCGACAGCCAGGCCGTTCTACGTTTCACTGCTCTCTGAAATGTGCAATTGATAGGTAATCAAGCATTTGGACACATGTTACTGTTTCTGCGTTTTCCTTTTTGAAAGTTTAGTCTCCTGTTACTCTGATATTTTGAGGAATTCATATGAAAATACAGTTAAATTCCTATTTTGTTCAGAAAACAAATATAATTCAGAGATTTTCTATTACACTATTCTCTGGAGCTTCTCAGAACTTGTTTACACTTCAAGTGTTAAGAGATTATGAGGACACAATTTTCTATTCAATACTGAAAACTGACCTTCTTACTCTCCGTTTCCCTCTTTTCTTTCTCGTTCAACGTCTTCAGTGAACTCGCCATACCCATGGTGTACGCCACCGCTGCTACACCAAGGTCCATCAGGGAATAACCATAGTCGACAGTTTTGGCGAATTTTCGTGGGAAGATTGGAAGGTCAACCGCCAGAATGGCAAAATTGATGAGGATGAACATGATGGACCTGATGTAGGTGAAGAACTTCGTAGGGTGATGCTGCTCGTCGATTATTCGGTTAAGAACATTCTGAAGTCTAAATTTATTCAGAGAACTGGAGCTCGCTTTCACCATGGTTCGATTCCCCGAGGTGGGTTTGATTTTACAATAAAAATAAACCATACCTTCAAATTCACCACTGGGCCAATGTGCATCGCTTCAATGGTCGTCAGGATCAAGGTTAGACCGAGCGTAGCCACGAATGATCTGACGATCGTAGACAAATGATCGGAGAAAATTGTGAGAGACAAGGCCATCGGAGCGACTATTATCATAAAGTCTACTACGAATTTCATCCTGAAATTTGGAAAATTATTTTGAAAAATGAAAAATTGGACTATTCTAGCAGTACTCATAGATAAATTGAAAAAAATACCAAACACGAAAACACTCACCAAAATCCGAAAATACTTTTATCCATTCTCCTTCCAAAATTGATCCATGGCATAGTCGTGTTCCGTACGAAGATGGAGACGGCACCCATGATGATTATAAGAAAAATCTGAAAGGTAGTTTTTTGAAACTTTCTGCATAGTAAATAAGAAAAGTCAGCTCTGACAGAATGAAAGGCAAGATATACAGTGAAAAATTTCCTTACATAAACATTTTTGAGTTCTCAACATCATAACCGTTCAGTTTCGGCCATTTTGATTATGATAAATGAAAAATTTTATAAACGATGTCATTCTGAAGTTTTAGAAAACTACAATTTTATAACTAATTTTTCTGTTCTTAACCTAAAAATAGTTGTTTTGGCTACTTCTGGGATTCACAAGGAAGACTTTACCATAGATTGCAAATTCACCTCGGATTGAAGACATCCTTCCTTTGTGCTTACAAACGACTCGTGATCTTCATTTGACATCTGCGATGTTGATGCCCTTCCTGTTCGAATGAAACGTTAGTGGGAAAGTTAAGTCGCCATAAGATACTGAATCGCAATGAACGATTTTTAAAATTCTTCTTAAGGAGGTTGAGCGATAATTTATATACTTAAAAATAAAATAAGAAAACAAAAAGTTAAGCTAGAGATCAGAATACACAAAAACCGAATTGGATCAATCATAGCGGTAGATAACATGGATTCCAGAATCAGTGTCGACGACGTCACTCATCTCTCCAACGTCTAAGGCGAACGAAGCGTCTTCGAATGGTTTCTGCATCGTGCGACGCTCGAAACGCTGAAAGTTTTCAATCATTCTGCGCTTCTCAAAGCTTGAAAGCTTATCATAACACCTAGAAAATAAAATTTTCCTCCATTTAAATGTATCTGATTCACTTTTTTGAGAGAAAATCAGAAGGTTCGTGACTTCTCTGACAGAATAACATGAAAGATGCGGGAATCTACCAGATATACATGAATCAATAAATAAATACTCACCCCAAGATCACCACCTCTTTTGGCCGAACTGCAGTCACTGAAGTCCTTGGCGATCTGACGGAACTTGGTCTGAACATCCCCAGACTGCTTCAGTTCGTTGATGTAACCTGAAGGGCGGGGTTTGGGTTCTGTAGAGACAACACGCCCATTGGATATTCGGGAATTCCACTCTTTCCGTCAAAATAATTTTTTCCAGTTTAAACATTCTAACTCATTTCTGTGTTTCAAAAAATAATCATAAAGCATAAGAGCATGAGTGGGGGAAGTTATTCCATTATCGCTGTTACGAGTGAGTAAATAATTATTCTATTGGTTGTTTACCATTTTCCCGGTGGCTCCGCCCCCTCCGGATCCACTACTTATGCTTACGATTCTTATATACTTTGCTTCTGTATACTTCTCCAATAAACCCATCATATTGGCCGGCGTACCACCCTGTCCTTACGATACAACAATCGCAAAAAAAGAATTATCGTCTTTCGATCGTAAATGAACATTTTGAATTGAAAAATTTTTTCTAACAATCGATTCGTTAGAAAAATGGAAACGCTAAATATAGCTAGAATGTAGCAGTTTAGAAATCAATATGGGTAATATTCGAGGCATTTTTCCAAAAATTCACCTTGAATGATACCAATGGCGTCTTCTTTGCTTCTGGTGATTCTGTCCGAACGCCAACTCGATGGGTTTCTGCTTCCGGCGTGCTTCACCAAGATGTGAAGCGCTTTGACGCTCTTCAGGTCGCTTCCCTGAATGATGGAAGTTGTCGTTCATAAACATAGGACCGATATCATTTTTCGACATAATTCAATATTGAGATGTCACATCGACTTTAGCCTGTTCAATACTAAACAAAAAATTAAGTAACCGCGGAACTATATCCAAATTCTGTGAGAATTGATAAATGGGAAGAATGAGGCTGAAAGAGGCCTGAGGACCTTTTAAATCAATAACGATAGAATTTTTCGTATGGGACACAATTTCGAAAATCTTGGTGAGTGAAAACCCCTGAATTATGGCAGTTATATGCCATGTTGTTCACAAGTATGTGAACGATATATCTCAAATCGGGAATTTCGTAGCGAGTTTAGCCTGTTCAATACTGAAGAAACAATTGAAATGAAGTTATAGCCCCTAAATTGCTTTGAAATTTATGAGACAACAAAAGAAATGATTGATTCAAAGTGCATTATTTTACTTTTCATCATCTGCATGAACCACAAATTTGGGGGAAAAACTGAAAAAAAAACCTTGGTGAACGCTGACTCGACTGGACGCTCCCATTGACTTCTACCAGTGGCGGTGTTGAAGAAGTATTCGACATCTGAATTGTTCTGAATAATTGAACTGTAAGAGAAAGAAAAAAATTAAGAAAACTTTTATTTGTTTTATGAGAACTTATCAATGCACTTCTAAACCTCTTTCTCCACACAGATATTTTTCTTGAATCTCGGTTTTCAGACTCTCTTAAAAATTCTTCTAGTTGTGATAATATTTTGGCAATATTAATAGAACCAGAAGAAATAAAGAAAATGGCCGGTAAAAACTGTAGTCACCTTATGGAAAAAGACAGATAGAATTTTTGGCGATCAGCGAACACTTACATGGGAATACTACCATGTTAGGTCAATTTTTTGAATATTCTCAGGATTACAATTGACTTTTACAGTAAACAACCCAAAATCTCCATTGAGACTCAAAAACTCACTGTTCGATCTGCTCATACGCTTCTCCCATCCTGCCGGTAGTGGACGTTCTTCTTCGCTTGACATGGTGTGTTAACTGAAGCGTTGTATGCGAAAATTGGAGCTAATTTGAGCGACGTGCAACTACGGTAGGAAATTGAAAAGGTTGCTCATGGAGTCGGAAAGAGCTACTAAACTTTACAATGGTAATGGAATTCTAAAGTTTTTGATGAAAAATCACATCCTTTTTCGTGCAGAAAAGCTCTAAAAAGCTACAAAAAATCAAGAAAAAGAAAACAGATATCATAAAGGGCACAAAACCCATGAAAAACTCACTGAATCATCAAAAAAAACATAATTTATTATAGAAAAGACCCGTGGGAAAATTGACAAAGGGGAGTGGGCGGCAATTTGGTATGGTGAGAACCGTATAGCAATATGAAAGTGAGATTCTATCAGAAAAATGCTTAGAAATGGCAAATAATAGATAGTTTTATGGGATTTTACTACTGTTCGTGCGAACACAACATCTGCTCGGTGGGACCGAAAAGTCGTAGATGTATGATGAGCGTTCTCTGTAAAATTTCGTGAGCGTCGCGAGGTTAAGTTTACATTGTGTCCACACTATGAGTAAAGCTTTTTCAATAGAGTTCTTTGCCTATTTTTTATAAATATGAAAAACTGAACATTTTTCCGACTTCTTGACGCAAAGAAACAAAAATCTCGATAAAAACTCTCTATCTCTGGCCTCTCCACCATTAAGACTCTCTCATTCCTACTCGGGACCATACAGATAGTTCGGAGCCAGACCTCTACCATCCCATGTCCCGTAGGAAACTCAAACAAAATCTTACTGAATCTCCGTCCTGCAGAGTGTCCCAACCGACTTCATGCTCTTGTAGAAGTACCTCATGGTGTTCGCATCGTGCTTGTGCGTCACCAGGTATTCGTTGTTACATCCTCTGGATATCCATTCCGTGTCGAAGCGAGGGTCATGAACGTAGTGAACGTTGAGTCCTGAGAACGTCAATTTCTTATACATATGTAGAAGCTTTTCACTTCCAAACATTTTCTCTATACTAACTTTGAAACAGCTTGAGAATCAACTTATTTATAAGCTTTCTTTTTAACAGGCAAGAAACAATAAAGACATAAGAGTCATGAACATGAATGTTCCATCCTGTTGTATATCAGTTTGGAAGCAACATGATTCTAACTTCGCCACGAAGATACCTTATTGCTTGCAAATTCATTTTTTCTTATATAAAACCAAATTTCACCAGCCAACCAAGCTCCAACCGACACATCTTCATTCTTGTACAGCTTGAGCAGTTTCGCGTTGTCCGCGATGAACTTGACCAGTTCATGTGCGATGACATAACCACCGCCGAGTTGGTATGGAAGATAGCGATCACAGAGCATCCAACCCGGTTCGGTCCACTTTCCTTTAGCTCTCGGCTGCGCACGACCATCAAGAAATCCCCAGTAGAGACGCGGGTTTGCGTTCACTTTGAGAGCATTTAGTAGAGCCACTGGACGAACGAAAGAGTCAGAATCAACCTGAATTGAATTATTCTACATTCTGAAAACTATTTTCTCGATTTTAAATTGGTATAATGTCTTTCATATATAAATCCTCGTTTTACAGCTGGATTAAGATCGAATAGTTTCATATCCTAAACTTTTAAAACTTTTCTTCACTGTTTCAGTCATAATGGTGTGGAGTAGAAACAAAATCAACATCAAATTCATACAAAACTATAATTTACAATTTTGAAACTTTCAAAGACATGTAATATTTTTTTCTTAACAGAAATCAAAAATTACCTTCATCGCAAACTTGAAGTCGTACATTTCACATGCTTTCACAAACGTTTGGAGGGTCTTTCTTGTCAGGTTTTTGTAGCTCTCAGCCAGTTCGTCCAAAAAGATCATGTCTTCATTCTTCTCTTGCTCTTTGTGCAGCAGGTCGATCAACTTCTCATTCAGTCCATAGGTTCCTATCACGAAGCGAGCTGTGATGGAAGCTGGAGGCTGAAAAGCTGAATTGCAAAGTTCAATTTTCTGGAAGAAGATTTGCTTCTCAACTTTTATCAGTAAAAATTGTAAGTTTTTTTAGATCTTCATATTTCATCTAACTTGAAAAAAAAAGGAAAAAACCATACTTAATGTCAATTCGAGGCCCACTACTCTACCAAACATCTAAAATAGAGCCGCCAACTCGAAAACCAGAATAGCAGAACATTACAATTTTCTCCAATTTTCGTACTTTTCAGCCGTTTTTAATTCCCAAACTAGTTACTAGTATACAAAAATTTAATAATTATTCAACCAAAGCATACCCTAGTGTTCAACTTGAACCACGTGTCTCTGATCACTTGACGACTTTGGGTTTCATTTGGTGACGATAGTATCAGGATCAGAAGATATGTCTGGAGCTTAGTGGCTTGTGCAACGTCATCTGCAACTAGTGCTGACTGATAGGTAGTAGGCGACAACTGCTGGGTCAGCCTGTAGAAGATCCATACAAGGTTTGTCAGGAAGAAACCGAGCGCGAAACAGTAGAATGGTATGCATTTTTCATACCGAGGCATCAACCTGAACGATAGTTGGATTACTGTACATGAAACAAGTGAAGTCAGCTGTATAGAGATGGAACATTTTTAGCTGTGAAATTTGTTGAATTCTCATTTTTAGAGAACTGAAAAGGGTTTTTTCTCAATCTTAGAGGTCAAACGGGCAATTTTTAGACTCAATTATTCTCGGTACTAACCAATACTGGGAGAAAATAACAATTCAAACCGAATATTCTCCATTTTTTAATATTTTTCAAATGTAATCTTATAATTTCACTACGTAACTCAGGGGCATTCAATGTGAATAGATAAAAATCGGATGAAACCGCACAACAACACTAGCATACACACTTTAGAATAATTCATAAACTTTATTAGGATCAAAATGTACAGCGTCTCATTTGAAAAAATCGAAAAATACAATTCCAAGTTAAATATGATATGAATCACGGGGAACTTCTGCAGACAGCGTTGGCAGGCAAATACGTATTCAGAGAAAAAGAAATATCACAAAATACTTTCATATAGGTGACCGAGCACCGGGACTATACAAAAGGCATTCGGGCGGCTCATTCAAAATCATATGGGCGCCCGGGTGTCTTCAAATCTACACAAAAAGATCTGTTTATCAATCTGTAAATAAATCTGGAAAACATACTGAAAACGTCCACGTCGGTCAACTACTGATAGTCATCAACCCAGGTAGAAATGTAAAAAAAAGCAGTCTGAATTGTTGGCTAGTACAGGAAAATAAAGTCCCGACTCAAATCTCGCGGGTCCTCTTTTTCTCTGGACTCTCTTACACTCCCGTCTCTTTTGCTTTCAACAATTGAAAAAAAACAGCAAAATGCAAGCAAACCTTTCTTGTACTTTCAGTTAATCTCGAGAACTATAAAATTCTTTTAAAAACACAAATAGAAACACTTTATGAACACGGTAGTTGCTTTGTTTTCTTGAAATCTTGGTTTCTGTTCTTGCTTGTGATGTTGAGATAGGGCAGAGAGAGAGAGAGAGAGAGAGAGAGAGAGAGAGAGAGAGAGAGAGAGAGAGAGAGAGAGAGATAGAGAGAGAAAGACTATTCGCTGACCGACTGGACCACATATTTAACTGCAAACGCAAGTAGCACGATGCCTGCAATGACTATCACGTTCGTCAGTAACGAGCCGGCGCCTGACGTTTGTTCAGCCCGTCTGTAACACAAATCAACATAGCCGAACGCTTTTCTGTCAATCAAAAATAGTTACATGGAAAAATGACGAGAAATTCGTGAAGATTATAATAAATTTCTCAAACTCGGAGAAAATTATGCCTCTTTCGTTTTCTATAGAAGATTAATGTGCTTCCGTTTCAAAACTCAATGTAAATTTTACAAAAATGTTGCATGTTCCTTGTTTCAATCGCTTTAAACTTTTTTACGAACTAAATGACATCCTTTACAAATTCTACATACAAAAACACATTTTCGTAGAGGTACGACTTTTTTGATTCGTTTTCTGTTCAAATACATCACATTTTTGAATCAAATCAAAAAATACCTGGCTTTGGACCTTTCCTGGTCCTCTCTCAGTGATTCTTCTTCTTCCGCGCTCATCGACTTCAGCTCTTTGCGTATACTCTCCGCAATGTCAGGGAATAGTGAACAAAACACCTTGTCTTTAATGTTGAATGATTTGCTCTTGCGTGCCAGCAGTCGTCGTTCTTCTTCTGACGACGTCAAACTTCCCAGGGTTGGCTGGTTGTCGTTCATGAACGATATCAACCCTGTGATGATCGTTGAGACCTGTAAATCTCAGTTTTTTTTCAAACGGTAACTATTCATCATTCACACCAATTTTCGTTTATGATTACCCAACTTCACATCATTTCACAATCACCGCAAACCAAAACCTCATTCACAAAGAGAAATAACGTTTTATCCACTTTCTCCTCCACAAATATTCATTTCATTGAAAAGAAAAGAAAAGTCTCACCGTCCACGCCGGGTTCCATGTGTCTGGATGATAGTCCGAGATGGAGAGGCACAGTCTAGTGTTGGTCTGGCATACATCTTTTAGACTATAATTCCATGAAAACCAACCTGAAACCTTCCACTCGGTGTGATCATCATGATCGATGGTGGCTTGAATGGGAAATCTGCCGGGAAGATAAGTTTGCCATGGTAGATGCCACCATGGTAGGGTGTGTCTGGTGCACCATAGATGATGTAGTGCCATTCCAGAATGTTCGACTCCAATGGTACTGCCTTCATCAAGGGCACTGGCTCTCTGGAAGAAGACAATTCTGATTTGATGTTGATTCCCATGGTTTTTGTAGTTACGCGTTTAAAAAAAGTTGTGAATTCTAATTTTATCTACTTTCAAATAAATGGTAAACCTATATGTTGTCGAACTTCAATTTTATTCGTTGTAACATTCTCCAAATCATACCTGAGAAGTTTCTGGTAGTCTTTTCTGAGCCTATTCAAAGCTATCGGAGAGACTTCTGGCATTCTGAATCAAATTCGAGTAGAAATGATTGTTCGCATCGAGGCGATGCTATGTCAATTATCACGTGAAACTTCATAATATATAGTTCTTTTTTTGTAGGAAATTTCTATACAAAAATGAAACATACTGTAAATCAAGATACCAAAGAAGATTCAAACTTCTTTTACAGACATAGAGATCGAATTGAAACGAACCCTTTATTGAATGATGAATAAACGAAACATGGGGGTAGTAGTTTAAAAAAACACAAATGTATAAAAAAATATTACGACTCGGCACGAAGAAATCACATGAATTTCACGAATTTGTTGATTCTTCGTTGGAACAAAGTTGGGATATACATTCGTGGTGAACAAGTGGATAAAGAAGATGAGCTCGTGTTGATTAATTTGTACAGTCAATTTTATTCAGATTTCCGACATCATAATGGATGGGGTCATGTGGAGTAGTGTGAAATGTTTTACCACATTATTCCCATAAATGATACCTCATTCGCAGTTCTTGGATTATTTTTGTTACTGAGGGACCTCAAAAACGTAACGTACCATAACAAAATTCGTTGGTGGTAAACATTCGAAATGCACATTGAAACGCTTATATTGTGGGAGAAGTGACCATGAGAGAAAGCGTGTTCTGGGTTAAAGCTAGATGTTATTCGCCAAGCTCTGTAGTTTAAAAAAAAATCGATCGCTGTTCGGGAAGTACCTATCGCTACTAGAATTTAGATACTAAAAAAGAGCAGATTCAACATGTGAAAAGATCTCAAGAAACCTCAGGGATTCAACTACAGAGCACATGCAAAACGAAGTTTAAAGCTAGAATGATTTTTTTTCGGGCACCTTATAAAATCGACTACTATCGCTGAACGCGGAACGAAAAAACATTCACGGCTGGTTAAAGTGAAGGAGAATCTAGTAGGATAAGGGCTGCCGGTTCCTGACCTCACAGTAGTTTATGTAGTAAACGGATAACATGACTGGACTGGCAAAACTCGTTGCATATTTACACGGGAAGAAGTGAGAGTTGATACAAATGAACCTGTAATCAGTCGTCCAAGGTAACTGGATCGTCTTCGGTTCCTTCGCCACTGGCAGATGAGTCCGTCTTGAGCTTCTTACTCGAGCTCGCGCCATCCGAACTTTCAAGGTTCCTTGAACGTTTCTGGAATGTTTGCGGTTGAAAACGAGAGAGAGAGAGAGAGAGAGAGAGAGAGAGAGAGAGAGAGAGAGAAGAGAAATAATCACCCTGTCGAGCTTCTTCTTCATTTCCTCCACCACGGTTGGAAACTGAGCAACGAATCTCTTATCCTGAAAAAACATTATTTCAAAATCTTGAACACTACTGTAATATTATTTACAAAAGTGATTTTGATTTTTGAGAAATGAACAATTTTCTAAATATATCAGTAATTGAGACCCTAGACGGCCTCCGTAGGTATTCACAAAGTGGTCTCTACACGATTTCTGCCTTTTCATAACCCATAAACATCACTTTTTGGACGTTTTATCCACTAAAAATGACAGTTCACCGCATTGGTGCGGTTTTATCCTACATATTATAAGCACGGATTAATTTTCTGAAATGCAGAATTCTGAAGATATGCTCACCCTGAGATTGAACTTGAGACTTGCGGCCGCCAATTGTCTTTTTTCTGAGTAAGATGTAGCCACATATCCATGCGTCATGTTGTTCTCGTTCATGAAGCTGAGAAGACCAACCTGAAGGAATTATATTATACTAAATGGGTTGATTCGATTGAATTGATATCCTCAATGAATATAAGTATGCCAACGCCTTTTGAGCGTAGCAAAACTTTTTTTGAAAATTGTTACAAACTCATAAAAAAAAATCTAATTAGACCTACTAAACGTGAACAAAACTATGACAGGACCTAATTCCGAGATAACAAACAAACAATATCTTGTATGAACCAGGGCTGGTTACGAAATTTCCGATTTAACGAATCCGTTAATCGTTAAATTAACAGTTTTTCCAAATTTAACGAAACCGTTAATCGTTAAATCAGTTAATATTCCAAAATTAACGAAATTTAACGGAAAATTTTGGTAAAGCGGTCAATTGAACATAAAATTGGGATTTTGTTAATTTTTTTAGTACTATGATTGTTGAAAAATGCATTATTGACCAAGAGTGTGACAGGAAAATCACTAATCTATGGTTTTCAACTTTTAATTTTAACGGAATTATTGATCGTTAAATTAACCGTTTTTTTTCAAATTTAACGAATCCCTTAATCGTTAAATTAACGGTTTTATCAAATTTAACAAATCCGTTAATCGTTAAATCGGATTTAACGAAAAATTTCGTTAAATTTCGTAACCAACCCTGGTATGAACATTACCAGGTCTTATATGAATATGTTCAAGTTTTGTATAAACATTACAAAGTTTATATAAATAAAATAAAATCTCACCAGCATAGAAATGATGGTCCAACCAGGGTTCCAGCTCTCTGGATGGAAGTCTGAGATGGACAGACAGATCGGTCGGCTGGGAACGAATCTTCCATTCGGGGTGATCATCATGATAGACGGTGGAGAGAATGGGAAGTTTGGACGGAAGTAGAGCTTTCCATGGTAGTAGCCACCTGAAGTTCGAATGTTCAAGAATTTTTCTGCAACTCTGATGAACATGCTTATGACTCTTCACTGCTTAAAAAACATGCCGCACAGCAGCGCGCGGACCAAACAAATTGAGAATTACTTCTTCTCTCTTTGCATTTCCGGGACACGACGCGCTTTCGATCAGCGTTTATACTGTCTCGAGCCGATACCCATGAGCTGAGAACACACCGTGGAAACATATTGTGACCAAATTGCATTGCATTAATTGAATAGATCTTCGGGTTAGTTGCCATAACCTTCGTTTTTTAATAACCATCGAAAACTTTTTGTCTATTTTTTCTCTCAGACACAATAAATATATTAGTAGAAAAAACCAACCTTCAAATGCAGTGTCATGAGATCCTCTCAAACAGAAATCCCACTCCAGGATGTTGCTCTCGTTCGGAACCGCCCAGATACCATCAGTGGGTTCCTAAACTTCACTTTGTGATTTGTTTATTGTTACTTTATCGGAAAAGCTGTTGAAATAGTGAGATAAACGGGATAACGGGGAAGACTGTGTGAATTTATACTTTTCTTCAAGCACCAATTTCCCACCTTTTGCATTTTTTCCAATTCCTTGGTCAGTCTTCTGACGGCTCCTGGGTTTGGAAACTCGGTGACTGGTCTGGTGAGAGGCCCCAAGCCCATCATCTTGCTGAAACAATCGTATGGGAATGAAATGAAAATAGTTTAGAGAGTAAGAAACGAATGAATGGAAGGTAGCAACTGAAAGAGTAGGTTTATCGCACTTTGGTTCGACTGCTCTGACTTATTTCACAACATGAACTACACCAGGAGAAATCAACAAAACTTTGCCGCAAGGTATGACTTTGAATTTTGGAAACGTAGCATAACATACATTGCACATCATTAAAAGATCAATATCCTAATTTACATGTGTTTTCAGATTCAACTTTTCAAAGTTTTCCTTATGAAATCTGAATTACTTATGAGAGAACTAGGTCTTGAAAAAGCAGATAAACCTTTGAGAAAGCTGATCATTTAATGTTTAGGGAAAATAGCTCATTCTTATTCATAGCACATCATCACAAAAAAGATCAATACAAATTGAGAAAGGCTGCCACTATGAATGTGAGCAAAAATCGATATTAAAGAAAAAGATATTTCATCGTTTTACAACGATTTGAACAACACGAAAAGAAAGGCAATTGGATAGTTTATAATGCAATTTGTGCAATCAATAAAGGCAATTTAATTTACAGTGAAATGGTGGAGTAAAACTAAGCCTGATTCCCTTCAAAGAAAAGAAGCTACAAAATCACACATTGAGAGTAAAAGAGAAACAGATAAGCAGGAAGATAATTCATGTGCAAGCAACTCTGCTCGGGTCCGTCACCAAGGTAACCATCTTTTATAATAACAAATTGCACTGCTATTGGGATTCACAAATGTTCACAACTCGTCGTGATATGGGCATGATAGATGAGAAAGCATCGGTTGTAGACAGATCAAAAGTCTCTGAAATTGAAAACTTATTCTTGCAAAGTCAAATAATTTTCCAGTTATTTTTAGTAATGCTCTTCTGAAAGTTTTCTCTATCAGGCAAAATTTAAACTTTATGTCAAACACTTCTAAAAACCATGGAAATCTGACCCCTGAGTCACAAAACACTCACAGTAAATTCTGGTTTGAGACATCGGACGTAGGTGTCGAGGCTTGTGTCTGTTGTTGCTGAGGCCTGGGTCTAATCTGAAATTTACTGCGTACAACTTGAAACAGAATAAAATTACCGCTGCTCCTGATGGTGGTGGTGGAAGAAGTGGAACGAAGCCACCTGTAGATGATGAAGCTGGTTTCGGGCGAGACACAGCTTTCGATCCATCTTTCTTCTGAAAAGTCTTATTTCGATTCCTCAAATGATTCCTCACCCCAATATTGATCGAGATCGTTTGACCCTCCTTGAAGGCTAAATCTAACGATGGAGCACTCGCCCCAGAAGCATCAGCTTTCGCAAACTCCTTGTCCTTCTCTATTTGCTTGAAGTGATCCTGAATAATTCATCACTGCTTCTGTTCTTGAGTTGATTACATGTTCAGCTCAAAAATTCATTACAAATCAAACCTGTAACGCTACGTTTAAGTCGAAAGAATCACTTCTATCGACAAATCCAACTCCAACAAAAGCTGTTCTTCCGGTGTCACTCTGAACTTCACTCGTGAACCTTCGAACAAAGTTTCAGAAACAAACCCGTAATCGCATCACAAAGTATCTAGAACTATCCAAAACCGCGTTGATTGCCGCACCCGGGTACGAATCAACAGGACACTTCGCGTAAAGCGCTCCTGAAGAAAATAATCGATCGATTATCAAAATTCTGGAATTATCAAAAAACCTGATGACTTGTCCTCTAGGCGAACTTCTAATTTACTTCCTATAGCAAACAATCGTAACCTTCCAACCCAGTCTGGAGCATCCAAATTCCAGTCTGCAGCTCTGAAACGGCAAAATGAAGAATGTTAACAAGATTCAACTCACTTGTGCCCTTTGGTATTCGCCAAAGGTGGGATTTTGAAAACGAAAACTTCATTTTTCACCAACAGTATACGTTCGTAATCCTCCATGTGGAAGCAGACGCGACGAATTTACAAGGGCTCTCCGTCTCACTTGGTGTATACACTTTACGCCTATGTGCAGACTATGTTTTTTATGTCGTACATCTTTTTTATATTGCTCATTATTATAACTATTCTATCACATAACTCTTTCATTCTGGCAAATTCATCGTCACTTGTCACTTTAAATTTTTCTTTGTGATTTTGAAGCGTTTTCTTCTCAAATGACTTCCGAAACTAAAAGAACCATGTGAACATACACACTTTCAATAATTTCCAACATTATATTTCAGAGAGTCCATCCAACTGTTGACTGTCGTCATCTGAATTGAAGCACTGCTTATTTGCACACGGTGGGGTTTTCAATTCAGAGTTTTGTATAATAATAATTCTCAATGTGCAAAGACTTTTAAAAATTATTTCACATGTTAGGTTGAAAGGCTTGATAACAAAACATCACAACAATTCCATTTCAGGCAGATGACGATTGAATGGATTCCTGGTGTCATCAGTTGCCATTACATGCTTTCATAGGAAGTCGCGCGTGTACGATGTCGTCGAAACACTCGGTATGTTTCATTTTTCAAGCTTTAATTTATAAATAATTATGCTTCATACGTTTTGAGAGAGAAATGAAATTTTTCAGATGGAGAACGAACAGAATGTTGTCAGTGGCTCTCGCCAAGCTTTTGAAGGAAAATTTTCTGGTTTCTTCGAAGAGAGACAACCATGCCTACCAGCTCGTCAGGAACAGTTTTCGCTACTTTAAAATAGAAGACGACGACACGGAGAACCAATATCGCAACAAATACGGATTGTTCTTTTTTTTCGTGTTTAACCATCTGATTAGCCAACTCGCATTCACTTGTTCATTCACGTGCACATGATTACAAGAATAAATTGACTCATGGTAGATCTGTTTATTCATCATAACGTATACTTCTTCATATAGATAAAAATAAACACTAACAGACATGTTTGATGATGTCTAAACCGGTGAAGATTCAGGTTTTCACAACAACAAGATCGGAACTTTCTTTTTCTGAAATGAGAATTTTGCTCTATAATTGAACTAGCTTACCGCATTATCTGACAGGACTTTTGTACAGTGAGCATTCCAACAACAAAATGAAAAGCCGTGAGACATAGTGGTAGAATGTACACCACCACTGACAACATTCTGTTCGTTCTCCATCTGAAAAATTTCATTTCTCTCTCAAAACGTATGAAGCATAATTATTTATAAATTAAAGCTTGAAAAATGAAACATACCGAGTGTTTCGACGACATCGTACACGCGCGACTTCCTATGACAGCATGTAATGGCAACTGATGACACCAGGAATCCATTCAATCGTCATCTGCCTGAAATGGAATTGTTGTGATGTTTTGTTATCAAGCCTTTCAACCTAACATGTGAAATAATTTTTAAAAGTCTTTGCACATTGAGAATTATTATTATACAAAACTCTGAATTGAAAACCCCACCGTGTGCAAATAAGCAGTGCTTCAATTCAGATGACGACAGTCAACAGTTGGATGGACTCTCTGAAATAAAATGTTGGAAATTATTGAAAGTGTGTATGTTCACATGGTTCTTTTATTTTCGGAAGTCATTTGAGAAGAAAACGCTTCAAAATCACAAAGAAAAATTTAAAGTGACAAGTGACGATGAATTTGCCAGAATGAAAGAGTTATGTGATAGAATAGATATAATAATGAGCAATATAAAAAAGATGTACGACATAAAAAACATAGTCTGCACATAGGCGTAAAGTGTATACACCAAGTGAGACGGAGAGCCCTTGTAAAATCGTCGCGTCTATGTGGAAGCTGAAGGTAGAGAAATGTAAAATCGATAAGCTCTGGTAAAAGAAATCACATTCATATGAGTGGAAATGGAATTCATATGAATTCTGGTTACGACCCTAAACGGGACCCATCTCAATCTGATTTCGCGTCATATGAATCTCCCTTCTCATATCGATGTGATTACGACTCATATGAATCTGATTTCGACTCATATGAATTTGATTTCGACTCATATGAATTTGCCTCCTCATATCAATTTGATTTCAACTCATATGGATTTGATTTTGACTCATATCAATGTGGTTTGGACTCACATGAATTTCCCTACTTATATGAGTTTTATTTAGGCTCATATGATTGTGCCATCATCTAAAATGAAAATATTTTTTTCTCAATAATTTATTGGTAGAAAACAACAAATATCAATGTATAAAGTCCGGCGTCGTGATTCATTAAATCGTTGCTCGTCTTCTCTTCTGAAGCTTCTTGACGTCGTGCTGCAATAAAAGTTTTAAAAAAATTAAACATAGAAAGTTTGCGTTCTCCATTATCACTTTAGAAAGGAAGTATTGTTGCTATGAATTTCATAGGCTGTAGATACCACCATCACACTAACAGTACATTAAAAGATTACGAATTTCATATAGAATGTATCAAGAGCACAAGTATACACTTCGTTTTCAGCGCAATCTCTGTTTTTCGAAGCGGAATTTCGTATGACAATAAGTATCAAATTTTGTAGTCGTTTGCAATTTTTGCAACCGTCTAAAATCTACAAAACTACTGTTTTTTAAAACCCCGCAAATTCTTGAATGGAAATTGAGGATTGTGAAACGTATCATCATTGAGCAGTGACAGAGAACTAAAAGACGGAAATGAGGAACTTTGTACAATATAAAGTTATAAAAATCCCGCGTTCATTATTTTCATGTTAATACTGAAATCCGTAGCCAACTTTTTCATTTTTCATTTAACGCCAAGTGGACAAGTGAGAGAATAACTCTAGAGTTGTTTGAGATGAGCTGAGTCTTGAAAACGCAGGTAAACTGATCATTCAACGATATACAAAGTTCCTCACCCCTGTCATTTTGACACTGAATTTGAGATTGTTACCAAAACAAAAAAACTAACTTCGAGTTCTCAATCGTACTCCCGACGCGCGACTTGAACTGATTTTATAAGTGCACGATGGACGTATGCCCGTTGTGACCGGAAGACGTCGACAAGCATCTAGATCTGCAATAGTACGCTTAATGAACTTATTTTCGCGAAAACTCACCAGCTTGTTTCTATTCACGACAGGCTTACTTTCTCTTCAAGTCCTTGATGCATTTACCGAAGATAATGTAGCGCGTCTCATCGCAACCGTCTAGGCCGAATACTCGTAAGCCTCAAACAATAGTTCGAAATTCTGAAAAATCTTGCAAAGTTATGTGTTGGCATTTAATCAGGTATGAGATTCATCAATAGGAAACCATGATCACAATTTAGCGAATTTAACTATTTATTTAGATCGAAAAATTCGGTGAATTCGAAATTTTCGACGTTAACTGTTCTGTTAAAAGGAAATGAAGGTTGTTAACTACCAACGTTGGTTTAATAACTAGAAGTTTTATGAAAAATCTTAACCGCTCATGTGATACATGCACACGAAAAAAGTAAGCAAAACAAGCGAGAAAAAAAATGTCTAAAAATTTTAGGACTAGAAAAAAAAGCTTCTAGAAGGAAAAATCAATGATCCCCCTTGGCTCTATATGAATTCATATGAATTCCATAATAGACAGTGAATTGATCTGAACTCATATGAATGTCCCTAATCATATGAATGTGATTTGCTTTACCACAATTCATATGAATTCATATGAATGTGAAAACCGCATTTTGCATTCACATGAGTCCATATGAATTTCCCTACTCATATGAATGTGATATCGTTTACCAGAGAAGAACAGGAAAGGGAATGAATGGAAAACGTCTATTCCAGAATTAAATGTAAAGTCGGAACTTGCTATGGAAATCGACTTTCTCAACAGGAACTGGAACGTTTTTGTTGTGTTGAAAGAACAGGACCATAAAAAGGACAAGAAAATAAACGAAAAATGGAAAGTTCGAGGTTTTCAAATTAACCTCGTAAAACTAGTCCATGACGAGTCCGAATTCCAGAAGACGTCGCGAAGCAGTGCACAGTGCAACATCGCTAGAAATGACCTGATTTCTTCGCAATTCAGTATGAATCCGAGTTAACACTATCAAAATAAATAATTCCTATTATATCTGGACATCTAGATATGATTATAATCAGCAGTTCAGATCTGAAAAAATTTCTGGTTTAAAAAACCGATATTTCTAGAGTCGCAGCTGCGACTGTCGCTATTCCAATTGTTCATAATAAACCATTTATTTCTGAATCACACGAATAAAACCAAATATGGTACCTACCACTGATAAGAAGACGTTTGCAACGGGAAATGCGGAAACCCATACATAAGAGACTAAAATAAGTTAATTTACAGAAAAAACCATTTTCAATGAACTGTTCTAGATCGGGGTACATTGCACAGAGGTACGGTAACTGATAGTCGATTAGAAGATACGGTAGTCTGGTCGAGATTTGTTAAGTGCCAGGTTCTTGAAGTGACTAGTAAGGTGTACCCATCCGAGTTCGTCACAGACCTGAAATAAGAACATTTTATTGAGTGAGAGAGAGAGAGAGATAAAGAACTCATCAATTTATGAAAACTAATTACAATCATTCGTGTTTCACCGGATCTATGAAAAAAGATTGCAGAAGAAAATTATAGTAAATAGTCGCATGCAAGAAAATATATTGTCTATTTGATCAAAACTTATATGGAAATGCATGAAAAACATTCGAGTTCAAAATTACAACAGTTTTATGAATTTCCTACGACAGAAGCAAGAAACTAAATTCACCTCTGAGAGTGCGGTGTCGATAACCTTGACTCCACCAGCTTGGGAGTCTTCAGAGGCCTTGGAGAGGAACTTGGCACACCTGCCCCAGTGTCCGAGGGTCGCAGCGTGCTTTGCGGAGATCAAGTTGACCTGAAACAGGAACGTCGGGCCCGTGCTGCTGAATACTACTTGTGTAAAAATCATACCTTGGAATCATCTTGCGGCAACCAAGTGAGCAGCTTGATGTACCAATCGTTCTTGGGTCCGTCAGTACCTTCTGGGAAACTGGCCAGCAGTCCTTCTTTCAGCTCATCAATCTTCTGTTTTTGCTCTTGGAGCGACTTCTTGGTGAACGATTCGACAGTCTTGGAGCCGAACACAACGTTTGTCAACACTGGTGACGCGAACGAGGTCGGCGGTGCGTGCTTTGCGTTGAGGAGTTTTGCGTCGAGTTGGCACGATGCCAGGGCTTGAAGGGCAATGATAATCGAGGTGCGACGTTCATCCATCTCTGCGATCTCACGCTTTACGGCTTCGATCGTGCCGTCGGTGTCAGCTGAAAGAGTGTATTTGAGAGGAGAGGCAGCGAGAGAGATAGAGAGAGAAAGAAAGAAAGAAAGAAAGAGAGGGAGAGAGAGAGAGAGAGAGAGAGAGAGAGAGAGAGAAAGAGAGGGAGAGAGAGAGAACTCACAGTATGGCGCCCACTTTTCAACAGTCAGAAGATCATCAGCCGCGTCAATCTTCATTCCGTAGAACTGGAGAACCTTCTCTGGTTTGCAGATTTCAAGGACCTTAATGTCAAATTTCAGTAGTGTCCAGAAAAAATCAGACAAACCTGGTTACTCAAGCTAACAGCCTCGGCAATGCCCTCCTTGGTCTGATCAGCGAGTTTTCTTGCGAGTAGCTGCTTGATACGGTTTGTGAGTAGAGGCAAGTGGTTGGGGTACTGTTGAATGCAAGTTTGGAAGAGTTCGGAGGCCGCCTTGTCGTCGGTCAGCTTGTTGATCCATCCAATCGTCGTGTTTCTAATGATCTCTTCCATCTCCGTCTTCTGATCCTTGTTCTTCTTGACGGTCACCATCGAGAGTCCCTGGGAAAAAAGAACAACTCTAGCTAAAACCACGAAACCTCTTGAAGAGTGGGGACTGTTTTGAGTCCATACATTTTTTTCCTTCGACGCATTTCGACACCTTTCCTTTGAGAATACCACAAGGTGTTTCTTAATCAAATTAGAAAATCGCTCCGCCCCTTTCTCCGCCCACTTTTCATGAGCGGGTACTTTTCAACTTCACCGTAGGAACGAATCGAAAATGATTATTAACGTAGCGAGTCTTTATCGACAATCAACTCACCTTAGCTGGTCTTGGACTGAACTCCACCAGAGAGTAGATAACCTTCGTCTTGTCCTTCTTGATGTCAGAATTCTCGAAGATAGTGAGATCTCCAACAAAGTAACTTCCACTGGTTGGGGCTATGGACTTCGGGATTCTGAATGGTTCAGTATACAAAAATGATGCAATATCTCACTTGTCTTCGGCCAGACTTCCAATGTACAGAGCTTTCTGCTGATTCGGCAGCAGT
The DNA here is from genome assembly GCA_963978915.1 of Caenorhabditis parvicauda. Classification (NCBI taxonomy): domain Eukaryota; kingdom Metazoa; phylum Nematoda; class Chromadorea; order Rhabditida; family Rhabditidae; genus Caenorhabditis; species Caenorhabditis parvicauda. Next base: position 13,566,974 of record OZ022251.1, on the reverse strand, counting down.
GTTTTTCCTGCCCAAGAAGCGGTGCCTGATGTGAAGGATCCTTCTGGAGTCGGGTGAACGTCAAGGGTGATTGGTGAGAGCTTGGTGTGAACACTGTAACACTCAAGTTATTGAACTTTGTGTTTTTGAGTAAGACTTGTTCCATCTTTGGTTCGAGTGTTGAAATACCGTACGAACAAGCCTATCCAAACAAAATGTTGGGGTAGTTAACTAAATAATCTTCACTACGCTCAAAAGGTACTGAAAACTGTATTTTGACTAAAACTCACTGCAATGGTAGATCCTTGAACTTGTCGAGTACCGATTCCTCAGCGTGTCTGATCTGTGCCAGAATTGTGTATTCTCCCTTTTCGAGCTTGTGGGAGTACTGAAAGATAGTTAGATGGGCTATTCTATAGTTTTCATAGAAGTTTCGTGGCTTATTCCCGCACAAATTTCCAGTTTCCAAATTCTCCGTACATTCATAATCCACAAATTAATCACAGAGCTCATACATACATCTTATTAGTGACATTTCGAGAATCTTTGATGCTCAATGGTGTCACGATTGGTGTGAGGCGTACGTGATAAGTCAGTTCACCGAAGACCAAACTCGGTCAACAGCGATATGCTCATAATTGGTGGCCCTTATTTGATCTTTGGCGGGTATGTGCGAGCTAAACACTACTGAAGTCAAGCCAGCCGAAATGACAGGGACCATAAAACAAATCACAACAAAATTTGCAAGTTAAAATTCGAAACACATTCTTTCAAAATAAATACGGATGGAACAATAGCAGTTGAATATTCCTTTTTTTTAAATTCTTAGTTATACGAAATGTCGTCTTTAAAATTTCAGTCTTGCCGAAATTTGATTTCGAGTTTCGGACTTCAGAAACCTCAAAACTTCTTCTAACATCGACTGGAGACTACTAAAACAAAGTTTTTGCATTATTCTGTCTTATCTTTACAAAAACGTTTTAGGTTTTTGAAAAAAAGCGAACCCTATCCGGGTAAGCACCCGACGCCGAAACGAATCCTTTGCTGGAGTTGAAGACTTGGAAGAGGATACAATCGACCGGCGACTCGTAGAGAAACTGGGTCATACCGGGGAACTCGAGGCGAACCTCGGTCGTTTTCGTCACTATAATGCATCCATTTCAGTAAATTCTTCGAGAATATGACAAACCGTTAACCTTGTACGTTAACAAACATCTATGAATCTGGAGGCCAGTTGTGATGAAGACGTCCTTCTCTCCAAGTGGCTCAATTTTGGCCGCTTGCGGTTTGAAGGGGATGACTAGGGATCTGGAGAGTGAAAGCTGAGATGATTCAGATATGGAAAGAACTCACGTCAACGAGATGGACGGAGCAATGCTGACGGATCGGAATGGGGCTGCTTGTACTCTGACTACGGTGGCGACAGTTCCGTGAACCTAAAGTTACAGTAATACAATGAGCTTGATAGTGTTTTTTCGGTAGATCACCTACAGTAATCTTATACTCTCTCCGAAAATCGTTTACAGTCAATCATTTACAGTCCTCTTCACTACTCAATAAAAAAAAGTTAAAAGAGTACTGTACTTGAGCCTCAAACATGTCACAACAAATTAAAAATGAAGAGAGCTATCATTATAACACTTTTCCATCTAGCTGCTTCAACAAGACGCGTCAGAATACTCTCTGAATCAACAACTACCAAAACTAACCACAAAGACCGTCTCAGGCTTCTCAATTCCATTGAACTGTACATGAAGATCCAAGTTAGCCGGTTCTCCACCTCTCGACCACGGTCTCACAATGGTCACTTCGAGGGTCTTCCCTCCGGGCACAGAGATCAGCCTGCTCCATTCATTTCCTACGGTACCGAGGTTGATGTTTCGTTCTGTGTTACGGTAGCACTTCTCATCGTCCAGGTATACTGTAGCCATGCTGAACGAGTCCAGACTCTGCTTTCCTGGTGCTTTGACTGTGATCAGTGCTGATGTTGTGCCACGTGGAACTTCGATGAATCGACGTTCTGGGACACCTCCAGTGCAGGAAACGACCGAAGAATACCCCTTGGCTGGGTCGGCAACCTTCTCTGGCACGATGACGGTGACTGGAATGCGCAGGATTGGGCCGAGTTCTGGGTCGGCAGCGTCGATTCCTTCGATCTGAAAATTCGAATGAATTGGTCTCCTAACTTGCGTTCTAGAAAATCAGAATAAATTACTTCTGAACATTTTATGATACATTTTTTCAGTGGAATTTGCTAAACACTGGAAAACTTGAAAAGTAGCAACTGAAAAATTGTTAGAACTACGGAATATTGAAAAATAAAAATAATGTTCCACTGAACTAGTTTATACACTGTCACAGGTGCACAACCGTTTGAAATTTTTCGAACCAAACGCACCTCCGTGTAATTGACACCCGGCTTGACCTTTGACGCGTCGACAAAGATTCTGAGTCCTGACGCGGCACTGAGCAGAAGAAGCGTCTTGGGGTGACTGACCCATGGTTCTGGGCACTGCAGGATGACCTGGCGCTCGAATGCAATCTGTTCCGTGTTGTTCTCGCGTTGGTCAACGTAGTGCGGCTGCACGGCGACTTGAAACTCTTGTGGTTGGATCGGCTGGGGTTCTCTGAAGTACGCGTAGTATGAGAACAGTGGATGCACAGTATTATCTATACGCTCTCCCAGCTGGGACTTCAAGTTTTCCAAAAATAAAACAGAAATTCACCTAATATAGATTCCCTTCATTCTTTTCGATCCGTCAAGAACCGTGATGTCAAAGTGAGTGAGGTTCGACGGGAACTTCTTGTTGCTCTCGATATCGTACAACTTCTTGAAAGCTGCTTGGACCTGTAGTTCGCATTACAGAAAAACGTAAAATTTTGTAAATTCTACATCAAGAATCCTCAATGAAATCCACAGAAACATTTGAGAAACTCAATTGCTGTGTTAACACTGTTCATTCCTCTTTTTTACTATGAGAAAATGATTCGAACCTCACCTTGATCATTCCTTGGCCAGTCGACAAACGATCAATACCTTCCAATGGCAGTGCCGAGTTCTCCAAGGCCAATCGGACTGTGAACGGTGTCCATGGAAGGTTGAACTTTTTCATTGCAGATAGAAGACATGCGATGGTACCTTCAAAATATTTTTTTTTATTCTAAGTAAAACTTCTCAAAATTTTTCGTTCTCGACATTTTCTTGTGTATTTACGTTGAAAATGATATATTTTTGATGAAAAACCAACAAAAATCCATATTTCAACATTTTTCACATTCAAATTTTTAGGCCAGATGGAGAGTTTTCATGAAAAAATACAGAATGAGTACAATTTACAGATAAAGCGAAAATTCCAACTCTTAGAGGAATTATCCCACAAACCTGCCGCATTCGGGGAGCTCATACTAGTCCCGTTCATCATCTGCTTGCTTTTTCTTGTGTACTGTGGTACTCCGACATAGGCAGCTGCGGGGGCGCACAGTGACACTCCGAGGGCTCCATCGGCATTCGGTCCTCTGGAGCTCCATGGGTAAATGTTGCTCTTCACATCAGAACCGATACCGTACAGCGTGTCTGCTGACTCGCCTGTCAAGTAGGCTGCGATTCCTGTAAACTTGTCATTTTTATATTTCTGAGCTGACTTCAATTTTCTTTTTTTCAGAATACCTACAAGATAAAATGTACGTTAACATAGTTTGACAGATCCTACCTTATTATGTAATTAATTAGGTGGACTTTCCGTATCATGTACACTTACACCTTCTAAAAACTTTGAATAGAAGAGAATCGTGCAAAAATTAGCTAGAAATTCCATCAAATTCTCACCAATGACACCAGTGGTCGTACCACCTGGTGCTCCTAGAGTCGTCAAAGCCGGTCCGTTGTTTCCTCCACTACAGACGAACAGCACGTTTCTACGCTGAATCATTTGTTGGGCGAGTTCGATGACTTTTCTGAAAGAAATAGTTGAAATCTACTAACATTTCTTGTTTCTAACAACATCATTTTTATTCTGTCTGTCATACCAACCTCTTAATAATTTTAGGCGTGACTGCCGAAACATTGGAAAATAAAAACAAATCTTGTGCAATTCTTGTGGTCACATCAAGACGATCTGTCAACAACCACAATGTTTGAAACCTATTCAACTTTCTTCTCCACAATCAGTTTCTCAATGACTTACCCCTTGTCTGGCAGATGGGATCCTTCACCAAACGACATGTTGATGATATCGACACCAAGTTTAGAGCACAAATCGAATGCTCGGGTCATCGCCTGACCAGTCTCCATTGCGCTAAGACGATTGTCTCCAATGTTGAGAGAGAGAATCTGAAAAAATTTTTGAATATTCCCCTAATATATTCATATTTTCCTAATAAAATGTTTCAAAATGATCAAGCTGTATGAAATACAAGAATATTAACAGAAAATAAGCTATTCAATAGTACCCCCTTAATAAAATTCAAACCATCCAATTTTTACACAGAATTATTGAAGACGTAATAACAGTCTTTTCTGAATATGTTTACTTTTATTAAGTTTCTGAAACATAAAAAATTCAAAGTTTATGAACCTTCGGAGACAAATCAGATTTTTTCCTATGATATTCACTTCGAATCTAGCAAATCCTGCTACGATTCAAGTGACAAATCAATTTCTTCAGATAAAGACAAAAGCCAATGCAAAACTACTCACTTGTGCACCAGGCGCCAATCCATTCTGTTCTGGGTGGTCTGGGTAGCAGGCAGCCGCGATGTGGGCAACGTGAGAACCATGGGATCCGGTCGGCACTGCGATCTCCACACGATTTCCGCTGTTGGCAACAGAGACGGTGTAAACTACCGAGTCTTTGTCGGACAGAGTGGCAAAGTCACCGGTTTCTCGGAATCCACCGAGCACTTTGCACAAGGACAGACGGCCTCGGAAGGAAGTGTCAAGACAGACTCTGGAATCTCTCACTATTGAATCTGTTTGTTTAAAATCAGATTATGGTACTTTCGGAACGACGATTCCGATGGAACTTTTTTGGAAGAATCAAAGAACGTCAAAATTCACAAAACGATGACAATTCGAAAAAAATTCACACAAAGACAAGCGGCAGTGATAGAACTTTTCATCATAGATTATGTTCGCTTAAAACAAAGAACCCATTTTTTCTACATGAAAACATCCCCAATTTCCTGCTAAACAGAATTAGACAGGTTTAAATTCTAGATTTTTAGTCTAGGAACTTTAAATTCTAAAAAAATTATTACCTCCAAAGTTCTCCATCATGCCATGTGATGACGTCAGCGACTGGTCCCGCCTCCGTTACATTCTGCATGGACTTCAAGAAGTCAACCTTGCACGCAAGATCTTCTCTGTCCCATTTATCTTTCTTGAAAATTGATAAACTTTGAATAATATTCATTCACTCTTCGCAGGCTTTTTACATGACTTCCAAGCAATTCATACTTACCGACTCGACTCTATCACTGCTACCACCGACTTCTGTCTCATGTGCGGTCAGAAGACGGAGGGCATCAGCAGTTGCCTGGTTATGGAGTGGATGAAAGGAGTCCTTGTTCTTCTCCGACTGAAACACAGTAGGAGACACCTCTACATGAGGACTCACCGTTATACTCTTCTCGACTCCTTTCGTATACAGCTCGTAGATTGGCTTGGAGCCTACATGATACTTTCCTGTTGGGCAATTCCAAGTCTCCGGGATCTGAAGTCGATACTGTTTAGATAATTCTTAACAAACGAACTGTGAGAATTCTTCCAGTCAAGCCTTCAATCTTCCCGTCTTTGACGGTGCGGACGGTTGAGGTGTCCACGTCACCACTTCCAGAACAGTCGATGACGTCATACATCTTCCGGAGGCCGTCTGTTGTGACCTGGAGGATTACATTGAGTAATTTGCAACACAATTATTGATGCAATATTTGGATACCTGCATTCCTGGAAGAGAAGGATCAACTCCAGTATCCAGAATGGCGATGAGAATTCCTCTTCCGTCACTTTCTGGGTTCTTATGAAGAAACTCTTTCTGGAAATGGTGCGTTGAAATCGGAAAGAAGCAATCTCGAACCTGCTCCGTGTCGAACTTGTTCAACAAGTGTAAATCCAAAGGGTTAGATTGGTTTGACGCCATCCTTAACTGAACTCCTCGAAAAAGTGGCAGTAAGTTTGACTGAAAGTGACTTATTTACAGCCGACATAAAACGTTCGTAGAGCTAGAAGGAACATGTATGTAAACAAGACGAGTTCGAGAAAAATCGTTCCAAAATACTTATCTTATCAATCTGACAGTTTGTTTACCTCCGAACCGAGGATTCAAAACATTAAGAAAAACAGCTAGACTTTAGAACAAAACAAAAGATTACTTTTTGAGAAGAAAGGTGTACATCTATTGCTACATGTCTCATTGAATGAAATCGACGGACTACCAAATTAAACTGTCGCATCTTTTATTACCCTGAAACCATTGAAATTTAAGTGTTAAGGAAATAGGTTAGTAAAAGAGCTAATAAATGTTGCGTGAAGAAACTTTTGATCATTTGAAGATTGGGTGAATTTACAGATATCTGGAACGACGAGACAATTTCTTAAAAGCTTCATCGATGGAGGAAGAACTGCAAGAAATTGACACGCGGCGAGTTATTTATGAGGAAACGTCTCTGAATGCAGGCAAACAAATTAAATGTGAGAAACAAAGAGAAATCGCGCTCTCTCGCGAATTTAAATGCATGAATTACAAAACGTCTGACTGCCTGCGTCATTTTCCCTCTTTTTTCAAATTTTCAAAATTTACTGACTAGAGTATTCAAAACGCACTTTCCCCTCGCCCTCTCCCCTTTTTACCATAGAGCGCGTTCGCACTTCCCTTCCCAATTTTATTTTATTTTTTTCATTTCCTTCCCTTTATCTTCTCACACTTCGATCTTTTAACGTTTTTATTCGAAAAGACAACAGTTTTATCAAATGAAAGCACTGTAGTTGTTGTTTAAATCAATCAATCATGTTGAACATAACCATTTTAGCTCCAATTTTCCTAAATTTAGGTATAAAACAGAGAAAGGAATGATTTTCCAAATTTCTGCGATGTTGTCTGAAGAATTCACCGTCGTTCGGATCTATCGAAATACAATGTGAGTTGGATCCTCAATCAGAATAAAGACAGATTCGTTCCAATTTCAGTGTTTTGAGAGTTAAACAAAATATTTCAGCCCGATCTCCATCCATTTATGACGGTACTGGTTAACTGATTTTTGATGATTCATCTATTAGATGCAGTTATCCGTAATACACTGTACGTTTGGTGAGGCACACTTTTTCTAGAGAGGTATACAAATTTTCTTGCGATCTAGATTAATTTTCGAATTCAACAAGGACACACCTGGATGGAGTCGATATTCACGAATTCATGTCAGACTTAAATGGTCGTCCGTCAGAATATGTGGTCAGTTTTACGCAAATTCAACACTAAAAGAAACATTTTTCCAGACGAATCGGATTGCTACAGCTGCTTCTTGACCTCTACGACCCTTATATAATTTGGATACCCAATATGTGAAATACTTTCATCCATTGCAACTCTGTTGTAATAAAAAAGACATGACGATGAAAATGAATTCTTATGAAACACTCAAAGTGGTAATTCACGAAAGAACCAATTTTAGAAAATCGACACGTCCAGGGCGATGTATGATAGTTTCGTTCGTTGTTGTCTCGAGATCACTGGTGGAATCTTCTTATGTCTGAATATTAATATTTTTCTAGATTCGGTATGACTGAAATGGGATATGCAATCGCTTAGTTCTCACATGTAAGAACTTTTCAAATGAAGGCCCTTTTATAATACCGACTTTTCAAACAAGTTAGCAGTACAATTTTTTTAATGTAAAAAAAGTATTTCGAATACGTAAGTTTCCTTCTATACAGCTAATTGGCCATCATCTTTGAAAACAAAAAATCGAAGGAGATTATTATTTTCTTTAAATTATTATGACTCAATTGAGCTTAAGGCACATATTTTCCTCTACCTGTAAAAAAGTCTGACCTCCGTTAATCGGTTACTTATTACTGTAGCAGTTTCGCCTTGAAACACAATAACGATTATCGAACATTTTAGGAAAGACTTACCTAACATTGTGGTTTCCCACTCGCTTCTTCTCGCTGTACAGTGCATCCAATAGATAAATCATCAAGAATCAGTTGACCAGTACCGTCATAAATGGATAGAGATCGGGCTGAAATATTTTGTTTAACTTTCAAAACACTGAAATTGGAACGAAGCTGTCTTTATTCTGATTGAGGATCCAACTCACATTGTATTTCGATAGATCCGAACGACGGTGAATTCTTCAGACAACATCGCAGAAATTTGGAAAATCATTCCTTTCTCTGTTTTATACCTAAATTTAGGAAAATTGGAGCTAAAATGGTTATGTTCAACATGATTGATTGATTTAAACAACAACTACAGTGCTTTCATTTGATAAAACTGTTGTCTTTTCGAATAAAAACGTTGAAAGATCGAAGTGTGAGAAGATAAAGGGAAGGAAATGAAAAAAATAAAATAAAATTGGGAAGGGAAGTGCGAACGCGCTCTATGGTAAAAAGGGGAGAGGGCGAGGGGAAAGTGCGTTTTGAATACTCTAGTAATTTACTGAACCTAAATGGACCAGTGCGCCGAAGGCGTTTCTGCAGACGTTTCCCTCCTTAATAACTTCCTCATTCTCTATCACTACTTCCAAAATTTGCTGGATATTTCATTTCCACTCTCATATTTTATATTCTGCCCAGTTTCTCACAGTTTTCTCTTCTTCTCGCTAATGAAACATTTAAGAAATGGATTTGCGTGGATTTCTAGGCAACGTGAGCGATGATGCGGTTTTCACCTCTTACGCTCAAAAAGGAATCATTCTTTTTGATGGGAAACTTCATTTCCTCAGTATTACTTCGGTCAATGAATGTCAATTCGAAGTGATCAGAGATGTAGTGAGTCTTTTTCCGTTTTAAACATTTGAAAATTTTTTTCAGCTTATAACACCTTCAATCCCCATTCCGACCATCATTGTCGAGGATATTTTTGTGTCTGCAAGTTGTAAGTCATCTTTCTTACTGTACTTCTACATCAAATTCAGCTCAATTTATTGTTCTCCAGTGTGAACGAGGGCTCTATTTCTTGAGAATGCACGTTGATTTTATTTCCGGGAACCTGAAAGCTGATCAGAATGAATATTTCTGCGAGTGAGTTGAAAAAAAGTGATGTGATCAGAATTTTTTTTTGAAAACTTTCGACATGATAAAGGTTTTCTAACCTTCAATAATCTCAGGACATTCTCAATACATCCCGCTTTGTACCAACAGAAGTCAGCTCCGAGAGTATCACAAATTAGAGAACTTCGTTTTTCTGACCTGAAATCAACATATTTGGCAATTCTATCGTCGGACAGCACTATCAGGTGAGAACATTATTCTTTCTAATTAAAATAGATAATTGCAGATTCTACGACGTCCAGAAACAATGCTCGTTCAGTGTTGACCTCGATTTCGGCAAGTTCATGTTCGAAGGAATAAATAAGAATAACACGTTTGGTCTTGGGAGTCAACTTGGTTTGAATTTTCTGAAGCATTGAAAGATAAATATGAATTCAGTCTCGTTCGATGTTACATCTGATGAGGAAGGATTCACCCTCATCGCGATCGATTCTGACTCCAGTATATATTCGGCATCTATTTATTCAACTTGTGAGCTTTTTGAATAATTTGAAAAATGTGATTTTTTAAATGAATCATATTCAACTAAGTTTTCAGTCTTCACTGGCGGAGAATCTGCAAGAATACAACGAGTAGACACGAGTTTCACGTTGCCTCTGGACCCGGTTACCATCTCGTTTGTTCCACATCAGTTTACAGAGGTGAGTTTTAGATTCTGCTATTTAAAAAATCGAATTTTCGCATCATTTCGATTCACCTCGACTGAATATGTGAAAACAGAAGCTAGCAAGATTTGAAAAACGATTGTGTAAAGTTTTATCATAGTTTCTTCCGTATGAATATGAACGGCCAGAAGTATAAATGACATGAAAACCACGAAATACAGTAGCGTTCAAAAGTTTAGAAAGTTTTTATTTTCGGCCATAACTCTTGTCAAACCTCACCTATCGGTCTGATTTTTTGAATGGTAATACTTCAAACATTATTACATCTTATGTCAAAACGAATTCAAATCAGACCAAAAGAGAAAAAAAATTAAAAAAATTCATTCTCAGACACTATAAAAAACACATTTTCCACAAACTCAAAAACATAATGGTAAACGGTTGTAACAATTCAAATCGATAAGGAATGAACATCAAAACATTATTAAAACCTTAATACTTAGTGGCATAACCAAAATTATCAATGACGGCTTTACATCTTCTCGGCATGCTCTCAATCAAGTTCTCCAACTTGACTCGCGGAATTTTTTTCCACTCTTCTTGTAAAACCGCGTATTTTTGCGCGGCATTGGATGTGTAATGGCCGGAAACGCGTCTCTCGAGTTCTTCCCATAAGTGCTCTATAGGGTTGAGGTCTGGAGACTGACTGGGCCACGGAAGAACATCGATAGCCTCATCCTGGAGACATTCGCGAACAAGACGGCTAGTGTGTTTCGGGTCGTTATCTTGTTGAAACACCCAACCAATCGGCATGTTGGCACCAGCAAATGGTACAAGAACATTAACAATAATATCCTTGTAGTCATTGGCATTCATTTTGCCCTGAATCCAGTGCAATGGGCCAACGCCGTCGTAACTAAACGAACCCCACAACATGACGCTACCGCCACCGTGCTTCATCGTGGGCAATTGGTACCTAGAACTGAACCGGCTGTTGATTGGCCTTCTGACATACTTAATGCCATCGGAACCAAACAAACAAAACTTACTTTCATCGGAAAAAAGGATTTTCCTCCAGTCGTGGACGGTCCAGCTCAAATGGTCTTTTGCCCACTCAACTCTAGCCTTTCTGTTTTTCTCAGAAATCATTGGCTTCTTACAAGGACGTCTTCCAAATAACCCAGCAGCTCTTAGACGACGTTTGACTGTAGAAACAGAGACTCTGGCAACGTTTCCAGCGACCATATCCTTCTTGATGTCTTCTCCGGTCAGACGCGGATTGAGACGTGAATGGCGAACAATCAGTGCGTCGTCTCTTGCTGTCGTCTTCCGTGGCCGTCCTGATCTTGGCAACACTCCAAAAACTCCAAACTTTCGGAATCTTTTCAAATTTCGGGATACAGTGGTTTCGTGAACTTGAAATACTCGTGCAACTTGATTCTGTCGTATTCCTGACAGGACAGGATCGATGATCAGTTTCTGCTGGTCGGTGGGCACTTCTTTTCCTTTTCCCATTACTTAAAAAGTATTGTTAGTAGTATAGAAAGAAAAAAGTACAAAAAATCGGGAAAAAACCTTCAAAAAAAATAAAAAAAAAAGAAAGTGAAAAATCAGTTCAAAAGTCGCGGTTTCGTAAAAACGCTGTAGATCAAAATGTAGCTACAGTAATCCTGATTTTTTTCAAAATTAGATTTCTCATGAGTTGATGTGTTCTCCGACAAAAAATCATGTCGATTGGTTAAGTTTGACAAGAGTTATGACCAAAAATAAAAACTTTCTAAACTTTTGAACGCTACTGTAGATAGTCTAACTAGTTCAATAACGATATTCAGGCTTTCCAAGTCGTCTCTATTGTTAGTGGAGGGAATATTGTACAACACTTGGTGATGTTCATTGGAGAACTCGTGACGATTGAGTAAGTTTTTCTGCGTGAAAATTGTTTGTTTCAGCCTTTACCACACAAAAATGGTGAGAATAATAAACGGATTGATTTTCAGAATGTTCGTACAAGATCAACTCGAGCTCCCTTACACTGCAGGCGAGCCGGATCCGAAGATTTTGAAAGCATCGGTGTCGGAAAAGTGAGTTTCATATTATCTGAAAAATCTTAACGTACTCATTGTAGCCTGGGAGTTTACGAACTCTCAACACTCTACTCGCTCTATTTGATTGATTGCTCACCATGGATCAAGTCATTAGGCACGAGTGATTCGAGGTAATTCACCGAAATTCAACAGTTTTTGATTGTTTTCTGTTAGAAAGTTATTGTTTTCGAAATTAACGAACTAGTTTTTGAAAGTTTGAATCGCGAATCTTGCAGTACATCTGCGGAGACTGTCGTTCAAAGCATCCTCTCGATAGAACAGTCGAAGGGGTCTGGGAAAAAGTCGAGAAGAGGCGTACACGTCAGCGCAGTACGACTACCAGATGAAGAAGGAACCTTTGATGTGATACATGTAGCAAAGCCAGCCGATCAGCAGAAGGTTTCGCTGGCCGTTAGTCGGTGAGTGAAGTTTTTGATAAATAAAACTTTTTCAGTAAGAGTGAACAGTCAAAACTTTTCATGATTAACTTGTGTTACGTTCTTGAAACATATTGGTGTTCACTATGCCATTTGACTGATTAGTTCTACACTGTCAAAAGTAATCAGCCCGAAACCATTAAACCTACATGTTCGAGAGAAAATTTCCTATTCAGACTCCCGCCAATTTTTCGTATTTCGTACTGTCCCAAATATGAATAAAAATTCTTAATCTGAAAATACTAGAATAAATTCGTTGTAACCAGCCATAATTCAGATTCCCCAGCCTGCAAACTGACGTTTTCCAAGAAGTGGCCCCTCAACCATCGACTTCCGAAGAGAAGGGACGTTTTGAGAAAGAATCGATTGACTATCACGAGAAGATGAAGCCATTGATGGAATCGATGAAGGTGGTTGCTCCGATCATGTGAGTTTTTAAAAGTTTGTCGCCACGAGGCTATATTTTGACATTTTTTGTATTTCGAAGAAATATTAAACGTACAAAAATTTGAGTCCACTGTTTTCGTTAGTTTAGCTAAACTTTTGTCTTATTAATAATTTTCAAAAAACTGCACATCTTCCAGCCTGGACGATGAACAAGACGAGTTGAAAGCGATCACAGCAGTCGAACAGTTTTTGACGGTTCTGAGCCAACGAGCAGAGGCTAGGAAGAAAGTTGTCGATTTGTGCTTGGAAAGGTTAGGTGTATAGTGTTTCAAGTAGTTAACTCAATCTTACAGGTGTTTCGAGCTGTCCGAAGGAGCGGAATGCTTGAAAAAGAAGGCTAATGATTTTGATGACAAGATTGTTGAGGTTTTTTGCCCAGTTTTTGAGAGTCAATTTAAATAATAATTGATGAAATTCAGACATGAAAGTATTATGACCATCTGAAAAATTACCCCGATTTCGACCCAGAGTTAAATCTTTCAGGAAAGTCAGGATGTAGAAGAACTGAAAGCGAGTCTTTTCGCGCTGAAAGAACGTTCTGATCAAATCAGAAAGAAACTCAACCAGGTTTCGGCGAAAATTGACGAGAACGTGCCGCTAACCGCACTGGAGATTCGAATGTTCCAACGTCTTCAAGCTCACACGAAGACGATTGGATCGATGACCATGAAGATTCCGCAGGTATTACTTCCCTCTTTTAATGATTATCTGATTGATCATCGAATAGTTTGAATTATTTTGAGTACTAGGTCTCATAAAAAGACATATTGCGCAGTGAAATCAATGAAAAACGTACAATGAACGATGTAATTATAATTTTACAAGATCAATGTTTTCAATCTGGATTTTTTTAGATGTTCTGTTCGCTATTTATATACTATGAAGGCTTGGGATCAAGAAATTTTTTTTATATTGATTGATTTTTTCAAGCTGGCCATCGACCTGGAAGCTCAAAAGAAGTCTGCAAGAACAGCCCTGATGAAGACGTCAACACCCGCGACAAAGTATGGAGATTTGCAATCGAAGTAAGCACTTATCGATCGATTATCGGTTAAACTTATTCTTCCAGCGCAAACGTGATTGCTCTGATAGAGAAGAGTGTCACGAAGCTTTCCAACGCTCTGGATGCCATGAAAGTTGTTTAAAGAAGTCTCTCGAGGTTGATTTTTTGTTTGTGAATGAATTTTTCTAAAGCTACTTGAAACTTGATTTTGTGTGAAGTTTCAACTTGGTTTGATTAGTTTTAACTGAATTTCGGAGAGTTCGTTAAGTTTTGGACGGAGTAGGTGATTTTCTATGAGATCGTATATTTTAGAATGTAAAACTTACGCAAAATAATTTTTTCTACAGTTCGTAGTGTTGAAAGGAGAACGGTATTTAACTTTTCTGATAACGTGTATAGTTTTAGAAAGAAATGTAGGTTCATAGTTTTTCTAGCACATCCGATAACCTGGGACAGAGAAGGTATAATTTTACCATGAAACTAAACATAACTTTAAGAAACGATAAATTTTCTGAAGAATATTGAAAAAACTTTTTCCAGAATTTTATCAAAAACTATGAAAAAGGCAACATGAAATTTTTTACCATTATTCTTACAGATTCCAATGAAAAGTACATAACGACTCCATACCCAAAGTACGGTATGTGTGCACTGGTCACTAGACCGGTGTGAAAGCAAGAACATTAGGCCAAGGGTGTTTCCCTCGTGATGCTCCTCGTGGATGCTCTCTGCTCGTGGTGATCGGTCAAGAGAGTTGTGAACACCGCGGTGCACCGGGACAGCCGCGAGGACTCCTGGTAGTTTGTTGTAGTCCGCAGCTCAGAGAACCATCGGAGTACACTTGTAGTCATTTAGATGTGTCATGATCGAATGTGGAAGGAAAGTCTTGGAAGACATATTTTAATAAAACAGTGAGAATAGTAGGAAGGTCCTGACCAGGCTTGACTAAAAACCATTTTTTAAGATTCGCCACGAAAAAATAAAAACTATGTGGGAGGTATTTGTTATCGTAAACTTCTCGACGTTTATTGAGACGATCCACTTCATTTTTCTTATATTCTTGAGCTCTTTGACGCGTTGTAATTAGAATATCAATCTGGAACAAAGAATAATTTCAAAAACAACCCTCACCGGATAAAAAACTTTTTTGGAGACACTGTCCGTCAGGTACTAGTATCAGCTTTGGCTAGGCTAGACACCTAGATTTTTTTATTTTCCTAGTAGTTAATAAAATTCTCCTAAGAATACAACATCTGAAAATTTTCTACTCAGCGCTTTCTCTCTTACAAAGCGAACGAATATCAGTATAGTTATCAAAATTTTTGTGAACTCAACTAAACATCTTTACTTTCGATACAAGCTCTACAAGCAAATTTCTACCAAAAAACCCCAGTCAATCTCATAAAAAAGGCCACGATTGATATGAGCGACGTCAAGTCACATGGTGGTTGACAAATGATCAAAACAACGTACCGAAGATCATTTTTGAATATGAATTTAACAACCACGTTTTTTTATGTTATCACTTGGGAACCTGATTGGGAGAGAGAGAGATAGCGAAAGAGAGACAGAGCAAAAAGAGAGATAAAGAGAGAGAGCAAAAAGAGAGAGAGAAAGAGAGAGAGAAAGAGAGAGAAAGAGAGAGAGAGAGAGAGAGAGAGAGAGAGAGAGAGAGAGAGAGAGAGAGAGAGAGAGAGAGAGTAAGAGAGAGAAGAGAGCAGACCCCGGAATCTCTGAATCGTGTCTTGAACCAGACTGAATTTTCATCACTTGTTTTCGTCACTCACGTCAGTCAGACCATCTGTTAGTCAAGTGATCCATGCTTAACGTCTGTTAAGTTCTTACAATCTGATAAGGTCGAGGTTCATGAACTTCCAAATGATTAATTTGTTCGAGTGATGAGAGTAAAGGATCAGTTGTCGAGGTTCAGAAGATCTGCCACTTTGAGAGTATGTATTGTGGAAAGGTAATCAGAAATCATTGTCAAGAATTGAGAATTTAGTTAAACTCTCTTGAGATGCACATAGTTTCAATGAATTTTGGGAAAAATAACCTCAAAAACTTTTTTACCCAGAGAAGAAAAGACAGCGATCCAAGTACAGGACTGTCAAAAAGTGTATGACCGATTTCTCGCCCTATCTTAACGTTGGAACTATCAGAGGTGTTGTAGATGACACTGGAAAAGTGTCAGGACAAAATTTTTCTAGAGAAACGGAATTGGATGAAAAAAGGCCTCGCGGACACAAGCTTTTCGCAGAACTGAAAAATTTCTGCACTGCAACTTTTTTTTTTGGTATGTAGAGGGTTAGGCTTGGGTTTTCCGGAGTTAGAGCATAGCTGCAACGCAGTATATCAGGTCGGCCCCCCAAATCAAGCCATTTTGGCTATTACTAAGCCTAGATGCACCAGAGCCAAACTTTGAAGACGTCGCTGTCGGTCAACGCGTCTCATAGAGCCTACCAACTACCTGACAAGAGAACACTCATGGGTCCACGTGTGGTCGTAACCGTCACTCTGGGTTTCTTCTATCCGCCATGATCACTATCACCCACGAGGTGTCTCTGTTCGTCTCTGTCTTGTCGCAATAAATAACGCCACAGAGAACGACACCACTGTGTACGAATGTTTCTAGCGCGCTCTGGTCAACTACGTCGTGAAGGCGGCTGAGACCACGGGCCAGGTACCGTATCTTGCAGAGGGTGCGATGTAAACAAGCTCACAAGGTTGCAGATCTTGGGCTTGTACTATTGTTTTTCCCAGGCACTGTACCTTTTTTCTACAGAATATGAAAATTGACGCTTCACTCGTGTGCCGCATAAAGACCATGACAGTTACCGTATACCTTCTTGCAAAGAGAAAGAGGAGAGAGAGCACGAGAGAGAAAGAGAGAGAGAGAGAGATAGAGAGAGATAGAGAGAGAGAGAGAGAGAGAGAGAGAGAGAGAGTGAGAGAGAGAGCACGAGAGATAAAGAAATATAAAAACTCTGGGTTTTTTCTGAAATAGGGTTATACAATTCTCACATGTTTAATCTTTTTTTTTTGAAACTAGGAAAATAATAATACTTGATATTTAGTCATTCCTCCCGGGTCTGTAAAACTCCAGTTTTCCGCGCGGAAAGCCCATTTCCGGATGCGGAAAACATCACAATGCAATGAAGAAACGTTTTATCAACAGTACGTTTTCTGATGTTACCAAGGGCAGTGGGCGAACTACAGAGAACGATCCCCCTAACAGGTGTTGTCTTATCTGTCCGTGTTTTGTTCTGTGCGGACGACAGTAAACAGTTTTACGACTTGCTCAACTCAATGACCAGAAGGAAAGATCGGACGGATCGTGGAATTGATTGGCGCAATGGGGTTTGGTGAAGATCGTCACGCTAAAGGTCACTAGATCGGACCCTGCGCTATGCAAGGGCCTTTTGCAAAACTTCTCGTAGTGTTTGACGAAATAGCATCATTAGAGTATTCTTTCATTATTTTCTTCGAATTTTGTTTCAAAAAATGCTGACTTTATTCTTATGGGACACTCAAAAACCGAATGAGTCAAAATTACAACTTGATGAGCTGTAACTGAAAAAAAGGTTGTTTTCTAAAAGAACTTCCAAATAATCAAAAAGTACACAGCATTCATATTATCGAGACAACGAGCGGTGGCTTTATTTTTTCGGGACTATCCTACACTTGAGCATAGGATCATCTAAAAGGGAACTACAACCGACATCAACTCTTGAAAACTGGAAATCTTCGAAAATATCGGAGAATACACATAAGTGAAGTTAATGTGAGAAAATCTGATTACTCTATTATTTTGGGACACGGAAAGATGAGGTGAGAGTAGCTAGGGACATCTACGATGAAGAAGCCTATAACTACAAAAACATTTGAAATAACCTCAGTGACTCTATTTTTCTGGGGCAACCTGCTAGTTACTAACAGTGTTATTCAGCACATAGCTTCCTCTACCTGTAAAAAAGTCTGACCTCCGTAAATCGGTTACTTAGTACCGTAGCAGTTTCGCCTCGAAATACAAGAACGTAGAAGTGATGCGCCTTTAATTTCAATGGACTGAAAGTAAGAATAATAATTTGAATTCACAAAGATCTAACTGTTCGTTGTGAGAGTCCCGACTCCTACCGTACTCATTTTACAAAAATGCGACTGGCGCGCGTTTGAAATCGGTCAGACTTTTTGCTAGATATGTTTTCAGGTAACTGTTTGTAACTTGAGCTAGGGCCAACTACAATCAGAGAATTTCAACTTTCGAAATAGTCGGAGTGACTCTGTTTTTCTGGGACAACCTTTTACACTGGTCATTTTCACTATTTTCAACTGTAAGTATATAGCTAGAATCAACGGGACTGAGGGAACTTCATATTCAAAAAAAACGAGTGACTCTATTTTTCTGGGACAACCTTTTAATACTAGTTCTAGCTGTGTTACTGGCGGTAGCTGTGAGTTAACAATTCATGAATAAAGCGTAGCTAGGATCAAGTAAACCTCTAAAAAAACTACAACCACAAAAAACCCTTCACGTTTCACAGCATGAGATAGCAATCAGCCTCTCTCTTTCTTTTTCCGAATCGAACTTTGCTCATGAAAACAAAAAAATTGAGAATGAACAATGATTCAAAGCTTGAGTCTTCGTCACGTGTGGGTATCACCGCCGATCAGAGTTCGGTTCGAAACGGCCGTTTATCAGTTTTGATTGGCTGTGTACTGTATTGGGAAATGAATGGTTGTTTGTGAAGTGTACGGTATTGCGACCTACAGTAACATATGGTACGGTACGGGAATGAGTTTCAAATCTTTAGAGGAAGGCACCCCTTAATACTTTTGAGTAGGAGATCAAATGAACTGCTAGTCCGGCACACGACTCCATGTTTACGCTGCCACGGCATGTTATTGACAATGTGTATTGTTGTTTATTGTAACCCACAAGTTCAAGTAAATTTCATGATTCTAAAGAAAACTTGTCTGTTATATGTCATACTACTCTACTTGTTAGCATGTTATCGATCTCAACTGTTAAATTTGTTACGTTATCAAAATCTACAGTGAAAATGTTTACGGTATCAACATTTACAATAAAATTAATTGCGGTATCAAAATCTACAGTGAAAATGAGTACGGTATCAAACCCTACAGTAAAATTGATTGCGGTATCAAAATCTACTGTGAAATGGTTACGGTATCAACTTTTGCAATAAAATTAGCTGCTGTATCAGAATCTACTGTGAAAATGAGTACGGTATCAAAATCTATAGTAAAATTAAGGTTTGAATGAGAAAGAGATGTTGCCAAAAGTTGACGCTGAATGAATTGATATAAATTATAATGTTGTTCTTGCTACTTTGTTGGAATTTACTATGGTTTTGAGAAGTTAAGACAGTCATGTGTGTCAAAATGACAAAATCTTCGACAAGCGGTATAAAAAGATACAGAGAAAGATGTCTTTCATCCGACTGGTGTTATGTCCACTTGATTCAGTAACTACTGGTACTACGGTAGGATGGGTTACTGTAGTTCTAACTAGTGTAAGAAGAAGAAAGAGACCCAAATTTCCCAAAATCGTACAATGAATCCACCCAAAAACTCCTTCCCATAGTGAAAAACACCTCACCACGCGGTCTCCACCAAAATAAAATCTAATCAGTGGCGAGAGAGTACTCGGGCGTAGGAGACGCAGGTCAGCTCGAGGAACTTGATCACAAGGATCACTCTTCAAGTTCTTTGCTGTTGATCGGTCTCTGGGGCAGTGGGACCCCGCCCCCCTCCCATCAGTCCCCGATGGGTTATAAAAGACGGCTCGACGGGTCCAGATGAAACTTGAAACCGATTCAATCCAAACATGAGACAGCACCAAACCATGAAGGCAGTCCTCACTGCCATGCGCTGCAGACAGAACCTCGCTACGTACCGCACTGTCATGAACACTGCAAGACTACTCAGTTCGACCACCCATCCAGTCAGTCAACTGCAGCACCACAAGGTCAAGGTCCCAGAATATGTCCCACAGCCTGGAGTCGCCGCAGCCCAAGTCACTTCCAAATCCGAACCAAACGTCTTCGAGAGCCCAGTCAAAGTACAGGTTGCCAATGAACCACTTCATGAACGATTCTTGGATACCATCCTGGAGCACATCAAGAAAAACCCTAATGAAGTCGCCTTTGTGAGTTTTTCATCGAAATGCCATATAGTACACAACTTTTTCCAGACCTCGGCCGAGGACCCAAGCAAGGTGACAACCTTCCAAACCTTCTACGACAACGTCCTCTCGGTGTCGCAGTTCCTTTCCGACCGCGGTTTCGGACACAAGGATGTCATCGCGCAGGTCATCCCCAACAGTCTTCAATACCCAACTGTTTTCCTGGCTTCTCTCCGTTGTGGTGGAGCCATGTCGGGGGCTAGTGCTATGTTCACTGACTGTGAGTTTTGCCGATTCTTTTTATGTTCCTAACACTTTCTTTTCCAGTCGAGCTCGAGCGACAATTCCGCGACTCTGGCAGCAAGGCTGTGATCACCAACGAAGAGAACCTGGCCAAGGTCATGGACGCTGTATCCAGATGTCCACTGGTCAAGGTATAGCTTTCAACACATCCATTTCTTATGATCATACTCCAGACAGTCATCTGCGTCCGTTCAACCGACAAGCCACTGCCAGAAGGGGTCTTCGACTATGAAGACGTCATCAAGACTAAGCCAACTTCCATCCCAGCCTACGACTTCCACCCAGATGACATGTGTCTTCTTCCATACTCTTCCGGAACTACTGGAGCACCAAAGGGGGTCATGCTTTCACACAGGAACATGGGAACCATGATGAACATGTTCGACCAGTAAGTGGTGGTGACGTCATCAATCGATAATTTGCTTTTCCAGCCACTTCGACAAGTACTTTGTGCCATTCCTCTCCGAGCCCGGAAAGCCATTCATCTGGAGGAACGAGCACATCCCACTTGTACTGCCATTCTACCACATCTATGGTTTCATCGTGCTGATGAGATCGATGCTCTCCGGATTCAAGGGAGTCATCTTCAAGAAGTACGACTCGCAGCTCTTCCTGAAGACCCTTCAGGACAAGGAGGTGAGTTCTTGGATTCTGAATCCACAAGTACAGCGGAATTCAGGTCAAACTCGCCTTCCTGGTCCCACCAATTCTTGTCTACATGGCTAAGCACGACGCGTCTGCCTACGACCTTTCTAAGCTGAAGCTCGTCGTTTCCGCAGCTGCTCCAGTCGGAAAAGACCTTGCTGAGGAGTTCATGGAGAGATTCCCAAATGCCAGAGTTTCTCAAGGTGAGTGCATTTCAATCATGACCTCGAAAGAAGATACGACGCTCCACTTAACACTTCCTAACTCTTCATTTTTCCAGCCTACGGAATGACCGAATGCAGCATGTGCTCCCACATGTCCACCCTGAAGGATGGAGTCCATGACTACACCACAGTCGGACAACTCATGCCAAACTACAAGCAGAAGGTACGGTACTCGTTGCAAAACGTGTTACAACGCGGTCCAGACAGAATACTCATCTTTTCTATTTCAGATTGTCGACGTCTCAACCGGAGAAGCCGTCCCACTCGGCAAACTCGGAGAAGTATGCATCAAGGCGGAGACCATCATGAAGGGATACCTCAACCGACCAGAGGCCACTCAAACCACCGTCGATGACGAAGGATGGCTCCACACTGGAGACATTGGATTTGTAGACGAACACAACCAGATGACCGTTGTCGACAGAATCAAGGAGCTCATCAAGGTGAAAGGACTCCAAGTACCACCAGCCGAACTGGAAGATCTTCTCCTCTCCCACGACCACATCGACGACGCCGCCGTCATCGGAGTTCCAGACAAGAGATGTGGAGAGGTCCCACTTGCATTCGTCGTCAAGTCCACTCCAGAACTCACTGAGGATGAGGTCAAGAAGTTTGTTGAAGGTGAGAGCATCAAAGTCATTCCAACCATTACGATTCACATTTCAGAAAGAGTCTCTACCTACAAGCAGCTGGCCGGAGGAGTCGTCTTCATCGACAAGGTGCCAAAGTCGCCAAGTGGAAAGATCCTGAGAAGATTCCTTCGTGACAAGCTTGAAGAGCTCCAGAAAGCCCAGAACTAAGTCGTGTTGTAGATAGAAACCGTCCATAACTTTTTACACCCCCTCTACCGGTCCGCAATGTCTTTACTCCGCTGTTTTGCTCATTCTTGCCGTTTTTGTTGTACATATTGTAAATTCTACAATAAACTTCGCTTAACTAATGTTTTCTATTCGAACGGTCACATCAGAAGAACCAGGAATCTCAGATAAAAATCAACCATCTAGATCACACAAGAAGCAAAGAATTAGAAGAAGCTATTGGTTCAGAACATCCAGTGTTGAAAAGTGACCAGCATCATCAAATCGACACATTATTCATACAACAAATAACATAAGACAGTGAACGTTGTTGATACATGTAGACCTGCGCCATCTCTTTACTTCTTGTAGTTCGATGTTCCATTTTCGTTCACCGATTCTCTGAAAGGTGTAGTATAGAACATGAGGAGAGTTCAGAAATGAACAGAACAGAACTTCACGCACTTTTTCAACCATGGCATTTGCAGAATCTTCCGAAGTGGTGTAGAGTCGATTTCATCGTCTAAACATACTCATAACCATGATATAGTGAACAGTCTAGCTCACCATGATCCTGCTCGAGAAATATTCAAAATCCATTTCGACAGTGCACATGTGCCAGATCATATCGCCTGGAAGAGCTTGATTCAACAAAAGTTCATACAAATGAGCTTACCTTGTTTTCTTCAATTCTGAATCTTCGAAGTTATCGCTGATCCATCTGTGTATTGTGTCCTGTCCTGAAAATATTCAATGATTGAAGTAGATGATTAAACTCACCAAAATCCACGATCTTCTGCTACAGAAGTGTGACGAAGTGACAGATCCTCAAAGCCATTTGTTCCAGATTCCATAGCCAATCTTGAAAACGCTAAGTTTATTCCAAATAATCATTTTCTAGCTCACCATATCCAGTTCATGACTTGCTGCCATCCATCCTCCGTTTGAATCCTCTCCCACCCAGTAGAATACCCCGCTAGAAGCTTAGTCAAAATGAACCCAAAGAGCACAATCTGACAGCCGTACCATGGCCACAAATCGCGGGTGATCCGGCAGATCGCATTCGAAATCATGGTCAGGTCTAGGGAATGTTCAATCAAAGACTGGTAAGAGCTCTGGACAAGCTTTGATGAGAGATGAAAACAAAGTGAAGTCATTCAAAAATTCAAAACCCGCCCAGACATACAATCTATAAATTAGTGCCGTTTAATGGTAGAAACTTATCGGACAGATTTGACGGGTTGACGATGAACGCCTATTACAGTACCACTTGGTTACCCTGTGTCGCATACTGTAGGACAAGTTCACTAACAAGAAACGACAAAAAGGGTTATGGATATCATTCTTTGACTGAAAAAACACCAGAACTGACCATGCACGAATCCCATGAACAGTATGTTGGCAGTCTGCTCCGAAAAAGAGCCGCGTTCTGTCAGGTCGTACGCAATCGGAATAAGTTGGCGGCTTAGAGCGAGGCATTCGACTGGGGTTCAGAATTATCAGATTTTCACGATTATCTAGAAGTCCAAAACTTCATCGTCACCAACTACTCCAGAATTCGAAGAACTTGGAACCCAATTGAGAAGAGAAGACTTCACCAATTGGCCAATGCTTCTGAAAATTCCGATTCATCTCACATTGTCAGTTGGACAACCTCACCTTCTCCCAGAATCTATGAAGTTGCTTCAGAACTTCATCTCAGATGCTAAATTCCATCACCAGCTCTGAAAACAATAACACAATTTCAACTCGTCGAACGCGATCTAGCTCACCTCGTCCCCAGGACTGTCGTTGGTCTAGGTTATTCCAAGATTCGAGTTGAGTCGTTTTGCCCATCGGGATTCAGAAGACTCTAAGACTGCTCCAAAAATGTGCCAAAACCGTTTGAAGAGTTCTTATCTGAAAATGTTCAATTCATCTGGGATGATTCAAAAATCAACCTCAAGTTGTAGTCAATCAACTGTAGTTTCTTGTTGCCAGCCGCCTTGATTTTGAAAATAAGCCCATTTACAAGATGCCGAGTACAATATCCAGTTCTGAAAACATTGAATCTATCAGAAATATTCACACATTCAAGCTTACCACGTCACAGATTGCTTCGGGTCATAGCTATCACAGTGCCAGTCAATCATCTCAGATTCCAAATATCGTTTTGCTGCCAGCCATCTCCGTTTGAATCCTCTCCCACCCAGTAGAATACCCCGCTAGAAGCTTAGTCAAAATGAACCCAAAGAGCACAACCTGACAGCCGTACCATGACCACAAATCGCGGGTGATCCGACAGATCGCATCCGAAATCATGGTCAGGTCTAGGGAATGTTCAATCAAAGACTGGTAAGAGCTCTGGGCAAGCTTTGATGAAAGATAAGAAGAAGAGATAAGGTGAAAAGTCATTTTAAAAATTCAAAACTCGCCCGGACATACAATCCATAAATTAGTGCCGTTTAATGGTAGAAACTTATCGGACAGATTTGACGGGTTGACGATGAACGCCTATTACAGTACCAGTTGGTTACCCTGTGTCGCATACTGTAGGACAAGTTCACTAACAAGAAACGACAAAAAGGGTTATGGATATCATTCTTTGACTGAAAAAAACACCAGAACTGACCATGCACGAATCCCATGAACAGTATGTTGGCAGTCTGCTCCGAAAAAAAGCCGCGTTCTGTCAGGTCGTACGCAATCGGAATAAGTTGGCGGCTTAGAGCGAGGTATTCGACTGGGGTTCAGAATTTTCCAATTTCCATAAGTTTCTATAAGTCTTTGTTCCAAGGGTTTCTGAGATTTGTCTTACCTTCTAGGCAGGATGTCAGAAGAAGACCACATTTGCTGTGTCCATTCCAGAACCTGAAAAGGTTTCTCATGAAATTTGTTTCAGATAAAACGTGACTTACCAACTCTCAACTGGAGTGAATAGTTCTCACGAGCTGATGTCTTCTTCAGAATATATAGAAACAGGGATCAGACTTGTAATGATCGGTTTAAATGGGTCGAATCACTTGAGAAGGTCGGGGTCAGGTTAACGCGAGAATATTATTTTTTAACAGACGTAGGATCGAGCTTTATAGAAACTACTGCTCATTTGGTGCTCACATAATCCATAGTTGGTGATTGAATAGTGTTCAGATGGTGCTCAGTTCGTGCACGATTGCTGCTCCATCCATGCTCAATTGGTGTTGCTCGATTGGTGCCTAGGTAGTGATCAATTTCTGATCAGTACGTGATCAGATGGTCCTCAACTGGTGTTCATCTGGTGCTCAGATGGTGTTCAATCAGTGCACAGAAAACAGAGGGTTCTATGAATAAAGTAAGTTCTTCCTGGACACTGAAGAAAGACGATCAGACCACCAGCTTTTCATGATTGCCCCAGGTACAGTGATTCCAAAAATAATTATGAAGTATGTTTTCATATTCATAACTTTCAACCTATCATTATGAAACTTCAATGAGGATAATTTTCACAAGAGCGCTTATAAACTATTGTAATTTTCGATTTTTTTCATTTCATTAATCTAAAGTTGTTACTTTACCTAAAATTTTCAGAGATTCAATCAGAATTTCTGTGTTGGCAACTTCTAGTCTCAGAAGCCCGAGATCTTCCAACTCCAGCAGAGTTCTACGATCTTTGACGCTCTAGACACCTTGATTACCACCTGCAGCAGTTTTCCCTTCATCAATCCATTATTCTCACCAGTGCATTGCTCAAAACAAGTCTCAGAATAACACCCTGGCTGATGAAGTATACTGCAGTCGTGCTATTCTCTTCTGGTACGCCTATTTTTCACTTTTCATCGAAGCGTTATGAAAAATACTCAAGAAGGTTTTTTTAGGTGTCCCGATCGAATAAAATCGTATTTTTCCGATGAGATAATGTCCCAATAAAATAAAGTCAACTATACTTCTTCGAGACCTTGTCCCAAATCAAATGAATTCACCGCTGTTTCGAAGACCCTGTTCAATAAAAATAACAACATCTCCTTTGAGTTCTTCGTCTCAATAAATATAGTCAACTATTTCTCCTATACCATTTCCCAATAAAATAAAGCCATTTTCTCTCCGAGTGTCTTCAAAACAGGAAATTCCCGATCGTTTCATTAAAACAGTGCCACATGCTCATATGTATGATGAATATTGATAACTGTTTCTAAAAAGGCCATGATAATTTGACATGACTCGATAAAACAAACTCTCTTAACTATGTGATGATAAGCTTTTAGCATACATATTCCTCTTATTACTTTGCCCCCAAAAGTGAAAGCTTCACTAGATGGACACTTGTTGCATACTACTGCCTAGGCAACCACTTTCTCACTCGATTCATCAAATATTCTACTTTCAATTTTCCGATCAGAAATAGGTTGAGTCTGGCCTGGTTTTAGTGAAACAACTATTTTTACTGGTTGATTTTTCGATTATGCCGAACCACCCATGATGAGAACGATTGGCATGCTTTCATAGAAACAGCTATATCCTGCTTCGATCTTTTTTCACTGAAACACTTGATCAACTGTTTTTGTGAAAAACCCGTTGAAAATCCGACCACCCACGACGAAAACAGCTGGCACTCTTTCAGTGAAACGGGCATCTTTCTCTTGGCTCCCTTTCATCTTTTCTTCTCTTCCAGTCAATGAATCATTATCTAAATTCATCATAAATATTTCAAAAACGACCATTCACTACGAAAGCAGCTGGCCATCTTCGAGTAAAACAGGCATCACTCGAATGTCATTTTTTCAGCATTTTCCCACATTGAACCAGCCAAATTTGTTAAGAATATACCACCCACGATGAAAACACCTGGCATTCTTTTGGTTGGAGACAAACATATTTTACTACAAGTTACAAAGAGTAAAATTCGTACAACCAACAAGCTGTTTACAACTCTTATCGAGCTTGCTTTATCAGCATTTTCTGGAAACGTTTTCTTAACTTTTCTGACCATTTTTCTACCTAACTGAACATTACCTAATTCGTTTTGGGTGGTTCCAGTTTGTAATACTGTTAAGTTTGAAATAATGGTTGTTTTTTTTGAATGTCATAGAATGAATTTACTCAGTCTTTCTCGCTCTCTCTCTCTCTCTCTCTCTCTCTCTCTCTCTCTCTCTCTCTGTCAAGTTTCAATCACATCACGTAACTTGAACAATACCAAACTCGAACCTTGTTGCAGCCTCTGTCTGTGTTTGACACAATGGTAGCAAACAAAAAACCACCTCTTCGCGTGTTGTGGGTGGGGCTAAGTCTCGTCGTCGCTTGGTTTCTGACCGTCGTCTTGGTTGATTTCACAACAGCTGGCATGAGTCTCGACAACCTGGTCGGAAGTATTCAGCCTGGTTTCGAGAAGGTCGAGAAGGTATTTCGGTGAGTCCTTCCCTGTCCCAATAAAATAGAGTCACTTTTTTCGATGAGATTCTAGTCTCGATAGCATGAAATCGCATGTACACGGGAAGCCCTGTCCCAATGAAATAAGATCATCGATTTCACTATGTTCATGTCCCGATAAAGCCCATATGGTTCGATGAGTTACTGTCCGAATAAAATAGTGTCACCACTTTCTTCGAATGCTCTGTTTGAACAGAATTGAGTCACCTTTGTTCGATAAGACCCTCCTTCCAGTAACGTAAACTTCCCTGCTCTGGTGAGTTCCTGTCTCAAAAAAAGAACACATTTTTCATTTATGTCCCAATAAAATAAGGTCATCTCTCTCATTGAGTCCGTGTCCCAGTGAAAAAGAGTCAAAGGTGTCAGGACATTTAAACTTCTCTTCGACCGAAAAACTCCTGTAGCTTCCTCGAAGCTTTGTTTTCGACAAATTGAATCTGACAGAGACCTTCGTATAAGAAAACTTGTTGTTCATGAAACACCTCGAATGATTGACAGTTTGGACAACAGTCGAATCAAAAAGTCACTGTCTATATGTAGTTTCTAGTTGACTTGAGTGTTGTTGTAGGTACTGTTAGATAAGTCAAATCTCATCTGATATATCTAAAAAAAATTCCTAAAAATGCTCCAAAGCACATATCTTCCTCTACCTGTAAAAAAGTCTGACCTCCGTAAATCGGTTTCTTAGTTACCGTAGCAGTTTCGCTTCGAAAAACATGAACGATTAAGTAATGCGCCTTTAATTTCAATGGACTGAAAGTAGGAATAACAATTTAAATCCACAAAGATCTAACTGTTCGTTGTGAGAGTCCCGACCCTACCGTACTCAGTTTACAAAAATGCGACTGCCGCGAGTTTGAAATCGGTCAGACTTTTTGCTAGATATGTGCAAAGCTATGAGTAACTGTTTTTTTTTTTCATTTGTTCATTGAATTTGTTGACTGAATTCCATAAAGATAAGCACTTGGTCAAACATTACTAACGTCTAGTGTCTACTACAACTACAATGAGGTGATTTGGATATTGAATTTTGAAAGATGTTCAGCTTTGTGTCAAACTACGGTAAAACAAACTTGATCTACATTTTCTAGAAGTCGTTCCATCACCTCGAAACTTGATCGAGACCTCGTATCCATTACCTTTTCTCTGTGTGTTTGTAAACTTTACTACACTTTACAATGGTTGTACGGTCGCTTCAACGCATCCTCCGACATGTTTGAGTGTCAAGTGGTAATAATGCATCGGCTGAGTACTTCCTTAAAATTGGAAACAAGTGTCGCAAAGGGTTTATTATGTAGAACTATTCGTCAAGAATATCGGCGACTGGTTTCCGGGGTAGAAGTCTTCTTTTTTTTCCTACAGTTCGAGACAAAAATTTGTCCTACCATTAGTTACAGTAACCTACCATTGGTTACAGTAACCTTTAGAATACTCTACTTTGTACTCATACTCAACATCGTACAATCGGACTCATAAGATTTCAAAAATTGGAACCAATGACCCCATAATGATTTTGACCTACCCTTGGTTACAGTAACCCTCGGGCTACTGTACTCTGCGAATCTTACTCATATGCAACACCATGAGACGACCTTGCCATTATGTTCTTTCTTTTGACCGACGAGATTTTTTGACCTCCTACCAGTTTGACATTCAAATGATGTCATCAAGGTTGAGACAATGAACTTTGAGTCATTTTCGCGCCTTTTTGGTTACTGTAAAAACTTCAATGAAAAAATAACATTTGGGTCAATTTGAACGAAAACAATAGAAGACTCAAACTTCGCCTCCTCTATTTTTCTGATCTTGATCCTGTAGAGAGTTAAATATTCCCCAGACATTCCGAAAACATGTCCCAGCCCATACATACAAGCACAAAGACCATTTCGACGACTCGTCCTTTACTGGTTCTTGTTTGTTTAGCCGAAGTTCACAATAACCCTTGTGGAAAGCACTAAAATACGGTGACTGAGACCGAATTGACTATAAAATGACAACTTCCAGCAAGAACTTTGCCGATGGTTGGGAGCGCGAGGGTGCCGCCATTGCTGTTTACCACAAGGGCAGACTCATCGTCGACCTGCAGGTGAGTATTGTACGCGATGCGTACTAAACTCGATTTACCTCACGCGCAAGTTTCAGGGTGGTTATGCTGACAAATCCTGCGGACGGAGATGGACTCCGGAAACTAGGACCGTTGTGTTCAGCGCGACCAAGGTGATTTTTGCCTTTTCTCGGGGTGGAACCGAACCTCCGAACTTCAGGCAGTCGGCGCAGTATGTGTAGCGATGCTTGTGGATCGCGGGCTTGTAAAGTACGAGGATAAATTGAGCCAGTTTTGGCCAGAATTCGGTCAAAACGGGAAGGAAAACATCACTATTGACTGGTTGATGTCTCACAGGGTAAGTTAGGCAGTGTCAAGTGGAGTGTCGTGACTTCAGGCCGGGCTTGCTGCTCTAGACGAAGAAATTACTATGGACGATGCGATGAGCTTCGAGAAAATGTCTGAATTGTTAGCCAAGCAAACGCCGAATTGGACTCCGGGTACGAAAAACGGATACCATGCTATTACATATGGATGGATCGTCGATCAGATTGTTAGGAGGGTTGATCCTAAAGGTTAGTTAAGCTGAAGATTCTCCTCTTTACCGTGTTTCTCAATTAGTCTTCGGACTTTTGATAAAAATTCAGTACCCATCTTCAGGCCGCTCAGTAGGACAATTCTTCCGCGAGGAGGTTGCTCAAAAACACGGAATCGACTTTCATATAGGACTGCCAGAGAGTGAAGAACATACTGTGTCGAGGCTATCATTGCCATCGAGTACACACCTCATGAAGGAGATTTTGCATGATCCGAGGTGAGCTCTTCCATACTTCTAACATGGGAATGCTACCGAGACACCATGAAATTGGAGCGTCTGACTTATCTCCCAGGTTTCCAACTCGTGACGACGTTAGAACCCGACTCCAAAAGTTGCGGAACCGAGCCGGTTTCAGATTTATGATCCTAAAGCGTAGAAAAAAGTCGTTTTGAGCTATTGAGCGCATACGATTTGTCGAGCGAATGATGTTAGTGAACATTGAGAATATCACTAGATTCATATTCTCATTTTTCACCTGTTTTCGTCTATTAGAGCAGTTGAGTAACTATTCATACATTTATGGACGGAACAATTGTTGAGTATAACTTGAGAACACTCATATGGATTCCATGTTCATAAAAATATGAACGGTGATATTTGTAGGCTTCTAGACTGAATTATTCACAAACTTTCGAACTGTGATGTTCAGAAATATACAGATTCTCATGATCATAAAGATACGAATGGCACTGTTCATAAACTTCTGAACGGTACAGTAACCTAGACCTTTTTAGACCCAGAGAAATTTCAATATTCAGAGTTCTGATAGTCCTCGCCGTCCTCAACATCCGTCCACCCACTTCTATCGCCAAGAAGATGGCAAAGAATCCAAACTGGTTCAAGCTGGAACATGATGTCAACACCTTCAACAACCCTGCTCTTCACAAGATGGAGCAAGTTGCAGCACTAGGAATCACAAAAGCCCGTGACATGGCAAAGTTGTTCAGTCTCGTACAACAAGGTCAACTGTTCAGCAAGGAACTCCTGCAGAGATTCAAGGTTTGTAGTTCAGTTACATTACCTGGTAAATGGTAACTGCAGGAACCTCAAATAACCAACAGCATGGACGAAGTTGTTGTAGTTCCACTTCCGAAAGGGCATGGTTTTCTCTATGAACGACATCCAATGGGAGGGGTTAGTTTAGGTTCAACAATTCAAAAAAAAGATTTCTAGAATAAATGGCTTGTCGGTCATCCAGGATACGGTGGAAGTACGGTAATGATGGATCTTGACGAGGAGGTATACTGTATCTCTATATAAAAATGACGTCAAAAATTCAGATCACGATCGCATACGTTTCAAATGGTTTGAAAACCGGCATGGGCGAGCTGACCAGAACCTATCGACATTTGAGGAATGCAGTGTTCGACTGCATCGAGAAGCTGAAGGAGACAGAGATGATTGTCTGACTGTAATTGTATCACTCCCCCTACATCCATAATGTACCTATCAGGAACCCCTACAACGTGTGTTTGTACATAATAATGAAGAGCTTGATGTTTTAGTCGAAAAATAAATAGAGAACAACGGGAATCGGAGAAGGAGTAAAAGGGTTAACCACTTAGATACAAATCTGGTAATAAATTAGAGTACCCTTAATTGATCAAGATTATTAAGTGGTAACAATACAAAAATAGACGGACCGGGTGAATACTTACAAGTTGAAAATCCATCCAATTAGTCTTCCATGTCGTCCTCGTCCAGTTTGGCGTTCGCCCATTCTTCGGCGGCGTCAACGACTTCTCCTGGGATCGTCTCGTACAAACCGTTTGTGTTCTGTCCAACCCATCCCATTTCAATTTGGATGTTCTTGTCCTGAAGTGTTTGATGACAATATTTTTGTTTATATTTTTTAAATACAGTGTATATACTTCACAGTGAAACCTTACGGTAAACATCAGAATCATATTGAACATTCTTTTTGTTTGATTGAAATCAATAAAATAGGAGACATTTCTAATAAGGTATAAACTTCTTGGTAATCAATGTTTATTGGATTTTAAATTTTGACTTTCAACCTTTGATCTGGATTGTTTACTTAGTGAATGTTGATACAATCTAGAAAGTAAGACCAGTTCATTTTTTCACAATCACGAGTCCTACAGATTGAACGGTAGATAAAATTCACCTTGTTTTCGTCACGGATGGCGATGATTATCCTAGCGGCCTCGTTGACCAAATCTTTCACATCGAGCTCGTCGAGTTTGAGCTTCTCGATTTCGGCCTGAAAAATGTGTTATAAAAGAGAACTTATGGTAGAGGGTAGTTAGGTCGGAGTAGTTTTAGTTATAGAAATTTACCTTGGCAGCTTGTCTATGCTTTCCAACAGCCCAGGCCTTGTATTCGTATGAGAGACCAGATGGCTCGACGAGGTAGAGTTTACCACCTTCCTGAACGAATGAAATTGAAAATAGACTATAAAACACCGAGTTTCTAAATCAGATATTAAAATGTGACCTCAACATGACCCATGTCCCATTTTAATTTTAAAAGACCGAAAAGTGGCATTTCATTTCAAACCGCTTACCTTCTTGTTCCAACTAGAGAAGAACGCAGCGGCACCGAATGGTCTGCTGATTCCAAGGGTGAAAATATGAACGTATTCAGCGACAGCGTTGGCGAGTTTGTTGACTGGCATTGGCTCTCTGTATTCTTTCAACCATTTGACAGCTTCACCACATGCATAGTCCTGTTTTCAGTATTGAAAATTTTTACGATATAAAAAACCTTCAATGAGAAACCATCTGGGTACAGTCCCGAAACAGCGACACCGACGTTGTCGTTGCAGTTGAACATACGAGGATTAGCGTTCTGAATGCATAAGGTTTCATTCTTTCAGAAATCAAAACTTACATCAACATGGAGCTTGGAGGTGATAACCTTGTCTACTGCAGTTACCACTCCGTTCTTTCCTCTCAAAGCGATCATGGTACCAGCATTGTCAACAGCCTTCTGGGCGTATTCAACTAAATAATCGAACCTTTCAAAAAATCGATTTTAGATTTACCTTGGAAGATTCTTCCATCTGGAGAGAATGTTGATGCAGCCAAATCGTAACCGGTACCGATAGAACTCATTGTGCTATCTGAAATGAGCTGTTTATCACAGTGAGAGATATTTAAGACGAAGATAAATTGTATATACATGCGGATCACCACCATAGATAAAATTATTGAAGACAATCGTACACAAAATAGTCTTTTCTGCAGAGAAATAGCAAATTTTCAAAATAGAATGATGATTTAAATATAGTAAATCGCCACAGGGTCTCGTTTGGCCACAGGCGAAACAGTGCTGCTAACTGAGAGACGAAAAGATGCAGAGACAATGATGTGCCTTCAATTTTTCGTTTTATTTTTATATTTTTTTCTTGGCGTACTTTCGACTGTTAATCGTTCAGGTAACAAAATGGTTAGTGTAGACACAAAACCAAAGAAGTCGAAAGGAAAAAAGAAGGTGAAGAACGTACTAGAGAAGAAGGCCAAAGGTTTGAAGCTCAACAAAGTTGACAGGAAGAAGATTGTTAAGGTTTTATTCATTTTTGTCCGTAACTTTAATTATAATTCAGATCCAAGAAAAGCAAGAGTTCAAGTCAAAAGTAGACAAGGTTGTAAAGGAACAGCTCGCGAAGATCAGAAACACCAGCACCTCGATTTTCAGTAATGATGAGGATACCCGTGATTCCGTTTGTACTGAGTCTTCTTTTGGAAGTCAACCTGCAAAGAAACTCCCGAAGAAAAGAGTTAGTTTTCTCAGTCTTCAACATATTTCATTTCCGTTTTAAAGGTTTCATTCTCCGGGAACCTCGAACACACGAAGGTCTTTGATAAGACTATACACGATGTGAAAGCCAAGCCATCTATTGCTTCACCAGGAAGGAGTATTCTCAAGAGCAAGTTGAAGAAGAAGAAGGTAGTTTTAAACAAATTTTTTTCTGTAATAAATTATTTCAGAGAACTCTCAGCGATTCGGAAACTCCAGCACCGTCCAAGAAGGTGAAGATAGTTAAGGTAGCCGAGAGTCAGGAAGAGGAAGCTGATACCGAAGAAAAGGAAGCAACTGAAAAGAAGGCATCAGAAATGATTGTCAAGAAAAAGCGACCCACTATCACAGTATGACTTTAATATTTTGATTTTAAAAAGTAAACTGTTCAGGTGACGAAATCTGTCAAAGAACAACTTCTGAAGATGGACAGGAAAGAGCGCAAGGCATTCTTGAAAAAACTGAAGAGTGAGAGGAAACCAGAAGGAGCTCGAGCTCAACAGTGTAAGCAACTTTGGGAGAAGATCCGAAGGTTTGAGTATCACGAAAATTGTTCCAACTATTTGTTTCAGCTCAAAAACTCCAGTTGCCGAGAAAGATGAAGCAGTTCACAAGCTCGTCGGTCTCGTTAAAGGACACGCAGCCAAGTTGATCTACGCTCATGATACCAGTAGAGTCATCGAGTGTTTGGTTTCTACTGATCGTGAAGGAATCATCAACAATCGTGAGTTTTTCCGTTATGAGTGAATGAAATCGTCTCATAATCTTAAAAATAATTAACAAAGAGTACCTAATATCTTTTTTCTCATAGTTTCGCATACATTCAAATCAAACAATACCATTCAGTATTCGATGAACTGACCCCAGAACTCGTTAGAATGTCCAAGAACAAGTACTCGAAGTTCTTCGTGAAGAAGATGTTGAAGATTGGGTGAGTCAAAATCAGATTTTTTGTTGATAAATGTTTTCAAGATCCAAGGAACAACGAGAGATCATCATCAACGCTTTCCGTGGACATGCTGTAACCTTGTTCAGGATTTCCCATGCTGCTGAGGTTTTTTTTTAGTAAATTTCGAAAAATAATCAATAAGTTATCAAATCCCTAAATTTCTAATGATGAATGAAGCATGCATGAAACCCGAAAAAAATATTTTGATCAAAAATTGCATAACTAGTTTTTTTCAGGTTCTCGAATATGCCTACAACGACTTCGCCAATGCCCATCAGCGATTCAACATTGTATCCGAGTTCTACGGAAAGGAGTTCGTTCTGTTCAGAGTGAGATTGTTCATTTACACCACATACATGTTAATTTGACAGTCTGACGAGCCAAAAAGCCTTTCTGACATCATCGCCCAAGAGCCAAGCAAGAAAAACATTATACTCGGACATCTTGAAGAGACGATTGATGCAATCCATGGAAAGTGAGTTTTTGGTTGTTTTTATGAACGAAATCGTTAAATAAGTTGAAATTACGTTAGTTCAAAAATACACATGACACTGCTGCGGAAGTTATAGAATTTTTCAATTAAGAAAATGATCCGATTTGAACTTATCGAGTGACTTTTTCTACAGAGAAACAGTCCGTCTCTCACTGGCCCACAAGCTGA
The DNA here is from genome assembly GCA_963978915.1 of Caenorhabditis parvicauda. Taxonomy (NCBI): domain Eukaryota; kingdom Metazoa; phylum Nematoda; class Chromadorea; order Rhabditida; family Rhabditidae; genus Caenorhabditis; species Caenorhabditis parvicauda. The sequence continues at coordinate 13,531,641 of OZ022251.1, read as the reverse complement.
TGCTCGACTACTTTGAGAATGCTGACACCGAGAAGAAGACGAATATGTTGGATTCGTTGAAGGACAAGATCCCAGAGTTGATTCACACGCCAGACGGTTCTAGACTCGCCATAAAGCTCTTGTGGTTCGCTCCATTGAAAGACAGAAAGGTTTTTTTTAAATTCTAATTCTGTGTAATTTCTCGATTTACGGAAATCATAAAACTGACTTCTATCGATTCATCGTTTTTATTCGCATTGAAGTTTATTTTGTGTTAAACAACCATTCTACTTACACTTCGTACTTTGAAATTATCTTTTCGTTCCTAGTCATTAGAACGATCATATGAAAAATGTTATTCTACTTTATAACAATTCTGCTTTTTGGGATTTCCTTATGAATTTATCGTTTTTCACTCGTACTAATGAACATTCTTCAGCTCATCGTCAAGAACTTCAAAGATCTCTCCGTCAAGGCAGCTCTCGAACACTATGGTCACCGCGTGCTGTTCGCAATCTTCGACACTCTTGATGATACTGTGAGAGTGAACAAATTTATCATCTCGGTATGTTTTGTAGTCATTTAAAGAATCACAATTTATGATTCAGGAGCTCTCCAATGAGATCAAACGTCTTGTTGATGACGAGTGGGGAGAGAAGGTTCTGCATTATCTCGTTCACCCAAGAGACGGAAGAGGTATCGACAAGAGGGAAATTGCATTCTTGAAGCAGGTATGATTTCTTCTATCGTCTTCAGCGTTATCGAAAATCCTAGAACCCAGTCAGACCTTACAATTTCGTAGGTTCTTGGTAGCATTCCCAACAGAGTTGCACGGAAGTAAAATTTTTCAAAACAGAAGTCGGAAGTGAAAAAAAGGACGGAAGTCGGAAGTAGAATTTTTTCAACGGTAGTCGTGAGTGCAAAAATGTTTAAAAACCCCGAAACAGGTGAAGGTAATTCCTGACTGAGTAGAAACGATTTCACGGTTTTTTCGTCATTTTTCACGAAAAAATTTTTTGACGGAAGTCGGAAGTAGAATTTGTTAAACGGAAGTCGGAATTCCGTGCAACTCTGATTCCCATGTTAGACTAAAAATTGCATAAATTCTTTTGAATCATTCCAAAAGCTTGTCTTATAGATTGATTTTGACAAAAATGCTCATTTTAGGGTGATCACAACGAGTACTCGAAGAAGGAAGCAAAGGTCCGTTATGCAGAGCTGTATGCTGGAATCACGGAATCTTTGTACCCCTATCTGGCCGCCAACATGCAGAGTCTGATTTTCGAACAGAACAAGGCTAAATTCGTTGTGGCGTGTCTTGAAACTACCAGTGAGTGTTGCAGTTTTCAAAAAAAAAAATGATTTCGGGACGTAGAGTATGATTCAATACAAATTACATAACTAAATTTCTTATTTTTCCTCCATTTCAGGCGAGTACGACTTGTTCGATCGTCAAGTACCAAAGGAGAACCGAATCGAGTGCAACAAGGCTATCGTCGATATTTGCAAGAGAGAATTCATCCCAATGGACCCAGAAGGACTGCACATCATCGAAAGCCCAACTGGAAACTTTGCCCTGATGGGAGTTTTGAGGTTTTTTTTGTCTCCAAACGATTTTTAAATTAAAGTATCTCGCTTCAAACATAAACGCGCGAAAATTCACATGAAAAGTTCATTGTTTGACCTGCTTAACACATCTGGATGTGAATTACGCTGAAGGTCGATTCTGCTAATTTTTTTTCCAACTCTGAAAATGGTGTTGTTGACATTTTTAGAATGTTAGACTGCGAAATTATGTTCTAACTAGGGTTTTATAAAATTTGATATGAACTGCAAAACAACATTTCCAGAGGAGACAAGGACTTGCCAGACGATGAGAAACTCTCGACAGCCATAACAGACACGATAAACAAGAAGGACCTCGGAACATGGATCTCGTGTAATAAGGTGAATTTATGTTGTCATAACACATTGATTTCATGCAAACACTGAATCATAAAAGAGAACTGTCAATCTTGTGTAGATAACAAGTGAGGAAATGACAACTTTTGTCGGTATTACTCATAATTTTGCATTGAAGTTGACGATTTTGATAACGTGTTTTTGTAGAAGTAGTCATGAAGATCGGTCAAACTGTAGAACGGAGTCAGCCAATGACTCTTTCATAAAAACCGCAATTGAAACACAAGACATTATTCTGGATATAATATTTAGGATAGACTCTTTCGTTGTTCATGACCGCAAAATATGAGACGTAATTAGCCAAAAAGTCAGACAATAACATTATCGAGGAAAACACTCTTGTAATTCCAAAAAAAATTCAAAAATAGTTTTTAGTGGAATATTTGTAAATACGAGCAAAATAAGCATAACATTTTTTTCACAGAATTGTACTCTGGAATTTTTTGTTTTTTGGAAACAGAAAGTATCAAAGATTTTAGTACCGTGATGTTTGATGATCGGTGAACACTACTGAACATATTCGGCCGACGTAAACAACGTAATCGGAACCCCAAAAGTGTGTACTTTAGGGATGTCACGTGCTATTGAAAATGCTCCAAATCGGAAGTGCATCGACCCAGGCGGCAGTAAAGGGATGTATCAACAGGAAACAACTGGACAGATATTCATCGAAGGGAGCCATCCTGCTGAGGAACTATCTCGATGGAAAGCACTAATCGATACCATGAATCTCTTACTTCAGTTGTTTCGAACACCCCCAAAACGGTTCCAAGTGGTTCTTGCGATGAGCAAACTCAAACACTTTTATTGTTCTTTTTTTTCTTCCTTTGTTGTGTGTTGCAAACGTTATCTTCACCTTCCGGCCAAAAATCACTGAACGTTGCACAAAAATGTTGATTTGTTGTTTTTTTATAGTTTTACATCCGTTGTTGAATTTTATAAAGAAAGTAAATAATAATATTCATTTCGGTGGACATTGTGTACTTGGGAAGGTGCTGGGGACGGACACATCGCCGGATTCGGCACGGACGCCACGAAGGAGGAAGTCGACGATTTTCTTTGATTCGGCGTCGATTGGATTAGATGGGATAGAATTGGTCTGACGGTCGAATTCCGCGTACGGGGCACCGTTTGGGCGATCCATTTCGAGAAATGACGCATCTTAGAGCAAGTTTAATGCGTTGACGTTAATAAGGAAAGTTTTTTATTTCGAATAGCATTAAATTCGGTTCTCTTAGTTTGGTAAACACGTTTTAATGAGATCAAAGTATTTTTGCAGAATAAAAATAAATTTTGACGACATTTCTGCATTCTAACAGGAGGTATAATGCACAAGCCGCTCAAGTTGACGACAATTATTTTTATTTCACTATTCACATAGCTTCCTCTACCTGTAAAAAAATCTGGCCTCTGTAAATCGGTTACTTAGTACTGTAGCAGTTTCGCCTTGAAACACAAGAACGATTAAGTGATGCGCCTTTAATTTCAATGAACTGTAAGTAAGAATAATAAATTAAATCCACAAAGATCTAACTGTTCGTTGTGAGAGTTACCGTACTCATTCTGCAAAATTGAGATTAGAGCGCGTTTGAAAACGGCCATGCTTCTAGCGATATATGTGCTATTTTCTTTTCGTCTTTATTTTGAAGTTCAAAAGTTGTGTTTCAGGAATGAACCGTGTCTTCAGAAGCGGACTCACCACTGTCAGATGCTCATCAAATGTCAGCATCCCACCACCAAACACGGTCACCCCACAAAATGCGAAGTTTGATAAGCTTACGCACACTGGACAGGTTGGCTTAGCTAAAAATAGTCTTGCACTATTGTTTTTAGGCTTGGGATCAATCCGACTACAGACTCCAAAGATTTGAAACTGCTCCGAAGCAGGTGAGTTTTTTATCAGAGGAATAGTTTTTGAATTTCCAAAATGAAATGATTTGTGGTAGTTGAAAATGATGAACTACACGTTATAAGATTGACGAAAATCTGAACAGAGATACAGCAAGTTTTGGTTACAGTTTCATGATCGAGTTGTATCGCAGCGTAAAAATCTCGTAGAAACTTCGACAGTTTCTGCGGTCAAACAAGAAACATGTTTTCTTTTATTTTAAGATGCAATTCACAGGTCAACCCAAACGTCGCTGCGCACCTAATCGCCCAGAGAGCCCCAGAAGACTGTGGAGACAAGCGTGTCACCTACTGTGACGGTGGTCATCCTGCCCTCGGACATCCAAAAGTTTACATTAACCTTGTGAGTATTTTTCAAAATCAGTTTTGAAAAAACATTCGGAAGTAAAATCTTGAATAAAATTCGAAAAATGCTGAATGTCGGTTGAAGGCTGGTGTTGAACTTCAAGTTTCACGTCAATCTTTCCGTGCGCTGCATAGCGGAACAAGAACTTAAGATGACTTTCAGGACAAACCAGGAGTTCACGCATGTGGCTACTGCGGCAACAGATTCTACAACTCGCACGTGACCCACGGAAAGGACCTCGAGATTCAGCACCTCAACTGTTAGAGAAGTTTTCGCGTCATCATAATTGTGTCTTGATAGAATTCTAGCTATTTCTGGGATAAACATTGTATTTTAGAAGATTTCGATAGCATAAGTGTTTTTTTTCAAAACTAGCTCAAAAGTTGTTCAGATTAGTCCAGAAATGGTTTAGCGAGTAGAATTTACGATTTCGTTTGAAATAGGAGATGGAGTGATGGCTGTTTGAGGTCCCACACTTTCTATGCGTATAGTTTTTCGTCGCTGTTCAGTATTTTACTGGGAATTGAAGGATGAAAATTCTTCAGCGTAGAAATTTATTATTTTTTCTTTTTTTTGATTATTTCTTTGAAGTTTGTTAAAACTTGACACCGAGGGTGCCTGTCCCAAGTCCGCGAATCTGTCATTTTCAATTCCCCCCAAAAAATTTTTGTCCTGACGAGGAACGGGTATACAATGGACTTTAAAACAAACAAAGTTGTCCGGAAATAGTGGGTCAGAGGGTAGTTTGACACACGTGACTTTCAATTCAACCGATGTGCAAGCTGAGTCAATACTGTAGGCGTGGGAAGATTGTTTAGAGACAAGAAGGACACTGCACTGTGTATTTTTATTTTGAACAATGGAAGCAACTTTCTGTTTATATACCTATTGAGCTGTACTGTGTCCAAGAGTGACGCGATGTCGGAAGTGATCGAAGATCTAAGCATAAGAGGAAAGAGTTTGTGCCTTATCTTACCTAATCCCTATCTTGAAAACAAGGTGGTCAGCAGACAATGACTCTTCTGGAAGTTGTCGAACGCTCACAAGAGATTCTCAGGAGAGCGAGTGATTTACACTAACGTTACACAGAAAAAGCAAAAATCCTGCATTCCTATGAGATCCGATCCAGCGACCTCTACAAGCCTAGAAAGTAGTATTGCGCTACATCTTGAAAACACTCCGTGGAAAGCATTTTCTTCCGCTAAATGAACTTCATTCAAAATTAAAATGAAAAAATAGCAACAATCTTGCATCCCTATGAGATCCGATCCAGGGAGCTCTCGCTCTACAAGCAACGAATGTCTTACTGCGCTACATCTTGAAAATGCTCCGTTGAAAGCATTCTCACCCTCTACTTAATCTTCACTCCAAATGAAAATGAAAAAAAGCAAAAATCCTGCATCCCTATGAGATCCGATCCAGCGACTTCTCGCTCTACAATCTTCAAAAATCACACTGTAGCGCAGTGAATTCTTTCAAGTGAGTTGCAAAAACTTCCTCGCGGATAGAACCAGTGACCTTTCTCCCTACACTACTCGGAATTCACACTTTTCCAAAAAAGGAGATGAAAAACAAGACATAAAAATGCTAATGGCTGTCGCGTTCAAACAACCATCAGAAACATAAAAGTGGTTATCGACAGGCTGCAAAACTTTGTTCACATTAATTCTTGTAAGTACCAACATTATAAACTGCAACTGCTCAAGCTCACATAGCTTCCTCTACCTGTAAAAAAGTCTGGCCTCCGTAAATCGAGTACTGTTAGTACCGTAGCAGTTTCGCCTTGAAATACAAGAACGATTTAAGTAATGCGCCTTCAATTTCAATGGACTGAAAGTAAGAATAATAATTTAAATCCACAAAGATCTAGCTGTTCGTTGTGAGAGTCCCGACCCTACCCTACTCATTCTGCAAAATTGAGATTAGAGCGCGTTTGAAAATGGCCATGCTTCTAGCGATATATGTGAAGCTCTGTAACGTTCAGTAGGAAAAGTGGCATTATTTTTTTGTGAAATACTGTTATTTCCCATATTTCCGCAGCTTCCTTTACTTGAGTTACTCGATCAACTCTTGAGCATGCACTGCGTACAGGAAAGTGCAATTCCCGGAAAAAGGACCCCAATTTTTGGAAGAATTTTAACATAATTTGGAAGTATATAACATAAAGAATCAAAGCAGAAAAACTAGCACGCTTTTTGTGAAACACTGTTAGTTTCCACTTTTCTGGATCTAACTCACAGTACGATGTATAGGAGAAGAAACTTGCTGGCACTGTTTTCATGAAACGGGGTATAAGGTCCCTGCTTATTACGTCGTTCCACATGGCCGTACTACGTTCGACAACACAACAGCTTTTATGTCTTGTTTTTCGTTCTCTCCGAAGGGCAATCAAAACAACAGGGGTGTTTAGTATGATTTGAGTAAGATTGAGCACCGTTTACAACCGCGGTCGCGTAAACGCGTTGCGTTGCCCTTTGCGCCCACGTTTCGAAAATATAAATCATCACACCCACTAAGCCCTTGATAAGAAATCGGAAACGCGATAAGAGTCCCCGTCCGATCTTTTGTGCTAGCCAGGTTAGTGTTAAATTAAGCCGAATGTCTAATTGGATGAAATTCTCGAAATGGACGTCATCTCAGACTCCCTACGGTGCTAATTATTCCACTTGAATACCGAGGCGTCATCAGACGTCTTTTCGGCGATCTTTGTGTTGCGGCGCGGTCCGACAACGCGGTTCTTGCCTCGTATAGCCGCAAGAAATCGCCTCTCTAAAAGAGATAATTAAAGAACGACGCGTCATTGTGAATCGAGTTAAGCTGTGCGGGGGAGGAACTTTGAGAGATTCTTCTCTTTTTTCCTGCAAGATAGAAGGATTCGAAAGTTGTAGAGCAGTGAGTCACAGAAGGTTGGGGGAGCGAGAGGTCGCTGGATCGGACCCCTTGTAGAGAAAACTTTTTTGCTTCATCAAAAGTTCTTGGTAAAACTCAATTGTTCTCTGGGACATTTTTTTTCACACATTTCTGTCAGAATAGCCAATCGGGAGATTTAGTGCAGTGCGATTTTCGAGGATACCAGAGCGAGAGATCGCTGGATCGGATCCCAGAGGGAACATGATTTTTGTTTTTTCATGAAAATTCCTGGACCAATATTTCGAAGCATTCTCTGAGCTCTCACATTCCTCGAAAACTTGTGTTTTTTCGTTCCGAACATCCAGAACGGCTAATGAAGAATTCGCTGTTTCGAGCTCATCAGGAGCCACCATTTCACGCCTTCATTAGAATGTTAATGGATGCTCTTAGTGAACCTCTTGTTCTTTTCTATTACGTTCAAGAAGATGCGGAAGGTTTCCAATGAGTGGTCTGAAATTGACTTCGATGGCGTCATGGTGAGAAACCGAGGTGTTGAATCTGAATGGGGCTTGGGGTTAAAAATAGGTGGAACAACAACAGAGACAGAGAAAGAAAAACTACTTCCTCTGTTATGCACACACTTCTAATGGCAACTTTTTTTCAAAAATCAATATCGTCTAAAAAAAATGAAAGATTATGTATACGGTATATGTGGGATACAACTACAAAACCTCAACAACCAAATTTGAAGATGTCTATATGAAGAGATTTTTTCAACATATAAAGACTTCTAACTTGAGACCCCTGGTTACTTCCCAAAGATCAGTTATATGTTTGTTGGAGTACTCCAACAGCCGTGTTATGTTTCATAGGAATGTGATTACTAAAAAAAAAACTGCGCCGCGCTTGGATAGAAACGTGTCAGGCATATCCGAGCGAGGTTCACCTTCCGAAAGACGTTTGAACTTTCTCGGAGAACGGGTTGTGAAACAAAAGTTAGTCATCGCGATTCTTTAAAGAACAGTACACATCATGCTACGTTCGGTGAATTCATGGAACGTTCGAAGTCCCAAAAAACGTCTTCTTGGCTGAACCTGTAGGAGAAAGGACATGGATCACTGAAAAACATTGTCTAGATTCGATCAAGAAACCCATTTACCCTCTTTCCACTTGATTCATGAACCCTAGAGGTCTCTTTCAGAAGAAACACCTCCGCGTCATTATAAATAACTAGAATTATAATATTTTCTGTTCATATATGATTCCAGTTGTTTTTAGAATCAAGATCATACTCATTAGGCTCTGAGAATAGACGTCTGGCCGGGCATTCTAAGGTTGTGTAAACTGGAGCAACGGATCCGACGACGTCTTAATTCCAATGAACTTCAAAGTGCAGAAAGGTTGATATCGTTTTTCAATGAAATTGCGTGCAACGAGAGTTTATTGCTGAGTCGACCATTGATGACGTCTGCTCGAGTGGGGTGACCGGCGAACAACAACAACTGACGGGAATATGCAGAAACTGCATTTTATCGACGGGATAATGCAGAATTCTTGAATTATTGAGAGTTTAAGTCATGTTAGGTGCAGTATTTTTCACTCGAAACCCTCGAATGCTAAAGATTCCGACATTTAAAAAAAAGCAAATTTTATTATGCAAACTATGAAAAATGCAATCATATGTACACAACTCGTATGGATGTTTTTTCAAAGTGGGACCGTAAGTTTAAAGCGAAGTGACCGGAAGATCGTTAAGCAAAGGAAGGGGGAGGACAATCTAGACAGATGTAGTCCATCTTCTGCCACCGTCAGTCGACACAGATTCAATTATCTCATCTTCGTCATCTGTAGCGTCGAACGATTCCCATTTCTTATCCACCGATAGAATTTTGAAGGTGTTTGACAGTGTAGTTGGGGCTGGGATGGGTTCCGTTGTTGCTTTCTCCTTTTTCGTGCTTAATCGACGTCCGGCTGGTTCGGAAGCGGTTCTGCTGTTCACTGAAAGAATAATAATTTAGTGAAGGTAGAAAAAGCAAAACATTATTCTCAGGCGGGAATCGAACTTTCCTCTTCTCCACCAACTGCGCCGAGCATGAAAAGAAAACTTACATTCTTGTTCGGTCTTTCCTCGCTTGGAAGTCCTAATGACGCTTCTTCTAATAGCGCCATATCCGTTTTGAGTGGACGATATCAAGAACTTTGGCTGTTCCTTCTGTCCTTTGTTATGGTTCTCATCAATCTCTTCGGCGGATCCACGATTCTTGCTTGGCCAGACGAACCATTTGGGTTCATTTTTCACTTCGATGACCTAAATAAGGAAAGTGCGTTGGGGAGAAACGAACGGATGGACGTTAAGCGTAAACAACGTTCCCCCTTAGCCATAACAATGCATCCAATATTACACCCTCTGCTATATAGAACACCCAGTAGTAGTAGTAGTACTCTAAGGACAAGCAAACACGATGTAGTACTTACAAAGTATAATCAATTTCGGCTAACGCTAGTCACGACATATGGCGCAGAGCCAAAAAGGTCAACGAGAGCGGGTCAAATCGGGTAATGTAACTGACCTGGAATCTGAAGTCCCTCTTCGGTTTTGTTGGAGTTGCCTGGGAAGGTTCGTAGCATGAATACTGAGCCGATCCTCCGGCATTGTTGTTGTTATTGTTGACACAAACTTGGATCATTTCTGAAAGATGGTTGGTGAAGAACTGTGGATCAGAAGGAGAATGCAGAGGAGAAGGAGTCTTAAAAGGACAAAAAAGTGTTTGTGGGGGTGTTGAACGATGAGAGAATGTTTCCCAGACCCAGTCATACATAATCATATGTAGACATTCCATGTTCTTATGTATAATTATGATGATGTGACATCTTCTTGCGACATCTCCAGGACAGCATAATGCGTCATCCCGTCTGATCTGACAAATCAGGTAATGTCGAGAATAGTTAGTACTTGGATCAATGCATTAACTTGTGTGCTCAATCGAGTAGCAAAAAGGGACAGTGGGCCTGGGAGAATGTCGGTATTAAAACAGGTGGGGGATGGCGCCAAGAGAGGCGGGGCAGAGGAGGCGGAGCCTCATGTGATGTGTCTATGTGTGTTTGAGAGTTTGTTTATGATCACCGTGTCACAAAAAGAACAACTCGTGAGCCGGTCAACGTGATGATAACATAGGTCAGAGACTGGGACAGCCTCGGGTTCGGTCTCGCTGGAGGAGTTTTGCATTTTCCAGAGAGCGTGTTTGGTAAAAATTGCCGGGGAAAATTGCCCAGTTCGAGAATACCACAAAATATCCCTTTTTCATTTGCATGGTATAATGGGTCCCACAGTAGTGTCCCATCCAAAAGGTCAAGAGTTCGATCCGGGAGGAAGGATTTTTGCATTTTCAAATAAGTAAGGCTTCCGCTTCCCTCAAAGTCTTTGTTACATCGGATTTGTGTTTCGATGCAACATGATAATCCCACATTGAGGCTCGTTTTTTGATGAGTTTTTTCTTCATCCCATATATCTAGCAAAAAGTCTGACCGATTTCAAACTCGCGGCAGTCGCATTTTTGTAAAATGAGTACGGTAGGGTCGGGACTCTCACAACGAACAGTTAGATCTTTGTGGATTTAAATTATTATTCTTACTTTCAGTCCATTGAAATTGAAGGCGCATTACTTGATCGTTCATGTATGTCAAAGCGAAACTGCTACGGTAACTAAGTAACCGATTTACGGAGGTCAGACTTTTTTACAGGTAGAGGAAGATATGTGTTCATAGGTTTGATATGTATGGTCTAGTGGGTCCCGCGCAGGTGTCTCATCCAAAAGGTCAAGGGTTCGATCCGGGACGGAGGGATTGTTGCAGTTTCCGGTGTTTGTAGTTTCAGTCTGGATGCACCGGAGTTCATATCATCACGAGCACAACCGGCGCCACGAACCTTGGCGCCAGTTCAAATTTAAAGCAAACAGAGACAGGAGGTCAGCAGATAGCACTGATAGTAGGTTGTTCGAACAAATTAAGTGTAATACTCTGTCCGATAGGTAATTTCAAAGACATGAGGCCAGTTCTATGGTTATAATGTGAATTGGGAGAAAAAAACAAAAAAGAGGAACCCCCGACAGAGATCGAACTCCCCTCCTATATGACCATGGTAAAATTCACACCCCACCACACTATGGACACCAAACTGAAGTACTTGCAACTAAACCATTTTTCCGATCAAAATGAGTGTGTGTGTAACAATCTGTTTCGCAAAGACTTTCAAAGACGAAACATACAAAGTCGGAAACTTCTATTATCAGCAATGATCGAGTTCAATACACGGTCTCGTGAGAGGAGGTAGTTCCTAGTAGGCAGTTTTTTTTGAGGAGTTGAACAGATGATAAGAAAGCGAGCAAGGGAATACCGCAACATTTAGTTTCAGCTGGAGAGAAAACTCTCTCTCTCTCTCTCTCTCTCTTTCTCTTTCTCTCTCTCTCTCTCTCTCTCTCTCTCTCTCTCTCCCTCTTCAAAAAAACCCCAGTATAGGTTGGATGAAGTAGAGGCGAACCCAGAAAAGCCCCACTGAAACTAATTACGGGCCCATGTGAAGGCATCGTTTTTAGGGACCGAGGACTCTATTCATTCCGCCTCTTCATAGCAGAAACCCTATGTGAAGTAGTGCAAATCATTCTTCCGGGGGCGGCGAAAAGGCAAAAGACCGCGGTGGGGATCGAACCAGGCTTCTCAGACTGGTCTCTTGATTCATTAGAGACACAATAAAAATAGGTCTACCGGTTCCATGAACAAAGATAAAAGTTGAAAACATCGTCACTTTAAGAATCAAACAATCAATTCGGGTTATAGGACCTTTCGATAACATTTATCATCATCTTCTGGTCAGTTTTTTGAGGAGTAAGAACTGGTTGTGCCTATGTGTGCTGTTGGTTATTATATTTTCACGTGCTAGGGTACAATTATTGTATCTTCTAGTGATGATTGAGTCATTGTATGAGAGAGAGAGGGAGAGAGAGATAGCGAGAGAGAGAGAGAGAGAGAGAGAGAGAGAGAGAGAGAGAGAGAAAGAGAGAGAAGAGAGAGAGAGAGAGAGAGAGAGAGAGAGAGAGAGAGAGAGAGAGAGAATCTTCAAAAAACATATTCTCAATGCAAGAAATCACGAGTCGATAAGAAACCTTTCAAAAATCGTTTATCTGCTCTACGAAAATCATAGATCCATCGTGACCGGTCGGAAGCTTGAGAAATGGTGTTTTCTTTCATTAAATGTCTCTAAAGAAAAGTACGGGCAAACAAGCAGATTACAACAGGAGTGGTTATGAAGTTCGTGTCTTTGTTACATGGTCGAATTATGGTTACCGTATACTTTGCGAATCAATAGAAATGAGGAACAAGTGTACACTAGAAACTGGAAATGATATAGACCTTGCTGATGATATATTCATATCAATTAGATTGATTAACGGCTACCCCAAAAATACTGATATTGTGGGGGAGTGAGGGGGCTGGTTCGAACCGTCTCGGAATCGGGGATTTTGTTTTATCTTGAGTGATGAAAATCTTGGACTTTACCTAAATTATCCATGAAACGAAGAAAGTAAAACTTGTGAATACACCTCAAGGGTTCGATCCTTGCAAACCCACTTTAATTTTTGCTTTTTTCGAAAGATTAAAAAGACACGCGAACTACAATGTATTAGGTTCGTCTACACCTGACGACCTCCACTTTTGTTTTTTTCGGAAAACAGTTGACGAACCCAGAAAGTACTTTTCTTATCTTATTTTGGCATGTCTTAATGACAACACGTGTTCAGAAAAAGGATAGAGAGAGAGAGAGAGAGAGAGAGAGAGAGAGAGAGAGAGAGAGAGAGAGAGAGGTTCAGAATCTGGAATAACCCTCCAGAATCCAAACTTCTTTCGGATTATCATGTTTTTATCACTCATCTTAATCACCGGAAGTTGCTTGCGACGATACGGCTTCTACGTATCACAGATTAATTTACATATGCAACCATAAGCCGACCCACGCTACGGTAGGCCTCATGGACACGTGACTTCGGTATTGTGGTTAGGTGCTAGGTACACCACCCATGATTAGGCATGGGCATATTGCCAATCATTGGCAGTCGATTGGCAATGCAACTTGTTATAACACCATCGTCAACGTTAAGAAGGCCTAGAAATCAAAATCCAAGGCAATTGCATTTGCAATCGACAGCCAATGATTCGCAATATGCCCATGCCTACCCATGATATCAAGGTTCAAACCCGCTAAGATGAAGTCGGTTTTGCTTTTTTGAATTATTGCAAAATTTAGAAATAAGAAAAAGTGAATCATGATAAGCAATTGGATAAAAAAATGACGTCAACGTCAGAAATTTTCAAAAAATCGAAGAGAACATTAATAAGGTTGAGGAATTTTTGAGAAAGAAGTGTGAAAAATCTAATTTAAGGAGACTTTTGTCAAAAGATTTGATAAAAACGTGAAGAAGGGTCACGTTTTCGAGACGTGTCAAACGTGGAATATGCGAATCTCACGTGAAACGTGATGTCCACGTCTGTTAAAATGAATAAAGCATGGATGGACACAGGCAATTCAAGTGATACTTGGTTGTTTGTTCAGGGCTTGTACAATATATTGTACATAGAGAGAGAGAGAGAGAGAGAGAGAGAGAGAGAGAGAGAGAGAGAGAGAGAGTGAGAGAGAGAGAGAGAGAGAGAGAGAGAGAGATTTGATAGAAAGTGCATCTCTTTCTCTCCAACAGTTCCTCTAATGGATGTTTGCTCAAACCAGTGAGCTGGCGCCATTTCAAAGATTTACTGGCGCCGAGCATTATTTGTCTGGTCAGCCGCGTGAGACAATCTGCTTCTTCATCTGTGAATTTTGGATTCCGGGCGATGCGGAGCGATGCGACGCGGAAGAGAAACGTGGATTTGCAAAAGTTAAAGATCGGAAACTGTGCTCGAATTTGAATAAGAGAGCTCTCAGCACGAGGTAGTGTTTCGAAGTGGGAGAAGTTAGACAGTCATAGAACCTGCAAAAGTGTGTGAAACAAACAGAGGGAAGAGAGTCAGACAAACGGTGCGAAAAAGGTGATGGTGATGATAATGAGATAGTATGCGAAAAAAAAAG
>OZ022251.1:13507482-13512482 GCA_963978915.1 Caenorhabditis parvicauda | reverse complement strand
CCTATGGAGATCGGTGGTCAGTTGTGACAAGAGCTAGTTCAACTGACTTTTGAGCGTAGCGAGTTGACATGAAGAAAATTATGGATATTATAGGAGAAGTCATTTTTAAGCGTAGAGAGGTTCAGACTATAATTCAATGAGTGAAGCGAGTTTGTAACTAAAAAAATATTTATACAAACCGAGCAAAGTCCAACTTTCTTTTCGAAAAAAGTGAAAAAAATAGAGAATCTAATCATGAAATTTCCTTTGAGCGTAGATATGAACATAGCGAGACTCTATGATCAGTTTTTGAAAAATCATGTGGCATCAGCTTCAAAAACTCCTGAAGGGGTCCTATGTTTCTCGATTGAGCTCAGAATGATAGAGTAGGACCCAGATACTGCTAGGACTACCTATTTCCAGAGTTCAGGACCAAAAACTGTATTAGTTAGTACTACGGGTTGGTGATTCAGTGCTGTGTGTATACAAATGTACAACGAGCATACACGTGAAGATGACTAAAACGGGGCGTTCTGGTCCTGTTAAACTTCTTCTTCTTCTTCAACTCGACCATGCAAATATTTGTTTCCGTGTTCGGTAAATTGTCAATATTGCGTGTTTTTCCACGTCAAGGGACAGTCCGTCCTGTTGACTTTTTTTCTTGCAAATCGGCATCATCTTCCACGTGGAAGGCCGTGTGTTGCAAGCTTGTGACGTCACAATTCTGTCTCTGTCTCTCTATGTCTCTCTGTCTCTCTATGTCTCTCTGTCTCTCTCTGTCTCTCTCTCTCTCTGTCTCTCTCTCTCTGTCTCTCTCTCTGTCTCTCTCTCTGTCTCTCTCTGTCTCTCTCTGTCTCTCTCTGTCTCTGTCTCTCTCTGTCTCTCTCTGTCTCTCTTTTTCTCTCTTCCTCTCTCTCTCTCTCTCTCTCTCTCTCTCTCTCTCTCTCTCTCCCCACCAGAAGGGTCACCTTGACCGTAGATCACCGAATTCCGTGTTTGTTGTTTTTTCTTGTCTCAATTCACTACCCAGAAGAGTGCTTCATCCAATTTGGCCAATTTTTCGACTAGATTGAAACAGTGTTTTTTGTTTGCCGAAACATCCGAAAGAACTTTGCAAAAGTGGAGTTGAGTGCTTGCTCGAGTTGACGTCTCTTTTGCGGTGAGATCGGACAATTTCTGAAGTAGAACAGAAGACATAATTACTGTCTGAAAAGATAGAGGTAAAAACTAGGCCTAACCCAAGCCGACGTATCTTCAAAGCGCAGATCGGACGCCGTGAATTTATCATGCTGCCAAACAGATCAAACGAATAACTTTGTGGCTCGGGAATTTCAAAAACACTTCAAGTAGATCAAAATAAAAACTAACCCAACTCAATGAACCAAAATCGGACGCTAAGTTCATGGTTCAGAGAGAATCACGCGGTGCAGGTTATTTTGGGGACACCTCACAATAGACTTCAAGAAGAAGAAGAAGAAGAAGAAGAACCGGTGAACTGGTTTCCAGATGGTTTCTGGCCAGATTTCACGTGTAATTTATTGTCGTCGTTCGTCAAGGAAGCAAGTGACGTCATGTTACATGAAGTCGACATGGAACTGTAACCGGAGGCCTGAGAAACGGGGTTCTAGGTGGAAATGAAGATTTTAGCATAATTTTGTCCAAATTTCTTACGGAAGCCTAACCAGAGCCCTGACTTGTATCATACTCGATACGCTCGTTAGCGAGATTTTAACATTTGTTAGCAATTGTATAAAATTGATACTATAGTGATTTTTTCATAATAAGCTTAGGGAAAGAGGAACAACTTTTGTGAAGAACTAAGTCTCGGAAATTCAAGTACAATCTGCAAAAGCGCAAGTTTATATAGAGCCATTTGCGAATAATCTACCTAATATTTGTCGTTCCATTTCTTTGTATTATGTATCTACTGTTAATAATTGTTTTATAATAAATTTTGTTATTCTATCTCCATGAAGTAAAAATACTCTACCATGTCTCATACTCGCTACGCTCGTTGTAGAACTAAATCTCAAAGGCTGTAGAAACATCTCTGATCTGTGTTCAATAAAAGTAAGATTTTTGTTTTTTTAGTTGAAAAGTGAAGGTTTTAGGAATATTTTGACCTAAATTGATACTAAAGATAATTAATAATTTACTTTGTACTGTACTCGCTACGTTCGTGGTGCCACAAAAACTATACAATTGTGTGTAGTCGGTGTGTTTTTAGCTGTTGTAGGTGGAAGATAGGCTGATTTAATCATTCCTAACTAAAACCTCACATTCGCTACGCTCGTGATTCATCCTCACTGCCCGGAACCGATCCAAAGAATTTTACTCTTCATTCGTTCTTCTTACTACTAACCATTCTTTTCCGTTTGTTTCCTTCCGGGCACAAGTGTTATGAAAACATCAATTGATGTGTGGCGCACCACAAGAAAACATATTTATTTGCATTCTCTCGTCATTTTTGTTTTTTTTCTTTTTGCGGATAATTTTGACCCACATGATCATGAGGGCGAACATTAGTACATTGTTTGTCTACGAGGTCTCTGTAAACATTCTTGACATTCTTGAACTGATGTCAGTTCGTAGTGGTCATGTTGCGGTCGGAAAGCAGTGGAATGGTATTAAATAAGAAGTTGAATTTGATCAAAACGCTAACTTAGAGCATTCAACACTTTGTCGTTGTCTTCAGCATGTTCGAAAACTTATGAGCTTTTAGATTCTTCAAGTTTCAGTGAAGGTCCCAAGCGAAAGCTCTAATTTGGATGGACTCTGAGAATATACTTGGAAGTTCTTTGACCAACCTATCATACACTTGTGATGAGTCTGGAAACTTGTTTAAGGTCAGTTTTATCATACTAAAACTGAATCGAAACAGATGAATTTACCACAAGAATTCATTCAATAATCAGATACACTATTCGATCCATTTCCTCTTGAACCTCGCGAGTTAAAAATGGTTAGAAGCGTCGCCTTGTTCAATCGGAAGGACAACGCCAACTTCAGGTTTTTCTTGCTGGAGAAGATGTAGGATAACTCGATGACAAAGGGTAGCACTGCTGGTTCAATGATCATGACAACTATGGGATAATAAGTTGAATTGTTCAGAATTTCAATGGTTGTTGCGATGAACACTCCCTGAACGTGTTTAGAACAATCTAACATTGTCAACTAACCAACTTCAGTACAAGAATAGGCAGGACCTGCAGGAGTATGAAGAACTCGTGTTTTCCGTTCATGATTACTGAGATTTTTCTCACTTTCAGGAACATTGAGAAGTACGTTGCAGCACAGAATATCAACACTGATCCTTCAATGCAGTGCATTATCTTGAATTTGGTTGAGATTTTGGATGATTGAAAGTAACCTACGTTTGCTAGGAGGTAGACGAAGTTTATTCTTATGGTGAGGGCATTTACTGTAATGGAGACGATTTGTGAGAGAGAGAAAAAAGTCAAACTCACAAAGAATTCCTGTAACTTTAATGAGCACTAAACCATAGAGGTACGATATTGTCGTGGACCAGCTCTTTCTACAAGAATTTAGAATAATTCACAAAATTGAAAACCCACGGATGGAAAACGATCATATTTTTGTGAGCGGGAAAGAAGAATGTTACAAATCTTTGGAAACAGATGATCCCCGTGAGAAGTGTGACGACTGGAGGAAAGACCGTAGCCGATAGAGGGAATACGACATATATGATGAGTATATGATAAATGCCGACAGAAGTAACTTCAATGAAAATCGAAATAGTGGAGAGCACGACTAGTTGTAGAATGAGTATCATCATGGCGTAGTGGCTTAGAACGTTGTAGATGAACGTCTGAAAGCTAGAATCTTAGCCTGAAAACACCCAAAAACCTGATTGATCAAATTTCTTTAGAATTCATGCAAGTTAAGGTACCTTTTCATCACTTTCTCGATTCACTCGCAGTACATAGAAATAGATAGGCGTCAGTACAAGCAATGTCGCTGACCATATGAAAACGACAATGTGAAGAAATAAATTAGTGAAAACTGAAGAGCTGGAAGTATGAAGTTGAGTAGTGTTCGTGTACTCCATTAAACAACACTGGACAGATGATCATTCCGAATTTGTGAAAGTTTCACCTGCTTTTTGCAGAAGAGTGTTGGTTTACTTATTTCCAACTCTTGAACCTCGCGAGTGAAATATTGTTTACAGTGTCTTCCTGTTCAATCTGAAACACAACGTCACTTTCAGGTTTATTCCCCCTATAACTCACAATCTGCAGTATGAGAATAGGCAGGACCTGCAGGAGTATGAAGAACTCGTGTTTCCCGTTTGACATTTCTGGGATGCTTCTTACTTTCATGAACTTTGAGAATTACGTTGCAGCACAGAATATCAAAACGGAACCTTCAATGCCGTGCATAACCTAGAATTTGGTTGCAGATTCAGAGTCTTGAAGAAATCTTACAAACAAGAAGATGATTGTGACTTTTTCAGTAGTCATGGTGGTAGCTGCAGTGAGAAAGAGTTTTGAGATGAAAAATGTTATACTTACTTTGATTTTAACGACAAAATACAACCACAAGATTGTCGTTGACCATGTCTTTCTACAAGAAAAAGCAACCAGATTGAAGAATAGAACCTCATAACGATCATATCTTTGTGAGCGGGGAGAAAGAATGTCACAAATCTCTGGAAACAGACGATCCCCGTGAGGAGTGTGACGACACGCGGGAAAACTGTAGCGGATAAAAGGAAAACGATCAAAACCATTATTTTATGAATCCACAATGAGATTATCGGCAATCTTGTTTTGAATGGTGCAAATGAGAAGAAAATAACATATTGTAGAATTAGAATCGACTTTGCGTTGTGAGTGAGAACGTTATAGATGAACGTCTGCGAGGGTTTTTTGTTAGTCACTGTGTATGTGATACCTTCTCGTCATTCTCTCGATTCACTTGCAGCACCCAGAAGTAAACAGGTGTCAGTACGTAGTAAGTAAGCTGAAACATTGGGAGTTCACCTGTTCTGTTGCAGAATT
>OZ022251.1:13497482-13504982 GCA_963978915.1 Caenorhabditis parvicauda | reverse complement strand
CGTGCAGCGATAACCGAGTGGTGAACGCGTTCGATCGTTACTCCTCAGCTAAATGAAAGTAAATTAGATCTGGGAAAAAGTTAATTAGATCTGGGAAAAAGTTAATCTAAAATGGCACGATCTTGTTAACTTTTTTCCAGATCTAATTTACTTTTTCGCAGATCTAATTTACTTTTTCCCAGATCTAATTTACTTTTTTCATATTTTTTTCACTCGTTCCTCGATCAAAACTACTTTCAATAATTGATTCTGGAGCACATTTCCAAACATAAACATTTATTTAACACATATACATATTATCAATCTTTACAAAAATAAACAGAAAATAGTTTGGAGCCAGATTTTCTGTCATCAATCTCGATTGTCGGTTCCGGGCACTTGTTCATTCCATGAGCATAGGAAAGTTCAGTTAGACTGGTCATGTTTGTCACGAACCTGAAAATACTTGTTTAAAAAAATTTAAATTCAGAGTGCCTGTTTTCATTATGGATCGCCAGTGCATTACTTAGTCACGGAAACCCCACATTCCCACAGCATTTACGGACTTTATTGAAAATTAATTTCATTCAGAGTGATTTTACTCTCTAATTCCGAGCTAATTAAAAAAAGAGTATTTAATGTTAATTCACCTCACATATAATTCATCTTTAGCCAGAAAACGGAATGGTATGCTTTTTGAGAAAACAAGCAACTCTTTTCAAGAAAACAATCGAAATTTTGAAACTTCCTCACCTTCAGACCATCAGTACTCAGAAAGTACTCTCCTTAATTTTGAAGACGGTCGTCCCACGATCTGTAGTGAAGACTCTTTCCAAGTTGGTGAATTTAGACGTTGAACTTTCTGTAAGCATAACTCTTATTTGTAAAAAAAATCGTTCATATTTCTATATTCTTCCTAACATTTCTTTCTTTCGTCTTATATTCTCACCTTTTTTCCTCTAATGCACTTTACGGAACAAAATATGTTATTATTATCAATTTATTTGACTACATTGAAACTCCGAGGATGACTAGATGTTCACAATTTTCACTACTTCATGTTTTTCTTTGAGAATACTCACCACGGCTGATCTGCTGATGTCTCCATGTGTAGTCGTTGTTATATCTGAAAAAAATAAATTCGCTTGTTGACTTTGAACAAAAAAGTAGACTGAATCATAAATAATTTTCTCACAAGTAATCTTACTAAGTGCGAAGTTTTTTTGTGATAATCAAGTTGGAACTTTGTTGAAATCAAATCATAGCTTTGTACCTAACTAGTGCTTTGAACCTTACGCAGCTTAAAATTTGAAGTGTCAACAACGATAAATGAAAAAAAGATTCATGATTTTTGATTTATTATTCAGTCTACCTTTTCGTTTTTTTCTCAAAAAATACTCACCAAAGCTGTTCTCTTGAAGTCTCCAATTGTAGTGGTCGTTTATAACTGAGGAAAAATGAATTCGCTTATGGACTTAAAACGAAAACCCTTCGAATGAAGCATAACTCCTGCGTTTTTCTCCTGTTTCGATTTCTGAATATTTTCCATGAACTCCATTGCGTAGGAAGAAACAAGAAATGACTATGAGAAGGTAGAGTCTATTACGTATGATCACGGCTTCAAAATGAGTGACAACACTTTACGTGTATTAATAACATGTAAAGTAAACGTATACGTAATATGTGAGTTTCGCTTTGGTTGGTTTATTGAGTTTGATGAATTTTTGAGCATCATACGTTTCAAAATATTCTTAAGTATGAATCTGTACAATGGATAAGGAGTAATAAGTGGAGAAAATCGAACATGAGAAAAAATAAAAGAAAACATTTCGAGAGCGTCATTAGCATAGGGGCACACTTGCACAGCCGGCACAACTTGTATTTTTCACAGAGCCGCCGCAGACGACATAATCTGCCGACCAACACGGCATCAGATTTGCTTTATCTGTTAAAGTTGTTCTCCCAATCTTAACCTAAGCTTATTATGAAAGGAAAGTACTGTTCGTTGCCGGTTGCAAATTAAGAATAATTCATGATACAGGCATGAGGATCGGCAGATTATGGCGTCTCCCACGGACTTTATTTTTCACTACCGATTTATTTTTATTTGATAGGAAATGATATGACTTGTCAAAGAAGTGGTAGTGAGAGAAACATTGTCACCTATGAGAGTTTTTGACAATCCGAATTTATATGAAAATAATAACACGGCGTAAGTCAACATCACAAAGAATTTTTATGAGATTTCACTTTTCAAAATTCACTTTATGTTCAACACACTCACAGTGCATGCTCTCTGAAAATTGACAATCAACAGAGTCCAGGTAAATATCGACAAAAAATTAAACCGATTTTTTCGCGAAAATCACACCTAGACCTCATTTAGCAGGGAATCACCAGATATAGTCAGAATTTAACCTATTCTGATATGAACTCACCAGGATTAACCTGGATACCTGAAAAACTGGAGGTTTTCCGATTAAAATCGGTTCACGAAATCTGGCATGGAATTTCCAGAACTGGCCTGGATTTACCTGGATTTTGTCGATTCTCAATTCTTAAAGCTGTACATGGAATTCTAGTTACATCATATGTCGAATATAACTCACTTCCTACATCGTGAAAAATGTCTCACAGTCAGTTCCGTATACTGTACGTACATGCTTACGCTACTTATGGTCTATGCTATATGTACAGTTACAGAATTGAGACTCTAGAGAAACTGCCAAACCACGAGGGTCTTTAGAATTGAAAATTACGATTGATGACACTTCAATCAGGTCTAAATAATCAAAACTATACACTTCTTCAATATTAGAATAAGATCTTGAAGTGAACTAGATCTAATTTACTTTTTCGCAGATCTAATTCACTTTTTCCCAGATCTAATTAACTTTTTCCCAGATCTAATTAACTCTTTCATTTGCAAATTTTCAATGTCAAAAAAGTTAGAATAAAATCAAAATTTTTAAATTCTGAGAAATACGGTTTCTTGTAATTGTGAATAGATTCGAAATATGTAAGTTTTGTTTCGATAGACGTCACATCCCAGATCTAATTTACTTTTTCGCAGATCTAATTCACTTTTTCCCAGATCTAATTTACTTTCATTTACCTGAGTCTCTCAACGCGTGTTCGAATCTCGTCCCGGCCACTTTTGCACAACCCCTCCCTCCAACCCACTCCCCCTTCAAAACCAAAAAGGACCACCCAAAAATTTGCCTCACGAAAAGGGGGCGGTCCCCTTGTTCTATTATTAATATGATACGTTGCAGCACAGAAAGTCAATATTGATCCTTCAATGCAGTGCATTTCCTTAAGGCATTGCCTCAATTGAAGTTGATTGAGTTTTAAGATGCTTGAAGGTATCTTACGTTTGTGAACAGGTCGAAACTCTTCTGATGAATACTCACTGCAAAATGAGAATTTCTAGGAAACAATTCAACTCACAATAAGAACCGAATGCTTTTACGATAACAAAAAGATAAATGTATGATATTATCGTGGACCATGTCTTCCTACAAGGAACATCAATCAGATTGAAGAATAGATGCTCACGGATGGAAAACGATCATATCTTTGTGAGCGGGGAGGAAGAATGCCACGAATCTCTGGAAACAGACGATCCCCGTGAGGAATGTGACGACAGAACACATTGAATAATCATCGTCACTAGAGCAAGTGGTCCAGAACGTTGTAGATGAACGTCTGCAGCTTATATTATTCCGAAATTTTAATTTCGAATAATTCTGTTTTTTTTCACTCTGAAAGTTTTGAGTCTTTTGAAAAAGTTGTGATTTACATTCCTAGGGTTAAAAAACGCTCTGTGAATGTTTAGCTTCAATGATAAATCATGTCCAAACCTTTTCATCACTCTTCTTATTGACTCGCAACACATAGAAATAAACAGGTGTCACTACGAGTAGAGTTGCGGACCAGAAGATCATGGCAATGTTGAATAGCAACGGAGTCCAGGGTGTTGAGTCGGCTGATTGAAACTCGGTGGAGTTGAACATTCAAAACATTCTTGTTGAGGAACACTGGACAGATGGAAATTAATCTCTTGTTCTTACTTCAGCTGTCTGTGTGCAATGTCTCCTCTCTCTCTCTCTCTCTCTCTCTCTCTCTCTCTCTCTCTCTCTCTCTCTCTCTCTCTCTCTCTCTCTCTCTCGCAATCACACCTCTTTCTATTTATCTTCCTGACTCCATCTGGACAAATTTAAAACTTACCATTAGCGAACGTTAACTACGTGACCTTAAAAAGTGGATAAAAGGCAGAATGGTTCCTGTCGTTCGTCATATTCTATCTCTATCCGAAGATTTTCATGAAGCCCTTTCTCATTATTATTATTTTTGTTCTCATTGAGAACAGCTTTTCTGTGAAATGTTGGGTGGGCAGATGCAAACCAGATAGGATCGAGTGCTATAGACAGACGGCACCATGTTCGGAATGCACGGTGAGTACAACATACAATGTAATCGGGGAGAGAGAGAGAGAAAGAGAAAGAGAGCGAGAAAGAGAGAGTGAGAGAATAAACGAAATCTTGTTCTTTGAAGCCTTGCTAGTTCTAAATATACAGTGTGTATAAAAAACTTCATGTTGTGTTTTTTGCTGGATTTGGTATTTTTGAGAATGACAGAAACTTCTGAAACAAAAACTTTTAATCACATATAGATACACATTTCCTGAAAATTTCAAACAAATCCGTCCACGAGCTCTCGAGTTATGTCGATTGAACGAAAATGGGCCTGTATAAAAATAACGTCATGCTCATTAAAAACCAAGATAACGAAAACAGAACACTGAGAAATCAAATTTCTCTTGATGAACAGTCATTTCATTGATCCTCAGAATAAAAAAAAACAAGCCTAAATGCACCAGTGCCAATCATGTTTTGTAGAGGTTTACAAAAAACTTAGAAGCCTGGAGAGCAGAAATTGTCATTTTTGCTCCAAAGAGCCATATGAGCTTCTTTCAGCTGATAGACAATTTCATTTTGTCACAAACTGATGTGAACATGTAACTCTACATTGCTTATAATGTTACACAGCACCACAACGTGCCTTTCATTCTAGAAAATCAATATTCTCATCCGCATACTGTACTTCCCTCACTTGGCACGTGTTCATCGGGCCGTAGTCCAGCCCAAAAATGAAACTTCTTCGGGCAGAACATTGGAAATGTAAGAAGAAGCTCTTTTTGAACAATTTGTTATGTTTTCACTGATCATAGAATTTCAATAAGCGTTTTATTAGAAGTCTAATATTGAACCGTCAAAAATGGCTTGAAAGACGGTAAAATTCGCATGGTTGTTCTTTTCTCTGTCATTCAATGCTTGTTGAAGAGCTGTGATCAGTGAAAACCTGACAAAGTGTTTGAAGAGAGCTTCTTCTTACATTTCCAATGTTCTGCCCGAAGAAGTTCCATTTTTGGGCGGGACTATGGCCCGATGAACACGTGCCAAATGAGGGAAGTACAGTATGCGGATGAGAATATTGATTTTCTAGAATGAAAGGCACTTTGTAGGGCTGTGTAACATCATGAGAATTGTGGAGTTACATGTTCACATCAGTTTGTGACAAAATTGAGTGGTCTATCAGCTGAAAGAAGCTCATATGGCTCTTTGGAGCAAAAAATGACAATTTCTGCTCTCCAGACTTCTAAGTTTTTGTAAACCTCTACAAAACATGATTTTTTTATTCTAAGGATTAATAAAATGACTGTTCATCAAGAGAAATTCGATTTCTCAGTGTTCTGTTTTCGTTATCTCGGTTTTTAATGAACATGACGTTATTTTTATACAGGCCCATTTTCGTTCAATCGACATAACTCGAGAGCTCGTGGACGGATTTGTTTGAAATTTTCAGGAAATGTGTATCTGAATGTGATTAAAAACTTTTGTTTCAGAAGTTTTTGTCATTCTCAAAAATACTCAGAAAATCATCAAAAAACACAACGTCTCTCTCTCTCTCTCTGTCACACTGTCTCTCTCTCTCTCTCTCTCTCTCTCTCTCTCTCTCTCTCTCTTTCTCTCTCTTTCTCTCTCTTTCTCTCTCTCTTTCTCTCTCTCTTTCTCTCTCTTTCTCTCTCTCTCTCTCTCTCTCTCTCTCTCTCTCTCTCTCTCTCTGTCTTTCTCACTCTCTCTCTTTCTCTCTCTCTCTTTCTTTCTTTCTCTCTCTCTCCCTCTCTCTCCCTCTCTCTCCCTCTCCCAATTTCTCTCTCCCTCTTTTTCTCTCTCTAAGCTCTTCATACAAAAGACGACTCAACGAAAAGTGAACGGATCGAAAGGAGCGGCCTTTCCTGTTCTATTATTAATCTGATGATGATTCAGCGTATTTCATTCCACGATAAAGTCAGTGACGATCTCAGTCATGCTTACTACGGGTGTTATGATCAACCAACGCATATGGCTGCATACGACTTTTTCCCTGAAAAAATTGTGTAAGTTATTTTTGAACAATAGATTTGTCCATTATGTATGGGCTCTCTATTTAATTTAGCAATTTCATAGAAACAAGAATAAGAAATAATTTAAGGAAATACATTAGATGCAACGCAACCGATCTTTGCAATACTGCTGATAATAAATGGGTCGAAGAAGCGGCGAAAAGAGAGAGAGACAACTCGAGCGGCCTTCACCATCCATTCGCTATTATTTTTTCATTGATGCCCATCATCATGATCCCCATAATTTGAATCAATAAATTTATATATAAAACTCTTCTGTCTTAACATAACAGAATGGCTGTTTTCTTTGCAGACCAGTTTCAGCTTGTCTTCGATGATCTAGTCCATCAAAATCTTTCCTATCTCTCTGATGTGGATTCCACTTGATCCTTTTCCTCACAGATTTCTGTTAACGTCACCTAGACTGATTCCTGCCTGTGATCAGAAGATCGGTGTGAACTTTCTCGTAACGTAAGACTGAACCGACTGGTCTAGATTCTAGCAGAATAATAAAAAAGAGAGCGAATGAAATTATATAACACAATTCATTTTCACAGGAGAAATACTGTTTCCTCCATTACCAACTTTCAAAATTGGGATCATGGTGTGTAACGTCTTCTTATTCAATCTGAAGGACAACGCTAATTTGAAGTTTTTCTTGCTGGAGAAGATGTAGGATAATTCGATGACGAATGGTAGCACTGCTGGTTCAACGACAAGGGCGTTAGTTGGATAGTACTTTCTGTACTTCACAATTCCTATGGTTGTTGAAGTGAAAACCATCTGAAAACATCTTTTCCTACAAGTTTCGTTGTCAACTCACAATCTTCAGTACGAGAATAGGCAGGACCTGCAGGAGTATGAAGAACTCGTGGTTTCCATTGTTCTGCTTTGCTTTATTTGCTGATAGTTTTTTGACCCTCATGTACATTGCGACGTACGTTAAGACACAGAAAACCAACACTGATCCTTCGATAGAATGCATTACATTGGCGAATAGATAGACCAACCAAATATCGTGAGTTATAACGTTCACTGGAATCGAGAAACTGTTCGAGAGGGAGAGAGAGAGA
>OZ022251.1:13434982-13487482 GCA_963978915.1 Caenorhabditis parvicauda | reverse complement strand
AACTCACTTTACTCTTCTCGGAAGATTTCAACCCACCATCTTCAGTACAAGAATAGGCAGGACCTGCAGGAGTATGAAGAACTCATGTTTCCCATTGGAAACTGCCGTGATTTTCTTAACTTTCACGAACATGATGAAATAGATGACCCCACAGAAAATCAACACTGAAGCTTCGAAAAAGTGCATCGCCTTAAGTTCTCTAATTGTTTTGAAATTAGTGAGAGAACTTACATTCTCAAAAATGTTGAGAAGTCCAATATTAACACAGAATAGATGCACTGTAATGTGAATTCTGAAGAAAGAAAGAAAAAGTGTGTGTGTGAGAGAGAGAGAGAAGAGAGAGAGAGAGAGAGAGAGAGAGAGAGAGAGAGAGAGAGAGAGAGAGAGAGAGAGAGAGAGAGAGAAAGAGAGAGAAAGAGAGAAAGAGAGAAAGAGAGAAAGAGAGAGATAAAGATAGAAAAGAGAGAGAGAGAGAGAGAGAGAGAAGAGAGAGAGAGAGAGAGAGAGAGAGAGAGAGAGAGAGAGAGAGAGAGAAAGAGAGAGAGAGAGAGAGAGAACTTACAGAAACGACTGAACTCTTTCACGATAACGAAACTGTATAGGTAGATGATCGTTGTTGACCAGCTCTTTCTAAAATAATTATAAATTTTAAAAATTAAAGAGTAACTTACGGATTGAAAATCACGGAATCCTTGTGATCGGGAAAGAAGAATGTCACAAATCTCTGGAAACAGACGATCCCGGTGAGAAATGAGATGACATGTGTGAAAATCGCTGATGACAAGGGGAATAAAATGAGTTGAATGATGAAAAGAAAGAGTTCATTTACAGTATTCCCATCTTCGAGGATGATATATGAAAGGACGGTCGAAGTGACGATACATTGTAGAACTGTTATCATTTGGGCATAATGATGAAGAACGTTGTGGATGAACGTCTGAAAGGGGACTTCTTCGAACATTGGTTAAAAGTAGTCTACTATTTGTAAAAGCTTGAGATTCTACGATCATCTATTGTTTTTCGAAGTAGACTTTAGTAATAAAAATCGAAAGTGATGTATTTATTAAAAATAAATTTAGGTCACTACTCAATTTTGAATCGTGTTTCTCTCAATTTTGGAAAATGTCCACACTTTTAAAATTCTTCAGATTAATTCTTCTAGAAAAAAACGGAAAACAGATGAAGTCAGAAGAAGATTTCTGTTTATCATACCTTTTGATCACTTTTTCGGTTCATTCGCAGCACATAGAAATAAACAGGAGTTAGTACAAGCAACGAAACGGACCATATGCATCCAGCGATGTAATAGTGAAATCTTCTGGATCCAATAGAACTGATATTACTAGAAACGGTTATGTTCTCTTCATAGAACTCCATTAAACATCAGAGGACTAGTGCTGCGAAATCATGATTCTTGAAAGTTTCACCTGTTTGCAAATTGTTATTAGTTGAAACAATGTTGGTGTTTCAGAGAATAGACTTTTCAATTTGACTACTACTTCAAAAACAAGGAATTTTGAAGGACCGCAAAAAAAACGAAAAGTTGTAAAGCCGTAAGATATCGTTGAAGCGTTTTGGGAGCAAAAAGATTGATCACGTGAAAATAAAACTTCTAACGTGAGTACCCTCATTTCTATCTCTTTCTACCGTAGTAGATGTGCACGTTAGAAATGAAAATTCCTTGAGAAAAGTAGGCGGGGAAAGGGGGCGGTCCCCTTGTTCTAATATCAATATGAGTTCTTGTTTGTAAGACTTGAAATCTTGAACATGTAAGGAAAGTTTATTTCAATGAGTCGAAATTCTGTTCATGCCACTGCCATGTGATCCTTCCGATCCGATGATGACCATCACCGTCCTCCTGTTTGGTCTGAAGCCCAACGCCAATTTCAGATTCCTTTTACTCGATAGAATGTAGGATAACTCAATGATGAATGGTAACAGTGCCGGCTCAATGATGAACATATCGACAGACCAGAAGTATTCTCCAGTCACAATTTCCAAGGTTGTCAGGGTTAGAACTACCTGGAATACGAGAAATCATTCAGAGTTCTTCTGTCAACCGACCATTTTCATCATGAGAATCGGCAGGACATGCAGGAGTATGAAGAACTCGTGTTTCCCGTTTGATATTGCCGAGATCTCTCTTACTTTCAGAAACATTGACAAGTACGTTGCAGCACAGAAAATTAACACGAATACTTCAATGAAGTGTAATACCTTGAGTAATGTCATCTATCAGAAAAGAGCACTTTACTTACATTCCCGAAATTATGAAGATTACCATATTTTAATTGAAAAAGATGCACTGAAATTGTTTTATAAAGAGAGAGAGAGAGGGGGAGAGGGAGAGAGGGAGAGAGAGAGAGAAGAGAGAGAGAGAGAGAGAGAGAGAGAGAGAGAGAGAGAGAGAGAGAGAGAGAGAGAGAGAGAGTGGGAGAGAACTTACTGAGATGTCCGAAAGCTTTCAGGATAACGATAAAGTAGAGAAACAACATAGTCGTGGACCAGCTCTTTCTACAAAATTTAAGTTTCAATGAATATTTTCAAATTTCAAACTCACGGATGGAAAACGATCATATCCTTGTGATCGGGAAAGAAGAAGGTCACAAATCTCTGGAAGCAGACGATCCCGGTGAGGAATGTGACGACATGTGTGAAAACGGATGATGATAAAGGGAAAACAAGGAAAAGTATGAGGATTAGTGGCAGGATTGATGTACTTCCTCCATATTCTGTATAATTTATCAGTTCTACACAAACAACGGTTGAAGTCATTACAGCCTGTAGAATTGATATCATCTTTGCGTAGTGAGTGAGAACGTTGTAGATCAAAGTCTGAAATCAACGGGAACTGATTGGATACTTTTGACCGACTTCTTCTTGATTGTTCATACTTTTTGAAAGAAATCTTCATCTATCTGCTTTTTCAATTATTTTTTCTTAACTTTTTGCACTTCCGAATTTCAACTTCCCTAAAACTATAAATTCTACATATTCAATACCTTTTCATCACTTTCTCGATTCACACGCAGCACATAGAAATAAACAGGAGTCAGGAAAAGCAGAGAAACGGACCAGAGGAGTGCAACAAGAAGTGTAAGATTACTGACGGTGGGTTTCGAGTTAGAACAAAAAACATCAGAGGTTCCGTTTGTGCCAGTGCAATTCATCGAATGAATGGGAACAGATGAGAATTCACAATTGGTAGAAAATTCACCTGTTGGGTTGTGGTGAAGAACACAAAGTTTATTCAACTAAAAGAAACACTTCCCCCTCGCGAGCTAAGAACCGTGAGAAGTGTGTTTTTGTTCAATCGGGAGGATAACACCAACTTCATATTTCTCTTGTTAACCCTGCTCGTGATGATTTCTTCCAAGTTTTGGATAAACTCGTCACCCAGTTATAGCAGACGGATCTTCACAATCCATTTCTTCTCAGTGGACTAATGCTGGTTCTTATTCGAGCTTGTCTGATTTGTTCCCAATGAATTGAACTCAGAATCAAGAAGAAAAAGCTTTATTCAGATGTTGGAAACAACATTGGATCCCCTCGCTTGTGAACCTTGCGAGCTAACAATGACTAGTAACATCTTCTTGGTGGGTCGGAAAGACAGTGCCAACTTCAGGTTCATCTTTCTGGAGAGATGTAAGATAACTCGATGACAAATGGTAACACTGCTGGTTCTAAGACAAACAGTTCTACTGATAAAAAGTAACCACCAGTCACCAATTCTAAGGTGTTCAGAGTGAACAAAATCTGAAAATTGTTCTTCCTGTTCAGAGCGAGTTCAGAATCTACCGTTTTTATCACAACAATAGGCAAGACTTGCAGAAGTATCAATAACTCGTGTTTTCCTCTATGATCTGCCGAAATTTTTCTTACTTTCAGAAACATGAGAAGGTAGATCAGAGCACAAAAAGCAAGAACAAAACCTTTGAAATAATGGACAACCTGCAAAGTGAGTTTTGATTGAAAAAGAGAGATAACTTACTATACCGATAAGATTGGGTAGTTGGGAATTCGATTCTAGCATATGTAATGAGTGTTCTAGAAGATGCCCTCAATACAATTTTTACAGAGAGAGAGAGAGAGAGAGAGAGAGAGAGAGAGAGAGAGAGAGAGAGAAAGAGAGAGAGAGAGAGAGAGAGAGAGAGAGAGAGAGAGAGAGAGAGAGAGAGAGAGAGCGAGCGAGAGAGCAGAATATTCCACAAATTTTGAAATAAAGTGCATATTTTGGCGTGAAAACTACACATGTGTGCAAGAGCGAAACCCGATGGTTTCCTTAAACGGGAAATCGTGGTCTTGGACGCTGAGAGGACCTGGAATCGCGTGGCTTCCTTCCTTGAGTCTTCTGATTATTTCCGTTTGGTACTTGTCGGTGCATATCGTCTTCCTCTCGTTCTTCATCGCGTACGTTGCATTTTTGGAGTACTGACGGATCTTTTCGTATCTGTTGCCTATGTACAGTGATGCGATCAGAAGTCTGTGGTCGCTGAGATTGAAGGTCGAGTTGAAGGTGTCGATGTCCTTGATGATGTCCCTCCTTCGACACAGAAGGAAGTCGATTTCTGTTTCTGCGCCATTCTGAGTCCCTCGGTACGTCCATTTTCTCGAGTGTTTCTTTTTGAAGAAGGTGTTGATGATGCTGATACTTTGGCTCTCGGCGAAGTCGACGAGGGCATCTCCATTGAGATTCCGCTTCCCAGTGCCGTATCTTCCCATCGTTGGATAGAAGTCTCCTGCGTCTGTTTCTCCAATGCTTGAGTTCCAGTCGCCCATCAAAATTGTGGTGTTGTTGCGGGTGTTCCTAGTCATCTTGTCGTGCATCAGTTTCTTCAAGTCTCGGTAGAACTCGTCGATTGTGGAAGGTGCTGCGGCCGTAGTTGGTGCGAACACGTTGATGAGCGTGACCTTCCTATTGTTAATTCTTACGATGAGTACCATGATTCTTGTTGATACTTCTTTTACTTCTAAGATGTTCTGGGCGAGGTCCTGCCTTATCCAGAATCCTAGACCAAGTTGACGTGTGCTTCGGGTGTTCAGTATAAGTACGTTACCAGAAGTTAGTTGTACGCTTTGATTCGCCGTGATCTTCGTCTCCTGGAGGGCAGAGACTAGACACCGCTTAAACGCGAAATCCGATGGTATGCTTAAACGCGAAACCCGATGGTATGCTTAAACGCGAAACCCGATGGTATGCTTAAACGCGAAACCCGATGG
Source organism: Caenorhabditis parvicauda (assembly GCA_963978915.1). Taxonomy (NCBI): domain Eukaryota; kingdom Metazoa; phylum Nematoda; class Chromadorea; order Rhabditida; family Rhabditidae; genus Caenorhabditis; species Caenorhabditis parvicauda. The sequence continues at coordinate 13,482,262 of OZ022251.1, read as the reverse complement.
TATGCTTAAACGCGAAACCCGATGGTATGCTTAAACGCGAAACCCGATGGTATGCTTAAACGCGAAACCCGATGGTATGCTTAAACGCGAAACCCGATGGTATGCTTAAACGCGAAACCCGATGGTATGCTTAAACGCGAAACCCGATGGTATGCTTAAACGCGAAATCCGATGGTATGCTTAAACGCGAAACCCGATGGTATGCTTAAACGCGAGACCCGATGGTATGCTTAAACGCGAAACCCGATGGTATGCTTAAACGCGAAACCCGATGGTATGCTTAAACGCGAAACCCGATGGTATGCTTAAACGCGAAACCCGATGGTATGCTTAAACGCGAAATCCGATGGTATGCTTAAACGCGAAACCCGATGGTATGCTTAAACGCGAAACCCGATGGTATGCTTAAACGCGAAACCCGATGGTATGCTTAAACGCGAAACCCGATGGTATGCTTAAACGCGAAACCCGGTGGTATGCTTAAACGCGAAACCCGGTGGTATGCTTAAACGCGAAACCCGATGGTATGCTTAAACGCGAAACCCGGTGGTATGCTTAAACGCGAAACCCGGTGGTATGCTTAAACGCGAAACCCGATGGTATGCTTAAACGCGAAACCCGATGGTATGCTTAAACGCGAAACCCGATGGTATGCTTAAACGCGAGACCCGATGGTATGCTTAAACGCGAAACCCGATGGTATGCTTAAACGCGAAACCCGATGGTATGCTTAAACGCGAAACCCGGTGGTATGCTTAAACGCGAAACCCGGTGGTATGCTTAAACGCGAAACCCGATGGTATGCTTAAACGCGAAACCCGATGGTATGCTTAAACGCGAAATCCGATGGTATGCTTAAACGCGAAACCCGATGGTATGCTTAAACGCGAAACCCGATGGTATGCTTAAACGCGAAACCCGATGGTATGCTTAAACGCGAAACCCGATGGTATGCTTAAACGCGAAACCCGGTGGTATGCTTAAACGCGAAACCCGGTGGTATGCTTAAACGCGAAACCCGATGTTACTCCGGAAAAGAATAAATGTGATTTAAAGGTGCCATAAGAATCTTTAAAGACCATTTAAATTTCTTTATGGCACCTTTACATTCCATTATTTTTTCCAAATGTTAATTAAAGGCATCTGAGATATCTTTATGGCACCTTTGAATTCCATTTAAATATTAGGCGTTTCTGAGATGACTTCAAAGAGTATTTAAATGTACACCGGATGTCATTTAAAGATTAGACATTTCAAAAGTGAAGAATAGTAGTCAATCACATTTAAATGTGCTATAAAGAACATAAATGAACTTCAATTCAGACATAATCTTTAAATCATATTTATTATTTTCCGGAGTATGCTTAACTCTAAAACATTTATTGCGGTCATTAGCTGTGCATGCAGCTGGGCATAAGGCTGGTGTGAAAAATAGGTGTGTGTATTAAGCTGTGATAGCTCTGAACGATGATGAGCTGGGCATTGGGATGTGTATCAGATGGGCACTGGGTGGGCATAGGCTGTGATAGCTCTGAACGATGATGAGCTGGGCATTGGGATGTGTATCAGATGGGCACTGGGTGGGCATAGGCTGTGATAGCTCTGAACGATGATGAGCTGGGCATTGGGATGTGTATCAGATGGGCACTGGGTGGGCATAGGCTGTGATAGCTCTGAACGATGATGAGCTGGGCATTGGGATGTGTATCAGATGGGCACTGGGTGGGCATAGGCTGTGATAGCTCTGAACGATGATGAGCTGGGCATTGGGATGTGTATCAGATGGGCACTGGGTGGGCATAGGCTGTGATAGCTCTGAACGTTGATGAGCTGGGCATTGGGATGTGTATCAGATGGGCACTGGGTGGGCATAGGCTGTGATAGCTCTGAACGATGATGAGCTGGGCATTGGGATGTGTATCAGATGGGCACTGGGTGGGCATAGGCTGTGATAGCTCTAAACGATGATGAGCTGGGCATTGGGATGTGTATCAGATGGGCACTGGGTGGGCATAGGCTGTGATAGCTCTGAACGTTGATGAGCTGGGCATTGGGATGTGTATCAGATGGGCACTGGGTGGGCATAGGCTGTGATAGCTCTGAACGTTGATGAGCTGGGCATTGGGATGTGTATCAGATGGGCACTGGGTGGGCATAGGCTGTGATAGCTCTGAACGATGATGAGCTGGGCATTGGGATGTGTATCAGATGGGCACTGGGTGGGCATAGGCTGTGATAGCTCTAAACGATGATGAGCTGGGCATTGGGATGTGTATCAGATGGGCACTGGGTGGGCATAGGCTGTGATAGCTCTAAACGATGATGAGCTGGGCATTGGGATGTGTATCAGATGTGCACTGGGTGGGCATAGGCTGTGATAGCTCTGAACGATGATGAGCTGGGCATTGGGATGTGTATCAGATGGGCACTGGGTGGGCATAGGCTGTGATAGCTCTGAACGATGATGAGTTGGGCATTGGGATGTGTATCAGATGGGCACTGGGTGGGCATAGGCTGTGATAGCTCTGAACGATGATGTGCTGGGCATTGGGATGTGTATCAGATGGGCACTGGGTGGGCATAGGCTGTGATAGCTCTGAACGATGATGAGTTGGGCATTGGGATGTGTATCAGATGGGCACTGGGTGGGCATAGGCTGTGATAGCTCTGAACGATGATGAGCTGGGCATTGGGGTGTGTATCAGATGTGCACTGGGTGGGTATAGGCTGTGATAGCTCTGAACGATGATGTGCTGGGCATTGGGATGTGTATCAGATGGGCACTGGGTGGGCATAGGCTGTGATAGCTCTGAACGATGATGAGCTGGGCATTGGGATGTGTATCAGATGTGCACTGGGTGGGTATAGGCTGTGATAGCTCTGAACGATGATGTGCTGGGCATTGGGATGTGTATCAGATGGGCACTGGGTGGGCATAGGCTGTGATAGCTCTGAACGATGATGAGCTGGGCATTGGGATGTGTATCAGATGGGCACTGGGTGGGCATAGGCTGTGATAGCTCTAAACGATGATGAGCTGGGCATTGGGATGTGTATCAGATGTGCACTGGGTGGGCATAGGCTGTGATAGCTCTGAACGATGATGAGCTGGGCATTGGGATGTGTATCAGATGGGCACTGGGTGGGCATAGGCTGTGATAGCTCTGAACGATGATGAGTTGGGCATTGGGATGTGTATCAGATGGGCACTGGGTGGGCATAGGCTGTGATAGCTCTGAACGATGATGAGCTGGGCATTGGGGTGTGTATCAGATGTGCACTGGGTGGGTATAGGCTGTGATAGCTCTGAACGATGATGTGCTGGGCATTGGGATGTGTATCAGATGGGCACTGGGTGGGCATAGGCTGTGATAGCTCTGAACGATGATGAGCTGGGCATTGGGATGTGTATCAGATGTGCACTGGGTGGGTATAGGCTGTGATAGCTCTGAACGATGATGTGCTGGGCATTGGGATGTGTATCAGATGGGCACTGGGTGGGCATAGGCTGTGATAGCTCTGAACGATGATGAGCTGGGCATTGGGATGTGTATCAGATGGGCACTGGGTGGGCATAGGCTGTGATAGCTCTAAACGATGATGAGCTGGGCATTGGGATGTGTATCAGATGTGCACTGGGTGGGCATAGGCTGTGATAGCTCTGAACGATGATGAGCTGGGCATTGGGATGTGTATCAGATGGGCACTGGGTGGGCATAGGCTGTGATAGCTCTAAACGATGATGAGCTGGGCATTGGGATGTGTATCAGATGGGCACTGGGTGGGCATAGGCTGTGATAGCTCTGAACGATGATGAGCTGGGCATTGGGATGTGTATCAGATGGGCACTGGGTGGGCATAGGCTGTGATAGCTCTGAACGATGATGAGTTGGGCATTGGGATGTGTATCAGATGGGCACTGGGTGGGCATAGGCTGTGATAGCTCTGAACGATGATGAGCTGGGCATTGGGATGTGTATCAGATGGGCACTGGGTGGGCATAGGCTGTGATAGCTCTGAACGATGATGAGCTGGGCATTGGGATGTGTATCAGATGGGCACTGGGTGGGCATAGACTGTGATAGCTCTGAACGTTTATGAGCTGGGCATTGGGATGTGTATCAGATGGGCACTGGGTGGGCATAGACTGTGATAGCTCTGAACGTTTATGAGCTGGGCATTGGGATGTGTATCAGATGGGCACTGGGTGGGCATAGACTGTGATAGCTCTGAACGTTTATGAGCTGGGCATTGGGATGTGTATCAGATGGGCACTGGGTGGGCATAGGCTGTGATAGCTCTGAACGTTGATGAGCTGGGCATTGGGATGTGTATCGGATGGGCATATGGCGTGTACTGGGTGGGCATTAGGCTGTACTAATCGGCGAAACCCGCGACAGGTCAACGCAAGGATGGAATGATACAGCGCGCACATTTGATCGGGTTAGCTTCGCATCTCTCTTCGAAAGATGTTGAGCAACTATGATCATCTGATCATGGGATGCAAATCCCACCATTTTTGGAACTGGCGAGATCTACATCTCCATGATCATCTGATCATGAAGGTGTAGATGATCATCCGATCTACACCGCCATGATCACCTGATCATGAAGATGTAGTTGTAGATGATCATCAGATCTACATCCCCATGATCACCTGATCATGAAGATGTGGATGTAGATGATCATCCGATTTACATCCCCATGATCACCTGATCATGAAGATGTGGATGATTATCTCATCATGGGGATCGTGATGATGTAGATGATCGTCCGATCATGAGGGCGTAGATGACACTATTTTTGTTCTGGCCTACGTTATAACGGCGAGGGTTACTTGTTATAACGGCGAGGGTTACTTGTTATAACGGCGAGGGTTACTTGTTATACCGGCGAGGGTTACTTGTTATACCGGCGAGGGTTACTTGTTATACCGGCGAGGGTTACTTGTTATACCGGCGAGGGTTACTTGTTATACCGGCGACGGTTACTTGTTATAACGGCGAGGGTTACTTGTTATACCGGCGAGGGTTACTTGTTATACCGGCGAGGGTTACTTGTTATACCGGCGAGGGTTACTTGTTATACCGGCGAGGGTTACTTGTTATACCGGCGAGGGTTACTTGTTATACCGGCGAGGGTTACTTGTTATAACGGCGAGGGTTACTTGTTATACCGGCGAGGGTTACTTCTTATACCGGCGAGGGTTACTTGTTATACCGGCGAGGGTTACTTGTTATACCGGCGAGGGTTACTTGTTATAACGGCGAGGGTTACTTGTTATACCGGCGAGGGTTACTTGTTATACCGGCGAGGGTTACTTGTTATACCGGCGAGGGTTACTTGTTATACCGGCGAGGGTTACTTGTTATACCGGCGAGGGTTACTTGTTATAACGGCGAGGGTTACTTGTTATAACGGCGAGGGTTACTTGTTATACCGGCGAGGGTTACTTGTTATACCGGCGAGGGTTACTTGTTATACCGGCGAGGGTTACTTGTTATAACGGCGAGGGTTACTTGTTATACCGGCGAGGGTTACTTGTTATACCGGCGAGGGTTACTTGTTATACCGGCGAGGGTTACTTGTTATACCGGCGAGGGTTACTTGCTATACCGGCGAGGGTTACTTGTTATACCGGCGAGGGTTACTTGTTATACCGGCGAGGGTTACTTGTTATACCGGCGAGGGTTACTTGTTATACCGGCGAGGGTTACTTGTTATACCGGCGAGGGTTACTTGTTATACCGGCGAGGGTTACTTGTTATACCGGCGAGGGTTACTTCTTATACCGGCGAGGGTTACTTGTTATACCGGCGAGGGTTACTTCTTATACCGGCGAGGGTTACTTGTTATACCGGCGAGGGTTACTTCTTATACCGGCGAGGGTTACTTGTTATACCGGCGAGGGTTACTTGTTATACCGGCGAGGGTTACTTGTTATAACGGCGAGGGTTACTTGTTATACCGGCGAGGGTTACTTGTTATAACGGCGAGGGTTACTTGTTATACCGGCGAGGGTTACTTGTTATACCGGCGAGGGTTACTTGTTATACCGGCGAGGGTTACTTGTTATACCGGCGAGGGTTACTTGTTATACCGGCGAGGGTTACTTGTTATACCGGCGAGGGTTACTTGTTATACCGGCGAGGGTTACTTGCTATACCGGCGAGGGTTACTTGTTATACCGGCGAGGGTTACTTGTTATACCGGCGAGGGTTACTTGTTATACCGGCGAGGGTTACTTGTTATACCGGCGAGGGTTACTTGTTATACCGGCGAGGGTTACTTGTTATACCGGCGAGGGTTACTTGTTATACCGGCGAGGGTTACTTGCTATACCGGCGAGGGTTACTTGTTATACCGGCGAGGGTTACTTGTTATACCGGCGAGGGTTACTTGCTATACCGGCGAGGGTTACTTGTTATACCGGCGAGGGTTACTTGTTATACCGGCGAGGGTTACTTGTTATACCGGCGAGGGTTACTTGTTATACCGGCGAGGGTTACTTGTTATACCGGCGAGGGTTACTTGTTATACCGGCGAGGGTTACTTGTTATACCGGCGAGGGTTACTTGCTATACCGGCGAGGGTTACTTGTTATACCGGCGAGGGTTACTTGTTATAACGGTGGGCATGCATATTTCGTCTGATACACAGCTAGTGACCGCAAAAAATGTTTTAGAGAAACGCGAAACCCGATGTTATGCTTAAACGCGAAACCCGATGGTATGCTTAAACGCGAAACCCGATGATTCTGTTGTTACCGTAATCCTAAAACACTGGAAAGGTCAAAACTCAATTGAGATCGTTCATTGGTTAAATCGGTATATATTTACAAGGAATAGGTAGAAGTCGTGAGCACAATGAATGAATTAATGAATAATTTTACACGTATCTAGCTGAGGAATTTCTTGTGAGCCTCTGGGATCTTCTTACAATGCTTCCTGGAGCAGTGTAGACTACTTTGATGTCACCAGCGTCGAGGTCACGTTCTGCACCTGGAATCTCAAGACTAAAGTTAACAGATTCAAATAACTTACCTTCATCAACATCATCTTCATATTCAACATTATCATTTTGCTGTTGGTGATACATCAATTGTCTTTGGGCTTTTCTGGGCGAGTAGATGAGGACTCTCGTGTCTTCTTGTTCTCCATCGCTCTGAAACTTTTCTCGTCAAAACTTGTCAAAAATCATGAAACCGGCTGGTATTAAGGGTTTGTCATTACTTCAATTTGAAACAAAGAATACAATCTTACCGAGTCAGATTGACACTCAATAGCCAAGTTCTGCGATGACGAGGATATCACTGTTTGGATGGTTGTATAACCCTGAAACTTGTTTAAAATCCTGAAAAAGAGAAGTGATTGAACCTGCATCATCAAGGTCGGTCCATGGCGTATGGCATAACTCAGCCCAGTAACCATGATTCTATCGAAATCTCGTTCTTTTCGGCGAATCGCTGGTGCCAATATCTGAAATCTGATTCTGAATAGGACTTTTCCATTTAGAATACCTTTTTGTAAACGAATCCGGCTCCTCCGAACTGCGGAACCGTGATGAAAATCAATGCCGCTAGGAAAAATACGTCGTAGAATGGGATGAACAGCTTGAGGAAGAAGGTTTCCAGAATCCAATCTACGAAACACATCGCGCCGTATACTGTCCAGTACTGGACAAGGTGCATCTGGAAATATTCTTTTGCGGAAAAAATAATAAAAGTGAACGACTTATTTGATTCAAACTGAAATCCTCACCAACTCCGGTTTCCTCGGCTTCTTCAACGCCTTGAACGAGTAAACGCAGGGGAGTACGGTTCCCAGGATGTACGAAGTACCTCTGATCAGAAAAGACATACTGAAAATGGTTGCTTGCAGAAGGAAATCGTGAGGGTTATAGGTGTGGTCATAGTATTCCGCTTTATATCATGTCTGGAGAGGTAAAATCGCTCAATGAAAGAAAAACCTTGTAAATGACGAGTTTGAGCTCGATTGAGTTAGAAATAAGAATAAATTTCACGCGTGAATTCACGTATTGATTGATGAAAATGAAATCTACAGTAACCCTCTGATCTACTCATTAACACTTTCATTTCATTCTGAATTTCTCACCATGCATGGACGTGTGAGAATTTCTTTTTTCGAAAGACGTTCATGACGATTATTAGTTCAAGATTATATCAAATATTTGTCGTAAGAGTAAGCAACAAGTTCGGGAATTTCTTCCAAATATTTTTTTGAAAAATGTGGTCTAACTTTCCAAAAAAAATAAAACTTGAAGATTTAGACCATGTTTTTTTATTTTCATTTTTAAATTATTAAATTCAGTTTTCATCGTCTTTAGACTCCATAATTGTTATTTTCATTCAGCTTGTTAGATTAAAAGTTCAGATTTCATTATTTTTCAATGTTCCATATTCTCGAGTGCTCTTCCAGATGTCTTACTGGCTGTTCAATTTCTCCATGAATTAAAATTAGACATCACCAAAGCTATCCAATGAGACTTCTTGTTATTTTCAGATATTGGCAAGACGAGTCAATATTTTCAAATGCCACACAAGGAGAACTCATCTAGTGCAGCGGTGAGTCAGTTTACACGTCTTTTTGTGAAGTACTACCATTTTCAGGCGCTCAGCATCGACTGTGATGACGCTCCTAGTCTTGTAAATGAGATGTTAAGTCCAAGAACAGTTCGGCTAAGGTCCGATAATCAAATGCCAGTGTTACACTTTCATGTCAGTTTTTTCTTTCCAAGTTCAGAAATTGAAAAATAAATGTTCAGGACACATCGCCTCAAGTGTCTAGTCCGAAAACACGGAGCTCTTCTCGATTGACCGATAAATCTTCCAAGGTATTTTTTCCCGGTGATTTTACACTTTTTCATGTTCAGAGTGCTAAAATATCTCCAAAGACTCCGCCGAACGTAAAAGAAGAGGTATCTCCAATGCCTACTCTTATCCTTTCAGCAAGTGTCAAAGAGGAAATAACGGAGGATAGCCCTCGTGTCGCGGTAAAATCAACCTATGGTCATAAAATATTCTTGAAACTTAGGTAAAACGACAACGGACCTCTCTGAAAGGTATTCCAAAGGATCCGAACGCTCCTAAATTGCCGAAACGAGCCTATGATATTTTCTATGCGTGAGTATTTATTCTGGCCTAAAAATAGAAGAATTCCAGTGATCGCCGTGAAAGTCTGCTCGAGACAGTCAAACCATGCGATATCAACAGTGAAATAGCCAAAGAGTACAGAGCAATGAATGACGGGGAAAGAGATGTTTGTGATTTTCGAAAAATACATCATAACTAAGCTCAGAAGTACACAAAACTAGCTCAAAAATGCAAAGAAGAGTACGACATAGAGATGGAGAAGTATAAAAAGACCGCAAATTTCGCCAAATTTCAAGGTAAATTCGTTCAATTGACTGATTTATCAAGAATTTTCAGAGAAACTGTTCTCGTGGAAGCGTGAAAACGCTATTTCGTCACCGGAGAAGAAAATGAAAACGGAAGAGGTGAGCACAATATCGCTGATATTTTATTGAATTTTCATTATTTTAAGCCCATGACGAATTTCGAGCAATTTTGTGCTGACGTACCACGGGGAAGACGTTCTGTTCAGGTCGCCAACTTTTCCGGTGAAATATTCACCAAATCATTTGTAGATTTCAACACTGGTGAGTTGTTTCTCATTATGGGTTCAAACCCCACCGCTTGCTTAGCTTTTTTGCTTTTTCAAAGTGTAACCAACTGCTCAGCGCGAGAAAGCTACCTCCGAACACTCCGACGCAAGGTTAGTCAGATGGAACAGGAAGAAATGCTTCTGAAGAACTCGATGAAAACCGGAGAGTTGGAGTCTGTTGAAGCGAATATTGAGAAAGGTAAATTATAGAACAGTTCAAACAATTTTCTAAATCTCAAAAATTCATTGGAATGTGTCCAAAAGTCTGGGAGTTGAATCACAACTGAACTCAATTTGCGTTAATTTAATAGAAAATAACTTGGAATGTTTTCGAAAATCTGAAAAAAAAACGTTTTCAGATCGAGTAATAACTATGGAAAAGAAGAAAAGGATAGAATCAATAACGAATAGTATCAAAATAGCAGCACGGAAAGAAGGATTGGAGTGTTTCAGTAAGTTTTTCATATTTTAATTTAAGAGAAAGAAGTCTGATTTTTTGAGTTCCATGTATTATTTTGAAGTAAATTTACGAGAAGTCACAAATTTTGACCGGTAAATAGTGAGAATTTTATTGACGAGGCAATTTTATAAGAAAAGCGAAATATGAACGAAAATAGTGTAAAAATTGTTCATTCTTCTTAAAACTTGTGCGAACTAATTGAATTGTAACAGAACAGTACAGAGAATAGTTTATCCACGATAAAAAAGTGGAAATGTTTTATTTTGATGTAAGTTTGCGAGAATTTGCCGAATAAGAAAGAAAATAATGAATAGTGTTCATCGATGAATAAAAAAATCGAAAAAAACACAACTTTTAAAATTTCCAGAAGGAAAAAACGATGCAACGTCGATAATTCTACTCCTGGAGGAGCTTGCTCGGAGCCCGAGTAGTAGCCAGTCAAAGCAATTGAAAGCTGTTCTGAGAGCTGCAAAGTTTAGCATAGAGTGATAAAATAACATGTAAAATTTTGTTTTTTTCTGATTGAAATGAAAATTAACTTATTAATTCCACACTTTTGTATAGTCTATGGAAGACCATTAGTTGCCTGTTTATATTAATCGATCTCAACTCAAACAAAGAAACAGAAGAGACAATGGATCAAAGCTATACGATCGGAAGGTTAGTTTTTTCCAGTCGCGGACCTGCTGCGGGTTCCTGAAAACTGAAAAATATGAAATTGCAGAAAACTAGGAGAAGGAGCCTTCAGCGATGTCTATGAATGCTCAACACCGCATAGAGTGAAAATGGCTGTGAAGATTTTCAAAATGGCGAAATCGTCCGACCCCATCGAAGCGGATGAAAGGCTTCTGAGTGAGTGGAAAGTTTTTTGTAACGTTGGGTTGGGTTAGTGGTAAAATTCGCGATTTCAGAGCAGTTGAAGCACCCAAACATAATACGGTACGAGTACATTGTAAAAACTATCAAAGGCGAAACTCATGTACTCATGGAACTCATGGAAACTAGCCTGAGAGAAGTGATGAAAAAACGATTAGAATTGGCGACCATCAAGAGTTTCTCTATCCAGGTGATTTTTTATTAGAGAATTCTCCAAGAATTACCATTCAGGTAACCCGAGCTCTCGAATTCATCCATGATCTTGGCATCATTCACAATGACATCAAACCATCGAATCTGCTCATAACTGGTGACGTCATAAAATTGGCAGACTTTGGTTCTTGTGTATGTCCTGGGGTGAAGAATACATCGGAAGGAAGAACGGTTAGGTACACACCTCCAGAAGTGCATACGATTGGAGTGACTGGTAAGAATTATCACTTCTCGGGTTTCGCGTTTAAGCATACCATCGGGTTTCGCGTTTAAGCATACCATCGGGTTTCGCGTTTAAGCATACCACCGGGTTTCGCGTTTAAGCATACCATCGGGTTTCGCGTTTAAGCATACCATCGGGTTTCGCGTTTGAGCATACCATCGGGTTTCGCGTTTAAGCATACCATCGGGTTTCGCGTTTAAGCATACCATCGGGTTTCGCGTTTGAGCATACCATCGGGTTTCGCGTTTAAGCATACCATTAGTTTTCGCGTTTAAGCATACCATCGGGTTTCGCGTTTAAGCATACCATCGGGTTCCGCGTTTAAGCATACCATCGGGTTTCGCGTTTAAGCATACCATCGGGTTTCGCGTTTAAGCATACCATCGGGTTTCGCGTTTAAGCATACCATCGGGTTTCGCGTTTAAGCATACCATCGGGTTTCGCGTTTAAGCATACCATCGGGTTTCGCGTTTGAGCATACCATCGGGTTTCGCGTTTAAGCATACCATCGGGTTTCGCGTTTAAGCATACCATCGGGTTTCGCGTTTAAGCATACCATCGGGTTTCGCGTTTAAGCATACCATCGGGTTTCGCGTTTAAGCATACCATCGGGTTTCGCGTTTAAGCATACCATCGGGTTTCGCGTTTAAGCATACCATCGGGTTTCGCGTTTAAGCATACCATCGGGTTTCGCGTTTAAGCATACCATCGGGTTTCGCGTTTAAGCATACCATCGGGTTTCGCGTTTGAGCATACAATCGGGTTTCGCGTTTAAGCATACCATCGGGTTTCGCGTTCAGGCATACCATCGGGTTTCGCGTTCAGGCATACCATCGGGTTTCGCGTTTAAGCATACCATTGGGTTTCGCGTTTAAGCATACCATCGGGTTTCGCGTTTAAGCATACCATCGGGTTTCGCGTTTAAGCATACCATCGGATTTCGCGTTTAAGCATACCATCGGGTTTTGCGTTTGAGCATACCATCGGGTTTCGCGTTTAAGTATACCATTGGTTTTCGCGTTTAAGCATACCATCGGGTTTCGCGTTTAAGCATACCATCGGGTTTCGCGTTTAAGCATACCATCGGGTTTCGCGTTTAAGCATACCATCGGGTTTCGCGTTTGAGCATACCATCGGGTTTCGCGTTTAAGCATACCATTGGTTTTCGCGTTTAAGCATACCATCGGGTTTCGCGTTTAAGCATACCATCGGGTTTCGCGTTTAAGCATACCATCGGGTTTCGCGTTTGAGCATACCATCGGGTTTCGCGTTTAAGCATACCATTGGTTTTCGCGTTTAAGCATACCATTGGTTTTCGCGTTTAAGCATACCATCGGGTTTCGCGTTTAAGCATACCATCGGGTTTCGCGTTTAAGCATACCATCGGGTTTCGCGTTTAAGCATACCATTGGTTTTCGCGTTTAAGCATACCATCGGGTTTCGCGTTTAAGCATACCATCGGGTTTCGCGTTTAAGCATACCATCGGGTTTCGCGTTTAAGCATACCATCGGGTTTCGCGTTTAAGCATACCATTGGTTTTCGCGTTTAAGCATACCATCGGGTTTCGCGTTTAAGCATACCATCGGGTTTCGCGTTTAAGCATACCATCGGGTTTCGCGTTTAAGCATACCATCGGGTTTCGCGTTTAAGCATACCATCGGGTTTCGCGTTTAAGCATACCATCGAGTTTCGCGTTTAAGCATACCATCGGGTTTCGCGTTTAAGCATACCATCGGGTTTCGCGTTTAAGCATACCATCGGGTTTCGCGTTTAAGCATACCATCGGGTTTCGCGTTTAAGCATACCATCGGGTTTCGCGTTTGAGCATACCATCGGGTTTCGCGTTTAAGCATACCATTGGTTTTCGCGTTTAAGCATACCATCGGGTTTCGCGTTTAAGCATACCATCGGGTTTCGCGTTTAAGCATACCATCGGGTTTCGCGTTTGAGCATACCATCGGGTTTCGCGTTTAAGCATACCATTGGTTTTCGCGTTTAAGCATACCATTGGTTTTCGCGTTTAAGCATACCATCGGGTTTCGCGTTTAAGCATACCATCGGGTTTCGCGTTTAAGCATACCATCGGGTTTCGCGTTTAAGCATACCATCGGGTTTCGCGTTTAAGCATACCATTGGTTTTCGCGTTTAAGCATACCATCGGGTTTCGCGTTTAAGCATACCATCGGGTTTCGCGTTTAAGCATACCATCGGGTTTCGCGTTTAAGCATACCATCGGGTTTCGCGTTTAAGCATACCATCGGGTTTCGCGTTTAAGCATACCATCGGGTTTCGCGTTTAAGCATACCATCGAGTTTCGCGTTTAAGCATACCATCGGGTTTCGCGTTTAAGCATACCATCGGGTTTCGCGTTTAAGCATACCATCGGGTTTCGCGTTTAAGCATACCATCGGGTTTCGCGTTTAAGCATACCATCGGGTTTCGCGTTTAAGCATACCATCGGATTTCGCGTTTAAGCATACCATCGGATTTCGCGTTTAAGCATACCATCGGGTTTCGCGTTTAAGCATACCATCGGGTTTCGCGTTTAAGCATACCAGCGGGTTTCGCGTTTAAGCATACCATCGGGTTTCGCGTTTAAGCATACCATCGGGTTTCGCGTTTAAGCATACCATCGGATTTCGCGTTTAAGCATACCATCGGGTTTCGCGTTTAAGCATACCATCGGGTTTCGCGTTTAAGCATACCATCGGATTTCGCGTTTAAGCATACCATCGGATTTCGCGTTTAAGCATACCATCGGGTTTCGCGTTTAAGCATACCATCGGTTTTCGCGTTTAAGCATACCATCGGGTTTCGCGTTTAAGCATACCATCGGGTTTCGCGTTTAAGCATACCATCGGGTTTCGCGTTTAAGCATACCATCGGGTTTCGCGTTTAAGCATACCAACTTTCTCTGTTTTCCTCTCTCTCTCTATCTCTTCGTGTCTATCACAGATTTTTCAGAAAGGAGAAGTGACATCTGGAGTTTTGGCGTGATCCTCATCGAACTGCTGACTGGAAAATACCCATGGAATATAGATGGAAAACCGGACGTAGTTGTTGAGCATACTATTATGCACATTCCTCCGAATACAAAGGTGAGTAGAGAAAGTTCTGAGCCTCTGAACAGGAGTTGACCTTGAACGTTATTGGGATCCAGAGTTGAGACCTAGCCAGATGTGTTAAGCAGGTCGAATAATGAAGTTTTCATGTAGAAAATTTTTGCGCGTTTTTTGTTTCAAGCGAGATATTTTAATTTTAAAAATCACTTTTTAAAACCGTACACGTTAACGCCACAGGGCCTTTTTGACCACACGCACTACACAAATGGATCCAACCGTGAAATCAATCGGCGGCGTGGTGAAGTGGTTGTGATCTTGCATTCAAACCGAGAGGTCAGGGGTTCAATTCCACTCGCTGACGACTTTTTTTCAATTTTTTTGAATGATGACAAAACTGTGCCCTAACTGTGTAAAATTACTTTTTTCAGTTATTTCCTACCGTATTATGCATGTAAATCATACTCAAAGTACACAAAAAGTCTATAGTTGACCTCATCTATTACCCCCTCCATGAAGCTGGTCAAGTGATCATTCGAATATTGACGTTCATCGATTACAAAGTTTTCACATTCCAAATGCATGTTTTGACTGAAAAAAGGATACAGGAACCGTTTATATCGGTTAGTTGCAGTTGTCCTTTGGAAGTTTTTCATATCATGAGCAGGAGACATATCGCCGATGGGCTGAATGAGAGTCTATAACCGCAAACTTGAAGCACATGGTATCGTTGAGTCAGTCTCATGACCGTTAAGGTGTCATCAACCCATCAATAGGTGCTGAGGAGTCATGCAGGTCACCCACGTTGTTCATTGGATGTCTCTGGGCAGCATCGTTGCATTCATATTTTCAAAGTTTGAATGCATGAGAAATCACAGTCTCCACATGATTTTAAAAAACCACCATTTTGCAAATTCATAAAGCCAATAACTTGATAAACTGATTTGGTGCCACCTTAACGGTCATGAGACTGACTCAACGATACCATGTGCTTCAAGTTTGCGGTTATAGACTCTCATTCAGCCCATCGGCGATATGTCTCCTGCTCATGATATGAAAAACTTCCAAAGGACAACTGCAACTAACCGATATAAACGGTTCCTGTATCCTTTTTTCAGTCAAAACATGCATTTGGAATGTGAAAACTTTGTAATCGATGAACGTCAATATTCGAATGATCACTTGACCAGCTTCATGGAGGGGGTAATAGATGAGGTCAACTATAGACTTTTTGTGTACTTTGAGTATGATTTACATGCATAATACGGTAGGAAATAACTGAAAAAAGTAATTTTACACAGTTAGGGCACAGTTTTGTCATCATTCAAAAAAATTGAAAAAAAGTCGTCAGCGAGTGGAATTGAACCCCTGACCTCTCGGTTTGAATACAAGATCACAACCACTTCACCACGCCGCCGATTGATTTCACGGTTGGATCCATTTGTGTAGTGCGTGTGGTCAAAAAGGCCCTGTGGCGTTAACGTGTACGGTTTTAAAAAGTGATTTTTAAAATTAAATTATCTCGCTTGAAACAAAAAACGCGCAAAAATTTTCTACATGAAAACTTCATTATTCGACCTGCTTAACACATCTGGCTAGGTCTCAACTCTGGATCCCAATAACGTTCAAGGTCAACTCCTGTTGAGTAGAAGTTTTTGCAGAATAGCATCGACGATCGTCTTGCGAACTTGGCAATACGAATGACTGCACTTATGACTTCGAGACCATATGCGAAGGAAGTTTTGGAAGCGCTAGAAGAGCTTAGTGCCTAATCAACTAACATTCTAAATCGAATTTATGTGTGTATTGTGATCGAGACTGGTATTTGAAGATACTTTCAGATAATTTCTGTATATTTTGCACATGATACGTATTTTGATATTTTCGAATAAATTTTTCCTGTACTAAAATTTGTTTATGAATTAATTTCAAACAATAAAATAAAATAAAAGAAATAATATAAAAATTAAATCAAGTAAGAATCCGAAGTTGCGAATCAAATTTGAATTTTTAGGCCAACTTCTTCCCCGAAATTTTCGTTTATTTTCTTTCCAGATCCTTCTTGTTAGTATCATTCTACTTCATTTGAGATCCATTCTGGTAGAATAAGTGAATTTTTCTCTCATTTCTGAAGTTGTTCTCATATCACATCCTGAATCTGTTCAGTATAAATTGGAAAAAATCGAATTTCTGAAGTTTTCATGGACTCTCAAAGATCAGTGTCAATTCGAAATGAGAATGAGATAATTTCAAAGTACATTTCAGGTAGTTACCGAAAGCCTAGCCGATAGCATGGGTGATAACCTTATCTACGCAGGTACACTTTCATTCCTAATTCGAGATTTTCACGTGTTTCTTGCAGTTCGTGGCAACACTGGATTCCAGCTCAAGCGTGGTATCGGAAGAGATTCCAGCACCATTTTGGATCAGGCGAAGTTAGTGAATTGAGTTTTAGAAATTACGTAGGAAAATTTTAAGAACGACCAGAGAGGCGTCCTGCGAAGTGTTCGCGTACAGTCATGACGGTCAGTACTTTGCCTACTGCGATCGGCAAACGTAAGGTATTCCTGTGTAACAATGTCAATTTGACTTCCAGAACGACGGTGATAGAAGTCGCATCGGGTAAAGTAGTCATTCAAACTGATCTCAAACGGACCAAACAAATTATTTTCTCACCGAAGGACAGCGTTATGCTGACCTTTGAGCAGTACGCTATTTATGGCCAAAAGGTGGGGACTCGATAGAAATTTCCCTAAGAGACGATGATTTCAGACTTCTGAAGATCAGAAGCCGGAACCGAACGTGAGGGTGTTCAGGCTTTGTGATGGAAAGCACATTGCCACTTTGATTTCCCAAAGAGAGGTGAATTTTGATAAAATCTATCGGTAACCTTTCAAATTTTGTGATTTTTTTTATTAAATAATAAAATTAGGATAATGATTTTTTCAGCTCAAAGATAAATTAATTTTTCTTTAGATGAAAAACTGACCAGGTGCTGTATCCAATCGTTTTCCGTTGAAGTTTTATTGAAAAAAACCTTTCTCTCTCTCTCTCTCTCTCTCTAATTTTCCTAAATTTCAGTCCTCCTGGGCTCCTCAATGGTCTGAAGACGAATCTCTGGTAGCTCGTGTGAATGGAGGAGAAATTGTGTTCAGCTCGAACAACAATTTCGGTAGTTTATCATCAGAATTTTCATCTATTCTTTATTGTAGAAAAAATCGACAGGAAGCTGGTGATCCCAGGTCTTGCGTCATTCTCACTCAGTAGCGGCCCAGCACCATACAATGTGGCCACTTACGTCCCAACAAAAGGATCCGAAGCGGCTGTGATCAGAGTTCACAAAGTCGCTGATGAGTTCCCAGTTACCCATACAAGGAAGATATTCAAGTCGGACAAGGCTAAATTGACTTGGAACTCGAAAGGTACGGGTTTACTCATTGAAAAGAAAGTCCGTTCATTTCGTGGTATTTTTTGAAGAATTGGAGAAACGACAGTGAAAAAACACTCAGAAATCGGTGAAGATCAGTTTCTTGAACTTGTAAAGAAGTGATGAGAAAAAAAAAGAGAAAATTTGCATATGATTTGTAAAAACTTCGGTAAAAGCACTCAATTGGAACATCTTCATCAACAATATTAAAGGTGAAATAGTGGTGATAACAGATTTGGAATGAATAAAAAAATAATTAACTGAAGGAAATGAGCGAGATCAGAGTGGATGGCCACTGGAACAAATATAAAATGAAACAATTTCAATTCAAGGAAACGCTCTTCTGATTCTGAACACTGTGGAGGTCGACAAGTCAAACCAGTCCTACTATGGAGAATCCCATGTAAGTTTTTCAAAATAGAAAATAAAGATGAAATGCAATAAAGAACGGAAATCGGGAGGGCAAAAAAAAGTCGGTTGAAGCCGGAAATATTGAACAGCCGATGATTACTGAACTGATTTCACTGACTTTCCCCCTCAGATTCGATATTTTGGACGAAAATCAAAACATGGAAATTGAAAATGTTCAGAGAGAGAAAAGAAAAAGATAAGACGGAATATGAGTATAGCATTCTCTGCGACTCACCGATTCATGAAGATATGACAAGATTACACCCATTTGCAGTTGTACCTTATCAATGTCCGAACCAACGACTCGATCATGGTCCCGTTATCCAAAGAAGGGCCGGTCTACTCAGCCAAGTGGAACCCGAACGGCAAAGAGTTTGCTGTATGCTATGGTTACATGCCGGCTAAGGTTGCGTTTTTTGAATGTTTACTGTATTTTCAACAAATTAAACCTCGTAGCCGTGAAACCATCTCAGTTTTCAATTCAGAATTATCATTTTTTCCCGGAGAAATATCTGATTCTAGGTCACTTTCTACAGTGTGAAAGGAATCCCAATCCATGAGACTGAGGAAGGACCGAAGAACGATGTGCACTACAACGCGTTCGGAAACATTGTTCTCATCTGCGGTTTTGGTAACCTCAGCAAGGGAAAAATGGAGT
Source organism: Caenorhabditis parvicauda (assembly GCA_963978915.1). Classification (NCBI taxonomy): domain Eukaryota; kingdom Metazoa; phylum Nematoda; class Chromadorea; order Rhabditida; family Rhabditidae; genus Caenorhabditis; species Caenorhabditis parvicauda. Next base: position 13,463,251 of record OZ022251.1, on the reverse strand, counting down.
TCTGGGATGTGGAGAAGAAGAAGGAGTTGATCTCGGTGAGGTTTTACTTGTGAGGGGCGTTCAAGCATACAACCGGGTTCGCGTTTAAGCATACAACCGGGTTCGCGTTTAAGCATACAACCGGGTTCGCGTTTAAGCATACCATCGAGTTTCGCGTTTAAGCATATCATCGGTTTTCGCGTTTAAGCATACCATCGGTTTTCGAGTTTAAGCATACCATCGGTTTTCGCGTTTAAGCATACCATCGGGTTTCGCGTTTAAGCATACCATCGGGTTTCGCGTTTAAGCATACCATCGGTTTTCGCGTTTAAGCATACCATCGGTTTTCGCGTTTAAGCATACCATCGGTTTTCGCGTTTAAGCATACCATCGGTTTTCGCGTTTAAGCATACCATCGGTTTTCGCGTTTAAGCATACCATCGGTTTTCGCGTTTAAGCATACCATCGGTTTTCGCGTTTAAGCATACCATCGGTTTTCGCGTTTAAGCATACCATCGGTTTTCGCGTTTAAGCATACCATCGGTTTTCGCGTTTAAGCATACCATCGGTTTTCGCGTTTAAGCATACCATCGGTTTTCGCGTTTAAGCATACCATCGGTTTTCGCGTTTAAGCATATCATCGGGTTTTCGCGTTTAAGCATACCATCGGATTTCGCGTTTAAGCATACCATCGGGTTTCGCGTTTAAGCATACCATCGGGTTTCGCGTTTAAGCATACCATCGGTTTTCGCGTTTAAGCATACCATCGGTTTTCGCGTTTAAGCATACCATCGGTTTTCGCGTTTAAGCATACCATCGGGTTTCGCGTTTAAGCATACCATCGGTTTTCGCGTTTAAGCATACCATCGGTTTTCGCGTTTAAGCATACCATCGGTTTTCGCGTTTAAGCATACCATCGGTTTTCGCGTTTAAGCATACCATCGGTTTTCGCGTTTAAGCATATCATCGGTTTTCGCGTTTAAGCATACCATCGGTTTTCGAGTTTAAGCATACCATCGGTTTTCGCGTTTAAGCATACCATCGGGTTTCGCGTTTAAGCATACCATCGGGTTTCGCGTTTAAGCATACCATCGGTTTTCGCGTTTAAGCATACCATCGGTTTTCGCGTTTAAGCATACCATCGGTTTTCGCGTTTAAGCATACCATCGGTTTTCGCGTTTAAGCATACCATCGGTTTTCGCGTTTAAGCATACCATCGGTTTTCGCGTTTAAGCATACCATCGGTTTTCGCGTTTAAGCATACCATCGGTTTTCGCGTTTAAGCATACCATCGGTTTTCGCGTTTAAGCATACCATCGGTTTTCGCGTTTAAGCATACCATCGGTTTTCGCGTTTAAGCATACCATCGGTTTTCGCGTTTAAGCATATCATCGGGTTTTCGCGTTTAAGCATACCATCGGATTTCGCGTTTAAGCATACCATCGGGTTTCGCGTTTAAGCATACCATCGGGTTTCGCGTTTAAGCATACCATCGGTTTTCGCGTTTAAGCATACCATCGGTTTTCGCGTTTAAGCATACCATCGGTTTTCGCGTTTAAGCATACCATCGGGTTTCGCGTTTAAGCATACCATCGGTTTTCGCGTTTAAGCATACCATCGGTTTTCGCGTTTAAGCATACCATCGGTTTTCGAGTTTAAGCATACCATCGGTTTTCGCGTTTAAGCATATCATCGGGTTTTCGCGTTTAAGCATACCATCGGTTTTCGAGTTTAAGCATACCATCGGTTTTCGCGTTTAAGCATACCATCGGTTTTCGAGTTTAAGCATACCATCGGTTTTCGCGTTTAAGCATATCATCGGGTTTTCGCGTTTAAGCATACCATCGGTTTTCGAGTTTAAGCATACCATCGGTTTTCGCGTTTAAGCATACCATCGGTTTTCGCGTTTAAGCATATCATCGGGTTTTCGCGTTTAAGCATACCATCGGATTTCGCGTTTAAGCATACCATCGGGTTTCGCGTTTAAGCATACCATCGGGTTTCGCGTTTAAGCATACCATCGGTTTTCGCGTTTAAGCATACCATCGGTTTTCGCGTTTAAGCATACCATCGGTTTTCGCGTTTAAGCATACCATCGGTTTTCGCGTTTAAGCATATCATCGGGTTTTCGCGTTTAAGCATACCATCGGATTTCGCGTTTAAGCATACCATCGGGTTTCGCGTTTAAGCATACCATCGGGTTTCGCGTTTAAGCATACCATCGGTTTTCGCGTTTAAGCATACCATCGGTTTTCGCGTTTAAGCATACCATCGGTTTTCGCGTTTAAGCATACCATCGGGTTTCGCGTTTAAGCATACCATCGGTTTTCGCGTTTAAGCATACCATCGGTTTTCGCGTTTAAGCATACCATCGGGTTTCGCGTTTGAGCATACCATCGAGTTTCGCGTTTGAGCATACCATCGGGTTTCGCGTTTAAGCATACCATCGAGTTTCGCGTTTGAGCATACCATCGGTTTTCGCGTTTAAGCATACCATCGGTTTTCGCGTTTAAGCATATCATCGGTTTTCGCGTTTAAGCATATCATCGGTTTTCGCGTTTAAGCATACCATCGGTTTTCGCGTTTAAGCATACCATCGGTCGGTTTTTGCGTTTAAGCATACCATCTATTTTCCGTCTAGAACGACACTTCGAACACTTTGAATCCATAAGAAATGATTCACAGATTGATGTCCCGAACACAACCCTCTTCGAGTGGGCCCCAGACGGACAGCACTTCGTGACATGTACGACAGCACCGAGACTCCGAATCGAGAATTGCTACAGGTAATTTTGGAGATGTCATCTTTTTCTTCGAAACTGAATCGAAATTCGACACTTTAAAAATATTTTATGAATTTGTAATGTTCATGTTCTTTCAACTTCAGGAAACTGAAACTCGTAGTTATTGAAGAGTGCAAAAAGGATTTTTTATTACAATAATTCCAGAAACATGAAATTTTTTTAATTATCCAAAAATATTGCAAGAAACTCTTCTATGATCAGAATGATCTAAATTTCACAGATTCTGGAACTATTCGGGCAAGATGCTGCACGAGGTGACCTTCGACTCGCCAAAAGAAGAGCTCTGGGAAGTAAAGTTCCGACCAATGAGAGGCTACAACACTTTCCAAGTTCGCGAACTGAGCAAGATTGACAAGTTGTCGTCTGGACTCCCGATTAAGAAGAAGGTAATTTTGTGAAAAAAATTGGGTAAAAATGGAATCAAAATTGTGAAAATCTTTCAAAAAGTGAATTTGTGGTTTTTTCCTGTTGAAAAAAGTATTGTTTTCCACAAAAAATAGCTTCAACTTAGTTTACCAGTTTAAAACTCTGAAGATTTGGTAAAATTGACAAGAAAAATATTCTAGGATGCCTCTCACCCACTGAACAACCTGCCCGCGGGCGCCATAAAGGCATCCAAGGCGTACGTCCCGCCCCATTTGCGAGGAAAGGTCGCTGCAGGTAAGAGATGGTCTCAAAACAGTGTTTATTACTATCTTACAGCTGCTCCGAAAGGCGCTGCTAATGGAGGGAACTCGGCCAAAGCGGCACCACCGAAGCCCCAAATGAACGAAGTCGAAAGGAAGATACAAACGTTGAAGAAGAAGCTGGACGATGTGAAGAAGATCAAGGTGAGTATTTGGAGTTACAGTACTCATCACTGCTACAGAAACATATGCTTATTATTTTGTACTACAGTAGTGGTCGTAGTAGTAATAGTCATGGTTAAAGAAATTTATGTTTTACTGTACTGGACATGGTAACGTTTGGCTACTTTTCTAATACTGCTCAGTTCATTTTTTCAGTTTTATAGTGAAATAAAATTGATGGTAAATACAGTAATCTTCATCGTACAGTAGGAATCAGAGTCACAGTAGTCTCCTTATGATCAAAATACAGTAATCTCTATTTTACCGTAGCAGCAATGAGAATAGTACCATCTTTTTCAACGATCACAAATAGAGTTTTCTAGTTCTGAAACTTACATGTTTGAAGATGATTTTTTTTCTGAAGAAACGAATTTTGAATGTTGTTTTCAGGAAAAGAACGCCACTGGACAACCTCTCCTGCCTAATCAGATCGAAAAAATGAACAAAGAGCAACAATTCATCGAAGAGTTGGAAAAACTGACACTGATTGGTGCCTAAACAGGTCAATTTTGTTGATTTTTGTTGACCCTTTTTTCTCATTTTGTTTCATTTTCTTCATTCTAGCCTTTCATAATATGGTATTCAACGAGCTCCAAAAAGTGTTGTTTTTGAGAAAAAGCAAAAAAAAGTACTCCTGACCGGATTCGAACCTGCGATGCCCAAATGAGTTTTACACGGGATGAGTCGGTTTTGAATCGAAAATTTTTGATTCAATTTAGCGTTTTTTTTTTTGAAGTTTTCGGAGAATTTTTGGAAATAGCCAAGATTTATGTGAATCGTCAAAATTTGTCGAAAATTCGTCGAACCGATGAAAAGAAACAGGAATTTTCAAGATTTATGAAAAAAAAGACTTACTGAAAAAATAACGATCGGGTTGGATAGTCGGATGAAACTTTTCCCCTCAACCCGATGATTTTTCAGCCAATTCCCTTTTTTCTCTCTCTCTCTCTCTCTCTCTCTCTCTCTCCATCCCTATTCCTACACAATTAAATCGTTCGTGACCCGAGAAAGTGTGTTGAATAGAAGTGTTCAGATGAAACAGAGCTACAGTTCAAACATTATGAGAATCCGTCGATTATGAACAATGTTGTGAGAAGAAGCGTGGTAGTTCGCTTTTTGTAGCGTTTGTCTAGGGGGCGGGGCTTATATTTTTCAGACTACTGAAGATTCATACGTTGGACCAGTAGATTTGAGAGAGAATCAGGATAAGGGTCATATCAAAGATGTGTGTTCGGTTTGTGTCACGCATGCCAAAGGGGCGGAGCTAACGTATGGCCGATCGATCGTGCAATCACCCTGACAATTCAACAATTAACGGTCTCGGTTTGCTTCCGATGTCCACACAGGAACATGGCGATTTCTTTCCGAAGTTTTGGATTACACTTTGAATAGATGAAAATGCGGATCATTGAAGATACCATATAGCAGATGGATACGGTATCGGAGAGGACTGAAAAGATATGATTGATGAAATTTTATGCGAAAATCTTTGCGCCGGTGGCCTTGTGGCTAACGCAGTCGGCTTTCAATAGGAAGGTCGTGGGTTCAACCCTCTCGTGAACACTCTTGTTTCTTCCTCACCTATATAAAACGTGCTGGACATGGCTTCATCCTCCGACTCGTAGAGCAGCGATTTGTCTGTTCGCTCCAGAAACGTGATGAAGAGGTGAATTCCGTTACATACCAGGTAGGAGGCGACGATGGCCACCATGGTGAAAATCGCGTTTCGGACTTGTGATCTCTTAGATCGGGTTGATCTGGAAATAGAGGATATTTGAATGGAGGTAGGTTAACTGACGTTTGTATCGGTCGGATTTCGCGAATTTCGGGACAATCGTAGGGTTTTTCGACTTCGCTGAAAGATTTCTTGGTCCCCTCTGTTCGATCCCCATGGATGGAAAAAGCAAAAATCTTACTTTTGTACCAGCGAGTCCTTGATGACTTCTGCAGCGACTTCGAGCAAGACGTAGTTTGCCGGGAGGTTGCATTGAGAGAATTTTGATTTGAGCATTTTTCCTTGGGATGTTTCTTCTCGGTCGTGCTGGAATTTATTTCTCTCTCTCTCTCTCTCTCTCTCTCTCTTTCTCTCTCTCTCCCTCACCTCCGCCTGATGCTTCTTCTCCTCGGTCAGTCTGTAGATGATCGTAAGATTCAGAACCAGCAGAACGATAAACGGAAAGAACATCTGAACGGCTGTGATGACATGAAAATCGAAGATGTTGTAGGCTTTGCTTTCAGCCCATTCCAGCTTCTGAGAAACGGATTCACTTCGGAAGTAGTCTTCACACTTTGGGAATTGGACCACCTGGAAGATAAGCCTTATAACTTCAACGATTTGCCTCCTACCTCCATGGAGAAGAAAACTGGAGACCTCAACACAACGCTAGCCATGACGACCAGAAAAACTGTGAACGTCTTGCCGGAACCTTCGAAGAAACGGGCAAAGTGTTTTCTGAAAATCGGAATCTGGAAACCGCCGCGCGTTCGCGACAAACCTCGTCCGATCATCTGCAGTCCACAAGTATCGTTCCCATGTGATCAAAATCAAGACGAATGGGATCGCGAACTGGACGACTTTTGTCATAAAGAAGACAGGCACAATGTACCTGTGATATAGGAAGAATAACGTCTAAACAATCTATTTGATCGTAGCGAGGTTAAGCGACGTACCGTATCCTTAAGGTACATGATACCAGCATCAACTCCGAACAGGAGAATGTAAGTAAGGCAGATGAGAGTGTCGCAAGCCGCGAGCGTAGCGAGGAATATTGATGATGGCAGGCTTTTCTTGAAGACGGCAATGAGAATCTGGAAGTTTTCTTGGTGGGGGGTCACCAATTCCGGGTGAACTTACTGTATTAGCGAAAACGCCAAAAAGTGCCATCGCTGCACACGTGGAAATTATGACGAACCGCTGGGTGGAATATCCTTCGAAGTAACCACACGCGGCTTCAGATGTCAGGTTTGATTCGATTTCCATCTGAGTTGGAAGATATTTGAGAGGAAGAGAGAGAGAGAAAAAGGAATTCAGAATCATAAAATACTTTCCGTGTTTCAGTTTGTTCTCATCGAGAAAGGAAAGAAAGAAAGAAATTCAAAATATCTTGACTTTTGACAAAAAGTTGTAATTTCAACGATGGGAAGAGAAAGAGATAGATGAATGAGAGAGAGAGAGGGAGAGAGAGAGAGAGAGAGAGAGAGAGAGAGAGAGAGAGAGAGAGAGATTTGACGTGAAGCAATCTTGTCGTTAAGGCAATTCAGCATCTTAATGGTATATTGCTCTCGAGCTAGACCGGCCCAGACGCAAAAAAGTAAACGAATTCTGAATATCATCTCAATCGAGTTTGTCTGTTCTGAAACATTTTCCAAAAACACCTTGTTATAGTGTTGTTATGTGCGGTACTGCAGGGTGGAGTCCCCTTGGGACAAATGGAAAAATGATGATAAAAATGGTGAGCCACTAGAATAAGCGCTGAGTTTGGAAGAATCAGTCGATTATGGCCGTGGTTTGGCCTCGTTGGACAATTTATAGTAGAAAAAGGCATAATTTTTGGAAAATGGTGTCCTAATAAAATATGAACGGGCGGGTCAGAGTGATTACAGAAATTTGCGCTGACTTGGCAAGATTACGACTGATTTTGATGAAAATGACCACAATGATGGGACCACCCACCAAGAAAATGTTGTCCCAGTGAAATATGAACGGGCTGGGGAAAAATTGGAAAAACCACGGAAATTTCGTTTCGCTTTGCGGTATTGAAAACGAATTGAGTGAAAGCGATGGCAGTGGTGCAACCCCTCACCAAGAAAATGGTGTCCCAATAAAATATGAACGAGTGGTTCAAAGTGAGCCGAGAGCGCCACAACCTGCCTGCTTTCATTAGTTTGACAATAAATCATGCTGTGGTATATGATCGAATGATGTGTAACCCTGTGGAATGAACTCTTCTCAATAGGTCTCAAGCCACGCCCCCTTTTTTGCCGAAAATCTACAATAGGGAGGTAGAAACCAGCGACGGGCAACCTCACGAGAACAAGAGCATTTGTGACTTCGTCGTTGATCCTCAAAAAATTGAGCGAGGTAGAGAGAAAATGAATGTCTGAGAAAAGTTGAGAACCAGCGAGGAGAGAAAAAAACTTCTGAAGCCCGGGTGAAACATGATAAAAATTGAGAAAGAATTGTGTTGTACATCAGAGACAATATCAGAGATACATCAGAGATGGTTCAATTACCCAAGTTTTAGGTAACGCAAGCATAGCGAGGGAAAGCTTGATACGGGTCGCAATTTTGTAAAATGAGTACGGTAGGGCCGGGACTCTCACAACGAAAAGTTAGATCTTTGTGGATTTAAATTATTATTCTTACTTTCAGTCCATTGAAATTGAAGGCGTATTACTTAAATCGTTCTTGTATTTCGAGGCGAAACTGCTACGGTACTAAGTACCCGATTTACGGAGGTCAGACTTTTTTACAGGTAGAGGAAGCTATGTGGTGAGCGTAGAGAGGGAAAGCTTGATATGGCTGGTTCAATTAACCAAGTTTGAGGTAAGGCGAGCGTAGAGAGGGGAAGCTTGATACGGCTGGTTCAATTACCCAAGTTTTTGGTAAAGATACCAAAACCGATGTAAAGTGATCCGAGCAGAAGTCATAACTGGCTGTCCGTTGGCACTTTATCGTTTCTCTTTTCTGGTGCCATTTTATAGCCGAGAAAAAGGTTCATTTTATGTGGCCGCACAATGTGCTTATGCACCGCGTGAGTTGATATAAGAGAGAAGGAGATTGTGAGGAGGAGTTTTACAATATAACATCATCACGGGAATTATCATTATTGGAAGGGAGAAGAACCGAAGACATTATGGACACTTCAATATGTATTTTCTTTTTGTTGCTTTGAGAGTTTTCAATAGCGGTGTTTTCATCAGTTTTTCGTTTGTTCTCACTCTCTCTTTCTCGCTTTCTCCCCCCCCTCTCTCTCTCTCTCTCTCTCTCTCTCTCTCTCTCCCTCCCTCTCTCTCTCTCTCCCTCTCTCTCTCTCTCTCTCTCTCTCTCTCTCTCTCTCTCTCTCTCTCTCTCTCTTTCTCTCTCTCTCTCTCTCTCTCTCTCTCTCTCTCTCTCTCTCTTTCTTTCTCTCTCTCTCTCTCTCTCTCTCTCTCTCTCTCTCTCTCTCTCTCTCTCTCAAAAACAATAAAAGTCGTAAGGTGCGTGCTGAGGTATAATGTCTTTTCTAAGGACACCACTAAGTGGTCCGAAACATGATATTCGCTTTTAGTCCTTGCAAATTGATACAACTCCAAATCAAGGAACATTTCCTGTCAGGGTGGTCTTTGCTCATCAAGGATAAGCCACGCCCATTGTTGATTGATATGACGTCAGACAGACAAATTGACAATACTAATGAAAAAAAACATGGAAAAATGTGCTAAACGCGCCGCCGAGCCGCTTTGCGTTGAAAATGAAGCCGAGCTTCCGAATCAGGTGAAGAAAATGTGAATCCAGAAAACTGAATCGGTTTCTAATGAAGGTTTAGTCCTTGAAATGTAAATCGGTGAAAGCTTTCTCGCTCTTTTGACGCAATGAGATTTGTAGTGGAAATGTTTGGTTGAAAGGGGTACCTCAAAATTTTTTCAAAGTACAAGAACAATTTTGACCTACGCCTACACCTAAACGGAGTTTACTTTCGCAAATGAGAGTGTCGGCGAAACCCGCGGCGGGTCGGCGCCAGAGTTTTAAGAATAGCGGGCGATGAGTATTATCTGGAAAAAAAGACAGCCGTGTTTTCTTGTAATTTGAACCTAAAAACAGTTGCTTTTGAGGTATTTCGACAAGTCTGACAAACCTCGTTACCAGGTGTTTTCAAAAATAACATGGTAATTCGAGATGGGTGGTTTGATTATCCTAGTTTGAGGTAAAGACGAAATTTCTTCAGGATTTTTGAAGAAAGTTCTCGAATAATTCTGTTTCTTTTTAATTTGACGAGAAATTCTAAGAATGTGAAAATTGAAGCATAAGAATGACTCTTAATAAACAATTTTCGCAGTTAATTAGGTCGAAACTTGGGAGGTTCACTAAAAAATTTGAAGATGATCTAAAAAAAAATCAAAACTAGGGTAGTACTTGAGCTGTCAGGACCTAAATTTTAAGGTTTTTACCTGAAATAAAGAAAAACCTCTTCTCTATGAATACTTATAAGGGCAGAACACAAGTTCGAGTGGATGAGAGTTCTCTTAGCACGTGTTCAATTGCTTTTTTCATCGGAAGTATGGTTCAATGAGTTGCCTATGAGCTGAGAAGGGAAACTTGACAAAATGTGGATCGATATGAGAATACATTATGATATCATACAGGAGGAGGTTGAAAAAACCATTTTTTACTGATTCGTGATGAAAAAGAGTCACGAAAACTGTTTTTTTTGCAATAAAAATTATGAAAACAACTTTTCTTTGAAGATACAACAAATATATCATCAAATTTTGAATCTATTGAAAAATATAAGCCTCCAAAGCTCGTTCAGTAATGAATAGGCTTCTTGATTACAATATTCCACATAAAAATATCTCTCCGAGACTAGACTGATCAAAGCTGGTACAAACAAGCTAATTCAACCAGTTATTATAAGAAAATTTTTGAATTGGGTAGTTAGGGAAAAAAGCTAAATTCCAATTTTATAGTGGTTGAAACAAGAGTTTACCTTCACAAATCCTGATTGAAATTTTTCTCACCTTGGTTTTTGATCAAAATGGCTTACTGTAGCTTCGGAAACAGGTCCCCCATCATGCTTTTTGTACTTTTAGCCGAGAAAAAAAGCTTTTAAAGTTCTTTCACCATTAGGATAATTTGTTGAAGCAAGACTTCCGAGGTCGGTCAAAAATAGCTTAATTGTAAAATTATCAAAGCTACTACAGATTCTATATTATGATTGGATGGTCTACTATAAAACTTTTTTATGAGAAAGATGCATTTCGCCTAATGCAAAATTCGACTTACCACAGTGCAGACCACAATATTTCGACTGCTCAATATTGTGACGAAATGAAAGAAGAACGGAAAAAGGCAATTACCTTCGAGTTTGGACGAATCTTATTGTCGTCGTCATATTCCTATTTCCTTCTTAAATGCTTATGAGTCTCTCTAAACGACTCGAGTGGTCGTTTTTCAAAAGTTTCGACCTTTTCGAATTATGATGTGGGTCGTGGGAGAGGGGAGGAGGAAGGAGAGAGAGAAAGAAAGAAAGAGAGAGAGGGAGAGAAAGAAAGAGAGAGAGAGAGAGAGAAAGAGAGAGAGAGAGAGAGAGAGAGAGAGAGAGACAGAGGAAACCTTACTATATGCAAAACTAACTTCACATTTTCTCTTTTCTCCAGTTTCGAACAATAGAGTTCAACCCAACGGAAGAAAATTGACGCAAAAAGACAAAAACCACTGCATATCCACCGCGAAAACAAAAAATGCAACTCAATTTCAAGGACTGAACTTGTTTTTGAAAATAACATGGTAATATTTGAGTTGTGCGCGGTTGAATAGACTGATTTTTTGCTGTTTTTGCGGATGAATATTTGAAGTCGTGATATTTTGACTGGATTTTAAGTAGAGATCGTGACAGTACTTCGCAGGCCTTGTTCTTTCATATATTCCTTTGATAGACAATGAGAAAATGGGAACTCCTGTTATGAGTTGACGCGTGACCACTGGGGAGCCCTCGCAGGTTGTTGCATTGGTTCTAGCCCGACTTGCATTAGTTCTAGCCGAGTTTGGACTGTTCGGGAAGAGCGAAAGCGGGCAGCAAGGAGAGAGAGAAAGAGAGGGAGAGAGACTGAGAAAAAAGAAGGAGGTATAGAGAGGGAGAGGGTGAGAGAGAGAGAGAGAGAGAGAGAGAGAGAGAGAGAGAGAGAGAGAGAGAGAAAAAGAGAGAGAGAGAAGGAGAGAGAGAGAAAAAGAGAGAGAGAAAGAGTGAAGTGGCAAAGACTTTGCCTCTAAAAACCACTTCTTTTTCTATTTACTAATATTAAGTCGGAATTTGTGATTTTGTGATTAAAAAAAGGAAAAAAAGGGCTCTGAGCGTAGCGAGGATTCCCTGCTTGTCTAATAAATTGAAACAAGCAATGTACAAAATGGAAACTACAGTAGGTTCAAGGATTTCAACTTGGAATGGATGTTTCACCCCATGTTCATATTATGAAGTTTCAAAGAAAATATAGTTAAAACTAGTATTCTTGCAGTTACAAAATTTGATTATTTTCATTTTTGAGCAGTACTGTGGGTCCCAGAACACGCGCTGAACTTTGAGGATAGAGTGCGCAGTTAAGAATATCGTTAATTTTGGTGTAGTAAAGTGCTCTGATGGTGTTGATTCCACAGAGAAATGTGAAACTGAGTTTTATAATGGTTTGTGACAGTTCAAAACAGTCAAGGGTTTTTCAGCTCGCCAGAATCAAAAAATGTAGTTCCTGCTTTCCAGCCAGCTAACTCTATGAAAAACCATATCTGGAATTTTTTTCAGTTTCCTGGCCTTCAGGCTATTTTTTTGCTATTATTTCTTTACACTCTGTTTTTTTGTCGTTTGGGAATAACTTTGGAATCTGTTGGCGAATCTGAATGAAATTTTCAGAGAAGTTGTGGCTTAGTGTCCTTAACAATTTTTGTTCTTGAAGTTTTCATGATTCTCTAAATTTGTCGAGTTATTTCAGAAAAGGTCGCGTTTGCTATTATATCTTTACACAGTGTATTCTTTTCACATTTTTGTAAGTTAGTCGAAAAGTGTCTTAAACGTTCTAAAAACCTAGATCAGGATTGAAGAAAGCACCTAACGTCCGACCAAAAAGGACGAATGAACGAATGATTCGTTCGGGAAAGATAAAGAGCAATAAAAGGGGGATAAGTGTCGTTAAGGAGGGTTGAATCTATTCGAAGAAGAAACGATTAAAATAAGAAATTCTGATTGTAAATGATGTTTCTAACAGCAAAACAACAGCATTTGATTCAATTAACAGCTTTGAATTTGCTCCTCTCGGAGAGAAACATTCTACAGTATGAAAGGGGATCAGAAATGAGCGAAGCGAGGAAAACTATCTTTGCAAACAAAAAGTGAATGATGTGGAAAAGTTTCAATAGCCTAATCCTTCTTTTGATAATTTATTTCTAGGTATAGAAGCAAAAAGCAAAAATGTTGTGTACCTGGCTGGAGACGATCCTGCGCCTTGAATCTTTAGACGTTAGGGACATCATAGAGGAGAACAAATGGAAAAAAACAAAAATCACCTCAAGAAAGAAAGATCCGATTCAACGACCTCCCCGCACGAGCAACAAAACAGATCTCCTCAACACCACGGAGTTATTACAACCTAATTGCGAGTAATCACGATGAGATTGTTTTGTTGTGGCCGTTCGAGACAAGACGTCGCAGGTCTCTAATCGTCGTCGGAAAATGAGAAATGTCAGGGAATGAATTAATCAGAAGAAGAAAGAAAGAGAGAGAGAGAGAAAGATACAGCCAATTAGGCGCTCCGTTTAAGCCTCTTTTTTAAACCGAGGTAAGGAGAACAGAAAATAGAAGACAACATTAACATTAAAGATACTATCAGGCAGTACTCGACAAACAGAACAACATCAATGATCTACTAGCATTGCTCACAGCTCTGACAGAGCCGCTGTCTTAGCAGGACTCTGCAAGACCATTGAAGAGAGTATTTGAGTTCTGTAGATCGTAAGTACTGACAGATTCATTGCACAAACGCGAAATTTAGAAGTCGGAAGTAGAATTTGTCTCGAAACATTTTCATTCTCAGTAGAAAAGAAGAAAGGAATCTGAACGTATGGAGGGTCAAAAGCATTGAAAGTACACTTCAAAACAGTCACAGAATCTGAACTTTTAGCTGCACTCAAAGTACTTCCTCGGTTCAGAACGATCAAGAACAAGCTGAATATCAATGTAGCTACGTAAAAGTATGTAAATTAATCACATCACTGCTCATCTGAATACACATACACATCATAATGAGAAAAGGTGATGGAGACTTTGAGATTCACCATTGTGACTACATCACTGAGTGTTTTATTTAGTATTTGGCCGAGATTCCTTGCCGCCTCGAGGAAAAACACATTTCAATCAGCGAAGACGACGACGACATTGTGTGTGTGTATGTTAGTCTATCTTCCGCGTATCTGAGTGTGTGTGTTTTTTTTTCAAAGTCAAGTACTGAACTTATCTATCAACCTTTTGGAAAAACACGAATTATCACCATGACGCATTTGATCCTCGCTTTGCTCGAATGAAGAAAGTGATGAACCTCGTTCGGATTAGCGCAATGGTGTGATGTACTCATCTAATTACCTTCTCCATGAGGAAATTACGAACTAGCGGCGTGGCAGAATTAAAGTCTCGCTTCGCTCGTGTCAAGACAGACAATTTATGAACTCAACGTCTTCTAACCGGTAACAAAAATGAAAAATTTTGAGCCTCACTACGTTTGTCCAAAAAAAGATAATGATGTGGTGAACCTAGCTTCGCTCGCTCAAAAAAAAACAAAAAAGAGGCAGCTAAAAGTTTGAGAGATTTATTAGAATAAGCAAATCTGAGCCACTCTATGTTCGGAGCCTCAACTATGATAAATTTGTTTACAGTCAACTACGCTCAGAATGAACTTCCCTACGATCTACTAGCTACGCTCCTGACTATAGGTACTGAGAACAACCCTCAAACTCCGAAATTCCGAAGCCAAAACACATGGGCTTAATTACGTTCGTTTAAACAATCAGATCAGCTACGCCTAACTGAACGCAGTAAAGGCAATCATTTCAAAGTTGTCAACAATTAAAAATAACACTTTAAAAATCAAAAATTACCATTCAAAAACAATGACTCATGAAGGTTCTGCGAATTTAAGGGTATTTTTGAATTGAAGATCCGGAAAACTTTGGCTTTTTCCCCGCAGGAAGTGGGCGGAGCCAGATTTTGTTAGAGATGAGATTCATCAAATCCTCTAAGAGTCCACATACGGTACTAAATCCAATTTTGAGGCAATTTCCAAAGTTTAACCCAGACTTAATTGGAAACTTTCTGTTTTAGCCTCTAGAAGATGGCATTTGAAAGGCGATCTTGAGAAATCTCGGGGCTATTCAAACTTGGAATAAAATCACCTAATCCATCCGAAATAATATTATGAAATTATTTTCTAATTAATCAGCAGACATTTCTAATTATTTTCCCTGTCTAGGACAGATGTTTACGTTAAGGGGTGTCTGAGATGTGTATCTTTGACCAAAACATGGAGTTTTAAAAGTACAGAGTTTAATCTGAACTTCCTCAAAGCGGCGATAAAAGATGTTAACTTTGAGTGATTTTCTTCAGAACTATTTTGCGCAAAATATTTAAATTTCGAGATAAATGGTAGGAAAAAGTTCATCCACTTCATCATTAAATTCAACCTTGAATTCCATTAGCCTTGTAGTTTTTTTCTCTATGAGCCAATTAGTTTGTGGTTTGGGTTATGTGATTTCAAACATGTCTAATTCATGTGCCGCATCATAGTTTTATGTCTTCAAGGTGAACATTTTGCGGACAACAACTGGTCACGACGTTGTCACGTCCTCGTCATTGATATGCCATTTAACGATATTTGTCATTAGTTGGTAAATTTTCGGTAAAGTTGATGCAAAGTTATCGTCATAGACAAGTAATTTATCAGTCTTGTAGGTTACTTGACTATATTTCTCAATATTTTTCTACACTTTTGATACATTTTCCAACAGAATCCATTTATTCTTCTACAAAAAATGGTGGAAATTGTTATTTTTAGTTGACAAATCGAGAGTATGTGAATAATTTTCTCAAGTGACACAACGGCGTGGTGTCAAGCAATTATTTTGAAGAAAGGAGACGGTTTTCATTTCTAACAAAACAGGCCAGGCGGTCACAGTGGTCTTCCCCTTTTTGCTTGTTTCAAAAAAATGAAAGTGATTTGAAAATTATCCGAAAGTTTCTGTTTATAAGCAGACTCGGGAGGCAAGAAACCTCACAGTTTCTCTCTTTTTTTTTAGTCTGTTTCCTCTTCTACTTTTTTTCTAGGTACGAGATATTCAACTTTTCTAGGTACTCATCTAGGATTATTTCCTAAGGCTTCTAGAATACTAATTTTTAAAAATTCATCTTTTCTTTGAACGATATGATACTTAACATAGTTTTTTCTCCGATAAATGATAAAATCATTTCCCTTAGTAACTTTAACTTAATTTCTTATCAACTACTATAAAAATAAAAAAAATCAGAGCTCTAACCATCCTAAGACACCTATCCCTAGTAACCTTACGGAGAACATAAGGCATCGCAGTGGCGCTAGGAGATTCAGTTTTCACACTTTTTATCTCAACATAATCTACCTCATTTTAGCAAACCGTTTGAATGTTTTATTATCATCGTTTAATAATGCAGTTTTATAATGAGAACACTCTCCCTATCTCCTATCTTTCTTGTTTCTGATTTCTTGGTAGATTAGGTTACTCTTTTATCTCTATGAAAATTGTATCCTTCTTTCCTCAAACACTCTGAAAATACAGAGAAACATCGAAAAACATGTCCACCATTTTTCCTCTTTTCAGCACATTTAGAAGATTATCATACTCATAAATCTTTATTTTAAAACAAATTCATCTAAGAATAATAAAACTGACATAATGATCTAGAAAAGCCACTACTGTCTATCATCAACTTTTACAAATTCATATTTTTGATCTGAAACATGAAAAATTAAAATTCAGTTCAAAAATTCACAAAAGCAAAAAACTTGATTAGACAAGTTAACAAACGTCTGAAAAATTGAATTCGAAAATCAAGAAAACTATAGAAATTAGGATCTGAACGTAGCGAGGCTAACAATAATTATACAGGTTAGCAAGCCTAAGAACTTGTACGCTATTCTAGCAGCACAAGTACAAAAAACATGTTGAAAAATCATGGTAACTGAGGAAAGTTTAATCCGAACGTAGCGATGCTAACAATGCTTGGGCAGGTTAGCAAAACCTAATGAACCGTACCAAATAAGGGGGTTCATGGCTTAATTGCCGACTAAATTCCATCAAAATTTATGAAGTTCCACTTTCTCGATTTTGACCCCCAATGGGTGGGGGTTGCGAACTTCGTACATGATAATTAGCCCCGTGAGGTGTGGGAAGACACAAAAAGGTGGCATGCTTATATAACCCCTGTTGCTAATGCTTTCAAGGTAAGTTGCGAAGTGACGACCCGATGGTAAGCCCCGAACACCGCTACTTTTTTACTACTTTCAATTGTGTACTTCGGATGATTTTATCGTAGCTACGCTTATAGATAGGATTGATGTCGTGAATCTTACAGTAGACTGAGTGAACGCAGCGTTCTACCCTCGCTACGCTCATTGCTATAGTTTGAATCATCTTCAGATACCTTTTTCACTACGACATACTTTGCATGGATTAATCGTAGCTACGAACATTAGTTCGGAGACACGCTAAATTCGTTGGTAGGATTAACGTTCAAATTTGTAGCTACAATAAAAACTTTCAAAGCAGGCTACGCTTGTTGATTTGAAGTAGTAATTACAATCAGACTTTGCACTTCTCGCTACGCTCGTTACTGGTTTCTTGCTTATCAAGTGATTGTACTAGAAAACATGTGAATGGTTTTAACTTACGAGTTTTGCATTGTTTGACGTTGTTTTGGCAGTCGCTACGCTCGTGGAAAAGATTAAAGTATAGAAGATTGAGTAGATGAGAATGAGTTTTTCCAATTTAGATGTTTTTGTTGTTTATATTGTGGATCGGTTCACATTCTTGATTATAACAGTCGCTACGTTCAGATAAATTTCTACAGTTTTCCTTGCCAACCAGAAACTATGTTAGTTCTCCTCGATTCGCTCAAATCTGTCAGGTCACTTTCTCTCGAGCAATTGTTGAAGATGACTCTTGGCAACATTTTTGTTCATCCTCACTACGTTCAGACCTAGTTTCTTCATAGTTCACTAGCTGAAGTTTATTTATGATCTCTGCTACTACATGAGAATGGTCAGGAGTATGATAAATAAGGGAAAACTCTACTTTTGTCTGAAAATTTGCTTTCCATTCAAATCGGCATCCGAAGTGCGAAAAAAGTGCCGTAGATCGTCCATCACCAAAGGAACAGCCGTTTCTACATATTCTTAAGCATGAAACAACTTTGCATTTTTCGATAAATTACCCGACTTTCATTGAATTCGCTTTGTCGCCAACTGTGAGTATGCTACGGCATCTAGGCTATTTAATCCGGCTAAGCATCCAAGAATTTCAATCTTTTGCAGGTATGAACATGTTCTTGTGGTTGGTTCCGATTCTACAGGTGACATTGGCTCATAAAACTTTTGAAATTGACAATTCTATTGCGAGTGAGTTTTTTTTGAAGAATAAGTTTCTTTTTTTGAAAACTTTTAAAATTGAAAAAGTTTATAAAAATACCTTAAAAAATCATGGTTTTTTTGAATCTTAGCTGTCTAGATTGACTTTTTTATAGTAAAAAGATTTCTGTTTCTCAGCTTTTTCGTATTTTAAAATTTCTCAAAATGATGTTTCAAAAACTGCACCATTTTTGTCCTGTTCACAATGAAAAAAAAATGGGAGACAAAATAATTGTTTCAAAAATAAGAGAACACTATTTATATCCTTATTTAAGACAGACAAGTGAACCCCTAGACTTCAAAATCGCATTCATTTTGCTTTTTCCGTTCTAACTCGACAATTCAATTGAAAATAATCCTTCTCCAAGATCTGAGTCTAATCTCTTGCTTTTTGATAAGAGAAAAAGACCAGAAATCTACAGTAACTTTTGACCTACAGAAAAAAAAGAAAGTGAAAAAACTTTTGAGTGACTAGGAACCACTTGTGGTTGAAAAAGCTAATTTGTTGTTTCTTTTGTTTATAGTGACTTTTAAACTGTCTTTTTTGATTTGAGGGAGAGAGAGAGAGAAATTTCAGATGAACCCCAAGTCGTTTGTGAAAGTAGCACGATTTCACTACTATTCAACACAAGAAATTCATTTGGAGGAAAGATCTTCGTCAAGGTAAATCTTAGTGATAATATTATTCTGAGACACATTGAACCAACTACCGGAAGAGACATATAACACAGTTCTATATGAGAAATGAGAATCTGAGAAAAAAACTGAGGTGAAATTTGAAGGGATTCGCTTCTGACAACAACTGCCTTCAACTAGGGGATGGGAAAACTTCTCATCGGTTTGATATTCGTCACGACTCATGCGGTGTTCGGAGACAGAGAGAGGTGAGGAAGTGAGAGAGAGAGAGAGAGAGAGAGAGAGAGAGAGAGGGAGAGAGAGAAAGAGAGAGAGAGAGAGAGAGAGAGAGAGAGAGAGAGAGAGAGAGAGAGAGAGAGAGAGATGACGATATTTCTTCAGGCAAACGGAGTAATCGTATCGACTACAGTAATCGTCTCATTCCACTCGGTAGGTCAAATTTAGAAAAGATCAAATAATTTTTGAGATCTTCATCACAAAAGTTGATCGAGCATACCGTGTCAGCTGTTTCTATGTGGAAGCTTCGAGAAAAGTTCACGCGCAGTTTGATGTGTCGTAAGTTTTTGATCTACATCTCGGGGTCAAAATTATGAATGGGGAAAATAACTACAATGAAAATGAGATGGTAAAAGTAGTGAAGTGGTTTTCTTCAAGGTCCTGCAGAAAAAATGCTCTCTTTCTTTCAAACTCAGAATCATAATGAAACCACATTAGAGGTGGAATTATCTCAGTTTGGGGTGCATTCCTTGATGATTGTTTCTAGCGAGATATCACAGATGATTGAAACCATGCAGATGTTTACCATTCACACTTCAGAGCCCTCACGACTCAACTCCTAGAAGGTCAAACCCAGATTCCAGTCTGCCGATATGAGATTCTCAGCGAACCCAATGGAAACCCAATTAGATATGCGAAAGTGGGAGATTCTATCTATCACAGGTAAGTTGTAAGATTTTACCATAAACAAACGCAGCAGAATAGACACAACTTGATGCAAAAATAGCCACAAAGTAGACATTTTTCGACGGAATCAAACAAAAGCTGACTCCGTTCGTATCCTTCTGATCTTCAGATGGACCTGCGTCTCCGAAGTCCCTGACGTCTACTGTATGAAGGTGCACTCCTGCAACGTCAACGATGGTCAGGGTGGACCACCAGTAACAGTACTCGACTCCAATGGATGTTCCGTTGATGGAGTCATTCTTCAGAACCTGGATTATACAACTGATTTACAAGCTGGCAAGACGGCTCCGGTTAGTTATGAGGGTAGGAAAGTGTATAGGTCAATTTTGGAGGTTTTAGGGCGTAGCGAAATGCAGACGTAACATTTTAGCATCCTACATTTTCGAAGTGGCACTCTTTCCCTGAAACATGTAACTCCCTCGTCAATTTCAGGTTTTCCAATTTGCTGATAAAGCAGGGCTCTACTTCAATTGCCAGATCCAGCTGACTATCAAGGACCCAGCATATGGTTGTAGCACGACGGTATGTTTTCGGTTATATTCAATTCATACCTAGGTATTCCAGCAACCTCTCTGCTCCCAGCAGTACGTGGACGCCACGTCTAGGACGACTGAATCTCAAGAGTACCCTACGAGCAGTCACGAGAGCGGGTATCCAACACGTCCTGCGACAGTTGCGACCACTCAGGGTGAGAAAGAGAGAGAAAGAGAAAGAGAGAGAGAGAGAGAGAGAGAGAGAGAGAGAGAGAGAGAAAGAGAGAGATCATGAAATTCCAGGATACGCATACATTTCATCTCCATCACCTCCGCCTCCAGAGGCCTTCGGAGATTCTGCTTCAGGAAAATCCAACGCTTATAACCGCGGTCTGCACCCAGTCTATGCAGACATCGACTCCGCAGCTGAGAAAATGGATGACGTCATCGAACAGCAATACAATGACACCAACCCGGTAGAGTTTTGACCTACGAAGATCAAAAATAATTTTTAGCCATTTACAACATCTGCAGCGCTTACTGAAGGAGGTGTCTACAGCCGATTGATCAAGAGAGCTACAGGTTTGATTTAAGCCACGCCCACTTGGCTCATCGGGTGTTGTATGGTTAGCCACGCCCCTTAAGAACTGCAAAAGCCACACCCCCTAGCCACGAGTGATCAAATTTCAGAATTGAGCAAGCCAGTGACTGTAGCTGACGTCGACCTCCCAGAACGTGGAATTTTGGTATTCGGACTTGAAGAAGATGATACTGAGAGCCCATTCAAGAGCTCACTGTCTCATATGGCGAAGGAGCTGAACCAGCAGAAAACTTGCTTCAACACTGGTCAGTTTGGTGAGGTGAACTACCTGAGGGATCAAACCGGGATGTCTAGCGTCAAAAACAAACGCCTTAGCCATTAGACCACAAACGAAAGGAGTTTGTTTCAGCCAGAGTCCAGCTAGTTCTAATCGTGCTCTTCTTCCTGTCAACTCTCCTTGGCGTGCTGCTCTTCGTAGTCGCTTACAGAGGCCGTTCAATGATGTCTGCAAACTTCTACAAACCATGAAGATTGGACACAATCCATGATGATCATTTTCTGTACAAAAACGTCGCTCTTTGCCGATGAATAAATTTTACTGATACGACAATATTCTTATTCTTCCTTGGTCTCAAACTGAATTAGGTTTCCGAGTACTGTAACTTCAGAAAGGAGCATTTAAAAAGTTGAAGAGTGGGGAAATCAGACAGAAAAAAAACATTCTGATTCTTGGACTCGATTCTGAAAGGTGAGTTACAGAGTATTGAAGCTATTTCTGACGTCATTTTGAGTAACTGTAACTTCAGAACAAGGGCACAGAATATTCTGAAAGTAGATACATCTGATAGAAATTTGAATTTGAGCTGTTTTTGACGTCAAGTTTGGGCTTCTGTAACTTCAGAAGGGATTGGGCTTCTGTAACTTCGCACGGGTTCATTCCGATTCCTGAACCACTTTGAACATTTCTAGATTACTCTCAGTCAGAACAAAACAAAGGTTGAACAATTCATTCGGTTTTGTAAATGGCTATTTGATAAACCTAACGATTGTATGGGGGGCAAGATGGAGACATATCACAAGAGGGTTAAATATACGGGTTATTTTGAACAAATTCAGAGGATTTACTTGAATCGATTCAATTCGGACTTTAAAAAAAATCAATAAACTCGAATCGAATCATCACAAAAATGGGTTAAAACTCTTTAAAGAACCAAAAATTAATAGAATACTTTGATACTTGGCAATTTGGATCAATTCTGTGTGTGTAATTCGGCGTGTCGGTGTTTGCGGACCTGACTCCTCACCTCACGACATACTGCACACTTTGTTGAGATCGATCGTCTCTTCGTTGATTATGTTATTGAACCGCTTGTACTGCACCGAGTTTGATTTTGATTTGATTACTGAAAATTCAACATTTTCTGAGTGAAGCAAAGTGGCGTGGCCTCCAAGGGGAAGGGGCGTGGCTAACAAATCAACAACTCACGTCTGAATCTAAAGAGGGAGAGTGTTTTGATGGTTCGGGGCTATCACTTGCAGTACTTTCTTCTTCTATTCGGTCGCTGTGGTTTCCTGTAAATCGAATTTAAGATGTTAAGTGGGCGGAGTCAAGAGGAAAAAAGAGGCGGAGCCTACCATTAGTAGTAGGTGGTGCCAGAGCATCAATCTCGTTCAGCCACTTCTGATGGTTGTGCTTCAGATTTATCATCAATTCCGATTCCATTAGTCCTGGGAGAATGGGGAGGAGTCCTGCCTGCAACGTGGAAAACGTTAAAATTTATCACGTTTCGAAAAATTTCAGGTTAAAATTTGATCATTTTCTCATGTTTCATGGTTCTCATAAGTTGAAAGTGAAAATTTCAGCGTGTTCCTTTTGCTACTTGTTGAAACGTGCCCGTAGCGTGGCCAAAACGTGCTCACCTCATTCATCGCCACAGCCAACGGGCTCACAACATGTGCAATGAAGCTATCTTGCAACTTGGCGACCTGGGCATCATTCCTGTCCATATAGGGTGTTATGGACATCCCTCTTCTCATTTCCTCATCTCCCTGTTCGTAGAATTCCTCGCAGATTCGCGTTGTCCATTGTCGGTGGAGGCCGTACGGCTTGGTCGGACTGTTTATATCCGCCATTTTTATCATCAACTTCGCGAGGAGAAGACGATCCGACTCATTGGATAAGTCCATGTCGGCCACTTTTTCGTTGAATGTGACGATTATTTCGAAGTGCTGTTTCAGGTCAGTAGCTAGGATGTACTCGAGAACAAGATACCGGAATCTGAAATTATCTCTCTCTCTCTCTCTCTCCCTCTCTCTCTCTCTCTCTCTCTTTCACTCTATCTCTCTCTTTCTCTTTCTCTCCTCTCTCTCACCTTTTGGTCTCAGCTGGATCCAAGTTCTCAATGAAACAATTATCAGTTTGACACAGAAGTCTCCAAGATTCGGCAGCATGATGGTTTTCCAGAACACTCCGATCATTGTAGAGAATAGCTTTTTTGTCTTCTGCTTGAACAAGAAAAGCGTTAGTCCTGCCAGGGTGGTCGTAGTCGTGCATTGCTGCTGCTGTATATAGAGCCAAGATCTGAAATGAGAGGTACAGTGTAGCTCTAAAGTCCCCCACATCCCACTTCTAGGTTAAACTAACCTCCAAATTGGTCATCGAAGCTGATATGGCTTGTGCTATGGGTGGTGGAGGTGGAATTACACTATCGGGAGACGGAGGCGATCCTGAATCTATTCATCTTCGTGGGAAGATGACCATTTCTCGACTCACCGATGACAGGACGGACTGGATGGACTGACAAGTAGAAGCAGCCATGTAGCACGTCTGCAGCGTGTATCCGATTGTGATCTGAATAGGTGCATTATGTCGTGGGGGAGTAAGGTATGTATACACTGTACTTTTCTTCCCTGCTAAAATAATTACATTTCTCAAATTTTATATCGAGTTTGCAGAAAACATAAAAAGTGTGCACTATATCGTGATTTGAGGGTGTTACGTCTGTATACACCAAATCACTTTTTCCATGGCTGAAATCGGGGAAAAGAGAGGTTCAGAGCTCAGGTGAAGAATTGTGCAATATGTCGTGACCTAGAGAAGTGAAGTCTGTATACACCACTACGACAAATTACACAGGGAATTCGTAGCTTTCGACCGAATGTCGAATACCAGAGTTCTAAAACTACGGTATTGCTAACTACGGTATCAATTTTCGGTGTCAAAAAACTCACATGGAATTTCCCAATATCCTTGTTCCAATTGGTGAAAAAAGTTGAAAAATTTGATCGGGGATATTTTGAAGATCGACATGAGGTCTGCTCGTCGAAAAGCAGTATAGGTCATCTGAAATATGAAGTTTTCGCAGATATCTCTGCCGCAAAGCGGTCGCAACGCGGTTATCGATTGAAATCTTACCCGACTGAGTATCGTCTTTGAGAATCTCTTGGAAAACGCAAAAATCGGGAACGACCAGTCATCGATTTCTTGTAAATCCTTGTCTTCTTCAATCTCTTTGGTGTCAAACTTCTGGCCATCTACTGTGGTGACGACGGTGTCGACAAGTGTCCCGCTGAAATATGAACAATTATGGCGCGGTCAAGCGGTGCATATTCTTTTTCTAATTGCTGATAGTCTTATGAGTTTCGAAAAAAACGAAAAGTGTCTTCTCCTAGGTACAGGGTGGCCACTATTAATAAATTTTACTACCCGCGGAAAGTTTGACCTAGTGGCCACCCTGTAGATCCGGTCCCGAGACCGTTTTGGTGTTATTACTGTCGAAACCAACTGGGCCAACGAATTTGTCGCTCACCTTTCTTTCCTCACTACATACGCCTTCTTTTCACTTGGATTGGTTGCAGTTGTTGTAGTAGCTGTTTGTGGGCCTTCTGTAGACGATGATACTGAGGGCTCAGGTTTCCAATAGCTGAAAAATCGGTTTTTGAATTTTCTACTTGGGTGGTCGTTTCTTTTTTTTTTGATAGATCACGCTCCACTGTTATAGTTATACGGTTTTCCTTGTTCTTTTTCATGCTTTCTGGAAATCCTTCTATATTCTCAAAGACATCGTTCGTATTTTACACTGTGCCGAATTTCGGATCAAACGGTTCAATAATAAGCAAGTTATGAGAAAATAATCCAATTTTGACAGTACCTTTGAATAGCTGCCAGTGGATATGTGACTTTCCTTTGGATATTTTCCAGAATTATCACTCCGAAGGGTTGTAACTCGATTGGTGACTTTTTTCCGTCCATTATTCATTGTTGATCACCCCATAGGAGAAATGACTTCTTTAATGAGGAGGCTTTGAAATGTTTCCAATAGAGAATGAGGAAGTAAAAGAGAGAGAGAGAGAGAGAGAGAGAGAGAGAGAGAGAGAGAGAGAGAAAGAGAGAGAGAGAGAGAGAGAGAGAGAGAGAGTTATTCGTTTTCGATTCAGAGCAAAAGGTCTTCGCTAAACGTAATTATTCTTCACCTCTCTCTCTTTTCCCTCACTTTTTTTGCTGAGAGGAATGTGATTGGAAAGGTTCAATATGAATTTGAAATAGCGGTTGAATATACTGTTCGAAGAAAATTCAATGTGAACTCTAAGAAACAAAATATTTCAGAACATATAAATATCTTCCGAGATGTCGAAGTTTAGGAAAAAACAAAAAACAACAGAAGCAACGCTGTCTTGCAAAGTGGTCGTGAGTTCTTAAATTATATTCTTTGTGCTAGCATAGGAATAAATGACTGGAGAAGAATGAAAGAAAACTCCCGAGGTCTATAAGTTTACGAAAAGCTAAACCAAAAGGGGTAACAACGAAAGCAATGCGGCAACGCGATACGGTCTCGATCGAGAAGTCGAGAGAAAATTTCCTGAATGAGCTTGTTTCAAAAAGCAATGATGCGAAACGTAAGAGTCAGATGCATACAAGCAGTGAGGGAGAGAGAGGGGGGGACCTCTCTTTCTCTCTCTCTTCTCCAAAACGTCACGTCTAGTGGTTCACAGATGTCGTGAGCCAAGAACGCAACTTTTCTTCTCTTTGCCCACATGTTTTTTGGTTTGTGAGGCTGACTTCCGTTTTTTTTGGAGGAAACCGTGGTGGGTCCGGCAGTGGGTGGGGATGAAAGAGGAAAAAAGCTAGCAAAACCCGCGCGAGGTCGGCTTAAAAAGCTCAAAATAAAGGGAAACTTTGAATAACTGGCTAAAACCACGCAAGATCAGTTTAAAAAGCTCGAAATCATCAGAAAAAGAAGCTGGGCTGAACCCACATACTCTCCAAAAGGCCATGTGAAGAAAGAAGCATTGGGTTGTTTCGAAAATTATTCATTGCCAGATTGGGCGAAAGTGTTTTTGTGTTCAGAGAATTCGGAATGTGCACAAAACAGCTGGGATTTGGAATTGGGGGTAAACGGCCCAGGTGTGCCTCATACAACAAACTTGCAATCCAAGTCTTTTCACCAGCAGTTATACTTCTATACGTTCAAAATAGGACCTAATCTTCAAAAAAAACCTCGAAAAGGAATGATTTTAATAACGTAATCTTGAAAAAGTAGTTAGTTTCCAGCAGTGAAATAAGCTTATCTTGAAGAATTTTGAAAAAAAAAAGAAAGATTTCTGACAGAAAAACTGGGAGAAGTTCCAAAATTGGCATATTTCGTAGTGAATGTGAAGCGGGTCGGAGTCGATCCAGGATGTCTAGCGTCGCAGACTTTGACACAGTCCATTGCGCCATGGTCTCTGTGAGACACGTAGGTTCGATCCCGGTATCGTTTTTTGCGACAGTCCGATCATTGAGCCACTCGGCCATAGGTGACGTGCAGAAGGAAGCTCTTTTGTTTTCTCGGAGTCTTCCCTCTTTAACACGGCCAATTACAATCAAGGAAAGACGAGCAACTTTGAGCCAGGGCTCAAGGATCTACCCGTGGGCGATGCGGTCAAGCAACGTGGTTGGTCAAAAACTTATGAAGAAAGAAAGCTCGAAACGACGGTTGTCATGGCAGGAATTCGCACTTTGTATTCAAAACACATGATTTTCGGCTAATTACCACCTGACCGGAATAGTTTTTTTTTCTGGAGTTAATACGATAAGAACAGATACTACGGAATAGGATTTCTACCCTCTAGAAGTGCTCAAGGTGTTCAAATGTCCTAGTGCTTTAAGAGTTCTACAGGGTGAGCCATAAATATATTAACCAAACTTTGAGTCTTCGGTGCAGCTACTGTACGGTATAAAACACCGATTTTTTTATTTATTTTTATTCATTAAGTCTTTCTTAATATTTATGCAAAATTTCATTGTCTCATCTCTAGTTTCCAGGTAATGGTGGCTCCTTCTCCACATCGAGCTGCGATTGGAAGAACGGATGGACCAATGGGGATATTGCAAAAGAGCTCTGTGTTTCTCGAGAAGTGGTTTATCTTACTGTCAAACGGTTTCAAAATACTGGTACGGTTTCTGATCGTCAACGAAGCGGTGGTAAGGTCACCTTAACCACTCCTTCAGTGGTGAGAGTCGTCCGAGAGCGGATTCGTCGCAACCCCGAGAGAAGCATGCGAAAGTTGGCTTCAGAACTCAGAGTCAATCCGCAATCGATCAACAGAATTGTCAAAAGCAAGTTGAAACTGACTTCTTACCGTATGCAGACTGGCGCTTTTCTCACTGAGCGAAACAAGAAGTTACGAGTGGAGAAAGCGAAGGCACTGCTTCGTGGCACGACGGCTGGTTCGCACCTGAGTATGCTGTTCACAGACGAAAAAATATTCACTGTGGAAGCAAACAAAAGCGGTCCAAACCACAGGATCATTGCAAACGACTTCCAATCTGCCTGTGAGAAAGGACATATTGTCAACAAAACATCAAATCCATCATCAGTGATGGTTTTTGCCGGGATATGCGCTAATGGAAAATGTCCGTTGGTTTTCGTTGATCCTGGAGCGAAAGTCGACCAAGTCTACTACAGGGAGAAATTTTTAGAAGCCCTCGTACTTCTCTGGTCCAAAACGCATTATCAGAATTGGCCATGGGTCTTCCAGCAAGACGGAGCACCGGCATATCGTGCAAAGTTGACATAACAGTGGTGCCAACTGCATTTCCCCGAGTTTTGGCAGCTTCAGAATGACCCGCTTCCTCGCCTGATCTCAACCCTATGGACTATGCCGCTTGGGGGTACCTCACCGAGAAGGTCTCAACAAAAAATTACTCAAGTTTGGAAGCCCTAAAGAATGCTATTCTGAAGGCATGGGATGATCTAGACGTCGACTACCTGCGTGCCGTGGTCGATGCGTTCCCCAGACGACTTCGAGCTGTTATCGAAGAGAAAGGATGAATATTTGGTAATTGGTAATATGATTCTATTTGTTAAATATCTGAATAAATGTTGTGAAAAAATTTCGAAATTCTGCTGTGATCTTCTTGAGTTATAACGGTTTTACCGTGTTAATATATTTATGGCTCACCCTGTACTTATTCCGACGAAAATATTTTTTGAAGTGGATTCAACTTCAGAAAAAGATTGTAAAAGTGTGACTTTTTTGAGATTCAATAATAATATAGTTTTATTTCCATGATTTCATCTGAGACATTACTTCAACCTAACGGGGCATGTCTATATTCCAGTGGGACAGCTGCGCGAACGCACAGTGGA
>OZ022251.1:13422482-13429982 GCA_963978915.1 Caenorhabditis parvicauda | reverse complement strand
GAAAGAAGACTTAGAACTCGATTATCTGGTTCTCTGCGTGCTGAATAGAAATCCGGGTTTCGACGAAATGTCACGCACAATGCGGCCATGACACATCAATTGACGACAATCTACAGAATTGACATCAATTGGTTCATGGAACGAATTAAATTTTGCAAGAATTGTCGAAATTGATGTAGAAAAACAATTACAGAATGGACATGACACGCGAAATATGATTGAATACAGATAATAAATCAGAAATGACGATAATGGCGAAAATAAATAAAGAATCAGATAATTGACATCGAACTTGACGTCATGTCGAGAAAAATCAAACGCAAGACACCGGAGCTGACGCCAAATTGCAGAAGTTGAAAAACGCAGACAAGACACATAGAATCACGCAAATTAACAGAATTCGAAAACTGCAGACAAGACAAAAGAATTGACGCGAAATTGCAACGTTTACAAACTGCAGACGGTTCGTGTAGACTTACGCGCAAACAGGAAAATCGTTCGGTTGTTGCTAGTATGAGCTAGAAACTGACGCCAACTTGTACACCTTGGGCTTTGCAGACAAAGCACCAAAAACGACGCCACTTTGCACACATTTAAAGTTGCAGACCAGACACCAGAATTGATGCGCAAGGAAACTGATCAGCCGACTAACTGAAAAGTTATTCAGCTGTTTGCTCATGCGTTTGTGCAGGAAAATACGTCTCGAGCACAATAGGGAGCCAGCTCTTTCGATTATTAGCATGAAAATTAGATCGGTAGGTAGATATTGTGTGTGCATGGGAGGTCTCATCGGAATGTTTTCCAATCGGTCTTTCGCTGCTCTGTTATTATTCATCGTTTTTCTTCCTATCCCATTTCTTGGTTATTGTCCGTCATGCCTCAATTAAGGAGCATTCAAAAGAGCCATATTGCGTGAGAATACTATACGTAGCTATAGAGTAGCTCGCTTCCCTTATTATCTTTGAAGTTCAAGCACAGTTAGGATATATTAGAATTACTAAAAGTAGAGCCCAAAAAAATTTCAGAATTTTAGCTCAATTTTGAGCGGAGTTATGGTCAAAAATGTACAGAAGCCACAACCTCCTTGGTTTCCTTGGTGTTGTGGACACGCGAGGCAACTCAAAGACGTAAGACGACGGGTTCAATCCCGCTCCACAACAAAATTTTTGTTTTTTTCTATGAGACCACCTAGGAAGGAAATCCTTCCAAGCTATACGGAAAAAAGGCAAAAAGCTGAAAGTTTAGAGAAAGAAGGGTGAAATTATGTTTGTTTTCGCTTCGTCGCTGTGAAAATGACTTTGTCCGGACGAGAAACGACAAAAGTACGAGCATTCCGAGTGTTTATGGCAATTCTACGGCTGACTTGTTCTGATTCGTTTACATTCTTTTCAGAAAGTGCGCACCGATTGCATATTGGCCACGCCTATTGGGACATTGCGTCATTTAATGAAGTTGTGTAGTATGGTGCTTGAAATTTGTGAGATTTAGATAAGTATGCGTCGATTGCAAATAAGGCACGCCCACAATTTTCTCGCATTTTTACTCGTTTTTAGTTGGGGAGAGTCCATGCAGTCCTGCAAATAGACCACACCCACATTAACATTCAAACTTTCTGTGAAGGGAGTATCTGATCTTGACCAAAAATAATCTATGCACCGTTTGCATTCAGACATCTCCTACATACACAAGTTTATGCACCCCTTGCATATAAGCCACGCCCCTTTGAACCACCATACAACACCGACTCACCGGTACATATTGAAATGACCAGTGTGAACAATGAACACAGCAGCTGCAGAAAAAGTCTTGCGAACAATTCGAGCACTGTCCAACTAGGTGCATTTCCTTCATGGAGCACGTCGATGTCCTCGACGAATTGGATCCCCGGTGATTTGTACCGGAGTAGTCTCTCGAGCTGGTCCGTGACTGCGAACTTCGCGACGGTGGCGGACAATGGCAATTCGCTGCCAGATCGCTGGAGCTACGCGGCAGGCTCGTTGGCATTCGGAGCAGCTGAGAGTTTCGGAAATGTGGTTGAAAGTGTGAAAATGATGATGATAATGAGTGTGAGAATGGGTTTGGGCGGGGTGAATGGCCTAGGTTCTCTAATGATGCGTGGTCTAGGGTTTGTAATTGGAGAAACATGACTATTTATACTGAAGAAACTGTCCATGGTGATCTCAGATTTTAAAGTTCAAAGATTCATGAATAAATGGTCTAGGATCTTTAATATGAATTATGTTGTCTAGGTTTCGAAGTATGATAAAAATTGTAATGGCCTCTTTATTCTAAGGAAACCACTCCGCATGATCTAGCTTCTCAAACATAAGATATTCTAGGTTTTCCAACCCTTTTGGAAAAAATACAACTAAATGGTCTGGGTCCTCAATTTCAGGGAAAAATCTGTTCTTCAAAAAAAGCAACTAGTCCGGGTGATCTAGGTCTACTAGTGCTAAAAACAAATGGTCTAGGATGTATAAATTGATAATGAGTGTGAGAACAAGATGAGTAATAGGGGGTTGGTCTGAACGACCTAGGTTCTCTAAAACATCTGTTCTAAGGGTTGTGTTCGGGGAAAACAAGGAAGTAACGTAGATCTCCAATTTCGCAGAGAAAACTCAATATGAACTAGAATGTCGAATTCGCGCGTGGTCTAGCTTTCCTGTTTCGAAACGAGAATTTCTAACTTTTGAAGAGAATATTCAACATTATTCAAAATAAGCCACGCCCCTTTTAAAGGTCAAAAATGTGATCTCGAATAGGCTATAGCTAATCTCACTGACGCACGACATCTGTTTTTTACCTTTCGTCATTCAAAGACAAAAAAATGGTTGCCAAGTGATAAAAGGGTATTAGTTAGCGGGTGGAGATCAAGTTACTTGTAGGCGGAGCGGTCAGACGGAGCGGTTCGGGATAAAATGAAGTTTATGATGGAGAATGGAGTTGTTTTATAGCCTTGGGCTCTAGTTGGAATTAATTGAGTTTTAATAGGAATGCTTAAATAAATCACATTTTTTCTGGTTTTCTCAGATTTCTATGTTTGAAGGTCATTTTTGTTAAATTAAGGTATAAAATTTGGATCCCACTTTGAGTCTTGTCTTAGCCGTATGGTCTTTCATATGGTCTAATTGAAAGACTTTTTGAATATATTGAATGAAATTACGAACAAAACATAGGGGACTGCTAGGTGAAGAATGTTCAACGGTTTTTTTTTCTAGGTCATGTTTTTTTTTCCTAGGTCATTCAAGTAAAAAAAAGAAATTTCCAAGTATAGAAATATCACGAAAATCTACTGTTCGTATTTTATAGACTCAAACTAATCATTTTTTTTCAGCGTTATTAATAAACATCTTGACTTTTCTCAAAACAGCAAAAAAGTATGCATTGAAAAGAGCGTATACCCTGTGTTTTCCCACGTGTCATGCGAGGCTCAAGTTTCTGATCAATTTTTTTTTACTTTTTCAGGCCACGTGCACACATGACTCATAAGTCTCAAACTCAAAAAAGAATCGAAAATCTAAATTACTCCTCATGTTATATTGTTTCTGAAACATGTTTTTGAGGTGAGAAAAAATTAGTGATTTCTCAACCTGTTTTTGAAAGACGGTATCTTGTCACGCGCAAAAAAGTTTCTTGTGCACCCATCTTTCTGATTGCACAGTAAACTCTTTTTCGCGTCATGAACCAGCTAAAATTCTGAAGTGTGCTGTGCTTAAGTTTGTCATATAGAACCACTTTTCGGATTTCTTATTTAATAAAGCTTTTGGGGGGTAAATATGAGAAGACGGAGGTGTTTGAGGATCGATGAAGCGAGCGAAAAAGAAGATTAAATCTCTAATCTTCGGCTTTATCTTAATCATTATCACGAAACTTCTTTAACCCTGGAAAATAGAGAAAAAACAAAAAAGATCTGTCACAAGGAGGATCGAACCCTCAGTCTCACTAGTTACAGTCAAATGCTCTAACAATTACACCAGAGACAGAAATCTCGCACGCTGAAGGCAGTTTATCGGGAAATTAGAGAAAAAGCAAAAATATCTGACACGATGAGGATCGAACCCTTGACTCTTATTATTACACCAAGGATGGAAAATCATGAAGAAATACTTGCGTGCTGGAGGAATCGATCCAGCAACCTCTACAGCGACAAGCAAAGTCACTACCAACTGCGCCAAAAGGTCGCAAAATGACGACAGTCAGAGATACTCAACTTGCAGCATGGCAGTACTCATATATCCAAAATAATTGAGTTCGTTATAGGAAAAGGCAGAAAACGTCAACTGAAGTGCAAAGGTCTTAAGGTCGTTCCAAGTAAGTGGCTTCTGAAAGAAGAAAACATTCTTTTCATGTGGCTTCTTCTGAATTTGAATTCCATCTCAATCAATGGATCTAGGAGACTCAACAAAAGGAAAACCCGTTGAGAAATTGTAGAATCAAAAAATTCTGAGTATATTTTTAGATACCCCCTGGAAAAGCAAAAATAACCAACCGTCTGAGAATCGAACCCACGAAGTGACGTCATCGATGTCGTCCCATCACGAAACTGCAGTTCCAAATTGGAGAAAAACGGAAAGAAGATTTGACTCAAAGGTTCCCAGGGGCTAAGGCTAATTCATGATGGAAATGTTGCATTATTTGAACAACAAAAGTCGACATTTTCATGCTTGATGGAACACATAGTATGAGGTTGAGTTCGGGTCAGAAAAAGACCACCGGGATAGTTGGGAGTTTGGTCTGCATCGGTTGACGACAGTTATGTACTTTGTCTGCATTAAAAATTTGAGAACAGAATGTTCACGACACTTGTGAAACCTATCTGCATTTGCTTGACGAGCTAATGCACCATTTCATCAGAATTAGTTCGAGTATGTGATGATGTGAATTGATCATGAAATTGACGACATAAGTGAACTTGGTCTGCATTGACTTGACGAGTCAATGTAATAGTCGATTCATATCAATATGAGTTTTTAGTAGAAAAAGGCAACGAAATTAGTTTGACGACACTTCTGAACCTAGTCTGCATCAACTACACGAATTAACGCACCGAAATGATGAAATACCACACTAAACACACATTGTAACAAATTCTTCGAAAGGCGAAGGAGTCGATTTTATGCTTACCATGTTATCACCTCATTTTATCAGTGACCTACCAAATATGATTTGTAACTGGAAAAACATACATAATAGTATACATCCTTTAAATTTGACACAAATCAATCGATAAGTCGATATTCCCCGCCCCCAAGTTGATTTGATTGGTCAAACTTCACTCTTTATTGATTATAGCCTGTATATATTACACATGAACGTCAAACTGGCTAAGCTCCGCCTCCCTCCGAATCTGATTGGCCGAGCAAATAAATAGCTCATAAAAGTGTTTCTCCATAGACGAACTCATCAAAAAAGGACAAACATTCCTTATCATCGTATTTGACACCATTTAATGCTGTTTTATCACATGATTACAGCTCTTTTTTGACCCCCCATAAAAGGCGACTTTTGACCTGCATTGTGGCTCGACCCCGCGTTTTATGTAAAAGACTCACCCCAGAAACCAACAATTGCTCTCCACTGTAGGGATTCTCGACGACTTGCGGAAGGCCAAAGTCGTTCATCGAGCTCATCGGAAGCGGCTGGAATCGAATTTTTCAATAGGGAAAACTTAAAATGAAAGTGCGAACATCATTATGTCCGGTACTGTCTTCAAAAACGAAAAATATTTCGAAGAAAAGTTCACGAACCTACAGTAAAATATTTTCATGTTTGGTACTGTGGAAACCTACCTTGAAAACTTTTGAACAGTCTACAGTAAGCTTATCAGAAAAATTAGGACTTAAATATTTGAATACAAAGAATATAATCCTAGAATTCAACAAAAAACTGCAAATAAGAATATGTCATTGAAATTTACCCAATTCGGCAAGCTCTGACACGAAGACTGTCGTGAATAGGTTACTTTCTTCATGGTTTGGTCGAATTTTACCCGAAACTTGATGAGTGAAAGGGGATCAATTTTCTCAGGGCTTATGTGACAAATGAATGAAGATTATCCACGTCAGCAAGCCGTTCAATGGATTATGTGGCACTTCTACGGTGGACCACGGTTGGTGATGAAAAGGACGTGAATCCTGACAGTTCTGGTAAATTCGTGCCAGTTTCAGCTATCTGCTCATTCAGAAGTGAATAAGTGATAAAATACCTCCCCGGAAGTGTTCGCAATTAGTGCCTATATGGGAAAAACCGATTACATTTTAAAATGTTTCTCTTCAATTTAAGCCGCTTCAATTTTTTGAGCAGAAGAAAAACTTTTCTCCAATCTTCCGACAATTTTGGAGAAGTCCCTTACAAGAGTCTTGATAATGAATGTCACATCAATTGATAATGAATGTCTTAATCACTCAAAAACAGAGTAGAAAATGTCATTGAACACAGTTATAATCATGTAATTTTTATTACTGGACAAGGTATTGTTAGTGTTTGAACATGTAAAACTAAACAGAATCTATATGAAAATTTAAAAAAAACCTTTTGATCCAAAAGAGCGGATACAGCTTTGAGACATGATGCCAGATTTCCTGGTAGCTCTTTGGCCATCAGCATGTCTGCTATAAGACCTCTCGCTTCTGAGATTCTCGAAGCAGGTAACTGAAAATGTTTTAATAAGTAATGAACTTGGAATATTTTAAAATGTTCTCTCTCTCTCTCTCTCTCTCTCTCTCTCTCTCTCTTTCTCTCAAAAATAACGTAAACTGGGAAATTATATGATCTTCATAAAACTATGGCAGTTCCTGACATTCTCAACTTTTTGCACGTTATCATCGGAAGTGATTAATCATTTTCCGATTTGATCAATGTAAGGGAATGTGGATCTGGATGAAATCAGCAGAAAAGTTCCCACAAAGAGGATCGAACTTTCATCCTTCACGCTTAAGAGCAAAATAAATACCACTGAGCCACGCTCACCGAATTTTTTCCCAAAGAGAAACTGTTGGCTGGTAGTGACGTCCTTCGCTGTCGCATTGACTCATGGTACGTTTTCTGCATATTTCCTTCGGACATTCCGGTACGGATCCGGCTGGATTGGGATAGAGGCGGTCCGGTCACTCCTGAAACTTGAAAAGTGTAGACAGAATTTCTTGTTTTCATGGTCGTCGGGAAAATTTAATCGAATTTCAAGTATAGATGTACTATGTGGTTGTTTATGTTCGGAAATCAGTCTGAACGAAGCAATTTTCTGAGTGCTTCTTGACGTTGAAAAATGTCGTGTGGAGATAGATAGATAGATAGATAGAGAGAGAGAGAGAGAGAGAGAGAGAGAGAGAGAGAGAGAGAGAGAGAGAGAGAGAGAGAGAGATAAAGAGAGAGGAGAGAGAGAGAGAGAGAGAGAGAGAGAGAGAGAGAGAGAGAGAGAGAGAGAAGAGAGAGAGAGAGACATAGAGAGAGAGAGAGAGAGAGAGAGAGAGAGAGAGAGAGAAGAGAAGAGAGAGAGACATA
>OZ022251.1:13410566-13422282 GCA_963978915.1 Caenorhabditis parvicauda | reverse complement strand
AAATTTCAATCAGAAGTACGAGATTAAAGGTTTTCCGATCATTTGAGGGCACCTTTTGCGTGGTAAAATGAAAATTCGGGAAAAAACTCATGCAAAGAGACAAGATTTCTTTGGATTCAGAGAGGTCGCTCACAAATGCATCAAACGTTCAGGATGAAGGTTCTCTCTCTCTTTTTTTTCTCTGGGAGACCACATGTTGGTAACTGAGACAACAGCAAACACATGGTGTGTGACACTTCGAAGGCAGAAAAGCATTATGTGTGTTGGCGAAAGAAACTAGTCAAAACATTCAAGATGAGCCGATTTGATACGAACAAAGCCATGGGAATTCAGTTTGTTTATATCTTCCGGTTGCAAACAGAGAGAAAGCAAAAATGGAATGCACCGGGGTGAGATTGATCCAGAGACCTGAAAAATGACAAACATTAGCTCTACAAAACTGTGCACTTGCTCGTCAATATCACAAAAATGCTGCAATGTTTCGTAGTCTGGCTCAAAATACTAAACGCTCTTCTGAAACGTTTTTTTTTCACACGAACGAGAAGAGGATTGCCACTTGAACGAGAAGTACTTTTATTGAGTGACGATGCAAAGACCAAAACAATTGGAAAAAACCAAAAGTGAAAACAGTAATTCGAATTAAGTTGTTGTTTTTTTGTTGTCACAG
Organism: Caenorhabditis parvicauda; assembly: GCA_963978915.1. Taxonomy (NCBI): domain Eukaryota; kingdom Metazoa; phylum Nematoda; class Chromadorea; order Rhabditida; family Rhabditidae; genus Caenorhabditis; species Caenorhabditis parvicauda. The sequence continues at coordinate 13,421,615 of OZ022251.1, read as the reverse complement.
ACTGTCTGGAAAAAAAGTGTGGTTTTATTGATGATTTTGAGGGTAACGTTTTCTATGTATTAAAATACGCAAAGTTCTATTTCTCTCTCTCTCTCTCTCTCTCAGCAAAAAATGTTTGAAATATGAATTCGAGAAAAAACAAAATTTAGGACTTTCGGGAGGGTTGAACTTGTGTTTTACTGGTCAGAGACAATCATCTTATCAACTAGGATAGACAAAAAAAAAGAGAAACGAAATATTCATATCCGTCATGTTTGAGACTAAACTCAGAAGTCCAACTTTTACCGTGTTTCAAAAAATATTCATAAGGAAAAATAAAACGGATCAACTGTTTGATGACACTTAACGTTGAAACGTTGAATGACTAACTTGTACATAAAAAGGTTCATAATCCTTTTTTTTCACTTTGTAAGGGTTTTTTTGGGGTTAAAAAATAAGAAACAACATAAAATTCTAAACTTATGGAAAATCGGTGTGGAATGCTATAGAAAGGAACGATAGATCAGAAATCAAGCATAAAAGCATTGAACGAACTTACAATGCACTCGCATGCGAACTGAACGTCCGCTTTTATTGAAAACGGTCGAAAATAAGCCGGTCGCAGTGTCATAACTTTAACCCACGCATAGTAACGCGAAACATTCCTGGAACTACTGACTCATACATGTCCCACAAAAATGTCCTATGGAAAAATGTCCCAGTTAAAAATGTCCTATAAAAAGTTCTACCAAGTTCTACATGTCCCAAAAGTGTCCCAGTTTTGAAATGTCTCAAAAAGAGCTCTCCCACCTTCCACACGTCCCAAAAAGTGTCCCATGAAAATACGTCCCAGTTTTGAAATGTCCCATACAGAGCTCTTCCATCTTCCACTTGTCTCAAAAAGTGTCCCATGAAAGTATGTCCCAGTTTTGAAACGTCCCATATGTCCCATTCCAAAAAATCAAATAAAGTTTATTTCAGTACCCGGGAATTTCAAATCTATTAAAATACAAAATCCAAAATCGAGATCTAATCGGCGCAGATTGATGGTTTCAGCGTTATTTCATCAACAAAAACTTTCAGAAACCACCAAACTAACAACAAGCATTGTGTAGAAGCAAATAAAATAGGCTCCGCCCTTTTTGAGCTTTGGACACGCCCCCTTGATTCGGTCTACCATATCCTGCACTTCTCGAACGGGTTCATAGGCGCTCCAATGGGACAATCAAACTCTCGACTGAATGCTGGGAAGTTTTGGAGTGGAACGTTGACTCTGAAATTAATTGTATCGAAGAGGCGGAGTTTGCCTTTGAAAGGGGGCGGAGCCAGCCTATCTCACCTAAAGATCCCCAGGGAGTGTACATCCGTGTCCATAACGTACTCAACTGCTGATGGCTTGAGAGCTTCACACCAGGTCTGAAAAGTTTGATGGTCTAGGTTTTATAATTTTATCGAATTGGTTTTCCTAGGTCATGGAGAAATCTCACCAGCATTTTCTATAACTTTTGTCTAAAATTGTCAATTTTTGTGAAACTACTTTTAAAATTTTCAATTAAAACAGAAAATCTAAAATTATCGTGAAAATAAAAACCCTCACATTGGCATAAGCCAAAAAGAAGAGTTGTTGCTCGGAGTATTGATCGAATCCAGGAAGTCTAGAGGTCTCTGGTTCTCTCGACAACTTCATCTGATATGCTTGATAGGCCACCCTCAGTCCACCATTGTCAGCGATGTTTTCACCAATCGTCAACCGCCCGTCAACCTTTTTTCCGGTCGTTGGTTCGTGTTTGCTGTCGTACTGAGCGACAAAACACTTTTTCTTCTTTTGGAAGGTTTTCATCGTATCTGTATGCCACCAACCACGAAGGTTTCCTTTCTCGTCGTATTGGGCTCCTGGAATTTGATGGTCTAGGTTTTCTAGATTTTACTAGTTTTCCTAGGTCATTGTGGACTATCGGAGCTTGATGGTCTAGGTTTTCCAGCACTTGAAAAATTTTTCCAAGGTCATAATGAACTCTAGAACTAAGATGGTCGAGGTTTTCTAGTTCTAATAGCTTTTCCTATGTTACTTCGATTTTTCGAAGATATATGGTCTAGGTTATCAATTTCTCATAAAGCCTAGACTTTGAAGGTTTTGAATCGTTTTGCTAGGTCATTTTGCTTTCACTACGGTTTTGTATGTGGCTTTTGGAGCTGTGTGGTCTAGGTTGTAGATTTTTGGCAGATTTTAGTCGAGCTCTCCGAACCCTAGTTGTCTTAATTTGTTTTCCTAGGTCACATGGTTCTTTTCTTATTAACTTTGACTATAGAAAAGCTACGAAATCAATGGAAGTACTTCAAGTGACAGTGACCTAGGTTCTCCAATTGAAAAATCATTTCAAAAAATACAAAAACCAACCCAGATCGTCGTATCCATGAGTAATTTCATGTCCGATGCCCATCCCGATAGCTCCATAGTTCGCGTACGAAGGGGCGTTTGGGACAAACATCGGAAACTGTAGAATACCTGCTGGGAAAACTAAAAAAATCGACGTTTTTTGTATAAGAAAACACTTTTTTCTTACTGATTTCGTTTCCAGTGAAGTAATGGAAGGCATCGACTGCGATGACTGGTGAAGCCCAGTCGATGATAGATGGTGGCCGGTGAAGTTTGCCTGAAGTTGGAGTGTCCCATTGAGTATTGTCCCGAAATTGTCCCGTGAAGATCTGTCCCATAAAGTAAAAGTCCCATAAAGCGATGTCCCAAAAACTGTCTCATAATTAATGTACCAACAACTATGATCCACAAATTTCTGTCATAGATGTCCCAATATGTCCCAACTGAAAAATGTCCCAAAAACTGTCACAAAAGCGTTGTCTCAACCATTAAACGTCACATTATGGGATGTCCCACAAGGTAACTTACCGAGAACTTCCCTAACAGCAGCTTTCTTCAGCGCAACAGCATTGTCAAAGAAAGTGTTGGCCGTGAGTCGTACTCCTGCGTACGGTAACAGTACCGCGGTCTCATTAAGAAGCGAATCCGGGAAGCCGATCTTGTGCCCCATATCGTTCAACTTCACCAACGCCGCTTCTCTTGTCGCTTCATCGATCCAATCAGCGTCAAGAAGTGTCCCTTCCATGGCTTTTTTCAAATCCATGATCATTTCTTCGGCCTGAAATATGTTTGAAAATTCTTTTTTACGGTCAAGAAGATGCATTTCCATAACAATCCTGATAAGAACCAAATAATTATACCGAATAATAAAAATTATTCCGGTCAGACACCGAAACTTTCCAAGTCCTAAGAATAGTACTGTAAAATTTTTCAAAAAAAAAAACAATCAGTTTCTTCTTCACACTGTAAAAACTGAGAGTTTCAGTGAAAATATCGCAATTCTACGAAAAACTTCATTCCAATCAGAGAAATCTACTGGAAATAGCCAATATTTTTTTAGAAATCCCTAAAATTTAGTGAAAAACGAAGAATTTTTGTGAAAACTTTAAAATTTACCTTTTTCTTATCATTCTTCGTGAAAAACTTGTGAGCGTACTCCGTTGACAAGGGCATTGCCAGGTTGTCTCTAACTTCTCCAACGCACAGCTCCCAGAGTGGTATCTGAAGTTCTTGTGCACTATTTGCAGACCACGCCTGTTTTATTCATAGGCCACGCCTACTTGGAGGCAAGAATGTGCCGCCCTTTGCAGGAGGGAATTCATTCACTCTGAGATTTCAAGAGGATCCAATTCACGACCGAAAAAAATGCGCCGCACTTCGCGGATTGAAGAATATATTATGCCGCACTTTGCAGAATAAAAAAAGAGTATGCCGCACTTTGCAGAAACTCCAAAAATTACCTGCGAACTCATTCCATACATCTTCTCTCGAAACTCATAATACGGTTTTCGATACTTCGGCGGGAGGAACTCATCATATACTGAAACCAGTGACCACATGAGGAAATTATTGATCGCTCTGGAATTTATCGATTACCTTCAATCAATCGATATTCTCACCCTTGCGTTCTGCTCTTCATGAAAGCGGAGAGATTGTCAAAGTAGATCGGATCAACTACGTTGATGATTTCATCGTCTGTCAGCTTTCCCAAGCTGGAACGAAGATCGTCGTTGAAAAAACCATCCCAGTTGATTTGATCGTAGCGACGTTTAAAGTCTCCGTAGCGCATCATATTGTTTATGGCCGAGTGATTTCTGGTCATTTCTACGTTCGACATCTGTAATCTCTATCTCTCTCTCTCTCTCTCTCTCTCTCTCTCTCTCTCTCTCTCTCTCTCTCTCTCTCTCTCTCTCTCTCTCTCTCTTTCTCTCTCTCTCTCTCTCTCTCTCTCTCTCTCTCTCTCTCTCTCTCTTTCTCTCTCTCTCCCTCTCTCTCTCTCTCTTTCTTTCTTTTCAACTCACATTACAAATATTCCTTTCGAACTCGATAATTTCATCAATTTGATATCCAATAACACCAGTATCATCCTCCAAATCAACACCTAAAAAGTTCTTTTGAGGTAAAAAAAAATAAAGAAAAAACCAACCAAAAAGCTCCAGAACAGAAACAATGTACTGTCTGAAGAAGGCCAAGTGATCACTCCCCTCCCGATAGAATTTCTTCTTTTCCAAGAATAATTTCGGTGGAGAGAACTGGAATTTTATAGTGAAAATCACTTTTTCCCTATTTCTTCACAAGGTTCCACTTACCATCAAAACGTGTTTCTTACTGTCTTCGAAAGAAGAATGCACAAAAATCTTCACTAGTCCATCTACTCCATGTAAGGCAAGATGACCTAGGAAAACGATTTGAGTAATTAGAAATATTAGACCACTCACCAGCCAGAACTTCCCATTGAAAATCGGCAGAATCAAACCGAGCATTTGTCAGCAAAGGCCAACCGCCGAGATTTGAAATGAGTGACATGATGGGTTGAACTCCCTGGAAAAATCTATTGAGACTGCATCCAGAGTGAGGATCAAAAAGATATGACCGGTACGGAGTGTAATAAGGTAAACTAAATAAGTGGTCTAGAACACTCGGATAAATTCAAAAACATTTTATCCACTTGAAAGAAACTATCAGAACAAGGGGAGATGTATTTATCTACGAAGCTAAACCCGAGCTCGAGATCAGGGAACCCACAAAGAATTATATGTAAGTAGTTGTAACATTTATAAAATTCTAGTTTGAGAAGAGGTGATTTAATCGAAAATTCAAATTTAAAAACAATCGAACAAGGTTGAGAATGTTCTACTTTTCACAGTACAATCACATTAACCTGATTTAAAAGGCTTACCATCTCATTTTGAGAGTGTTCATCAATGCATGAGTCGAAGTAGATCTGAGCTAATTTCATTGGCCTGGACACGTTCTCCCGGGAGGTCTTCTCAAGAATGTCTGAATGTATGAAACTCCTTCAAAAATTCAAATAGAAAAATATTTCCTACACCTCTGAACATTTTTCCAGAAAAAAAGAAACCTCTCAAGTGTCGATCCAAATCCTTCTTCATTTCACTCAAAACAGTGACTTTCTTGTCGTGATCCGGTACGACTTTCTGTGCTGAATATCTTCCGCAGGCGAATTCATAGAAGTTATCGCAAGGATTTACTTCAGAGTTCATGTTGTTCAAGTAGTTCGCGGCTGAAATTAATTATAGGTGACTAATTGTTGATAAAAAATTGAAATAAAGTGTGTATGAAACATTATTTTTTTATTAATTTTCCATCTTCCTTCACTCTCTCTCTCCCTCTCTCTCTCTCGCTCTCTCTCTCTCTTTCTCTCTCTCTCTCTCTCTCTCTCTCTCTCTCTCTCTCTCTCTCTCTCTCTCTTTCTCTCTCCTCACCCAATCTGATACAATCCTCCGTAAGACATGTCGTATTCCCAAACTGCTTCTTTGGATAATCAACCACTTTTTCGTTCGTCCTCGTTTCGATCTGATTTTCGCACACAATGTTGTCTGAAACGACTTTCCACTTGACACATCGTATCTCTTACCATTGATCAGAGTGGAGAACCCATCGCTGAGAATGGCGACCACTGTGATGAAAGTGATGGAGACGAGTAGGGTCAGAATGAACAGGGCAGCGAAAATTGCAGCAAGGCGAGAATTTCTGAAGGATTGAATGTCCGGTTTGGAAAATAAAACTATTCAGTCTGTCAAGTCGAAATCATGGAATTTTCTTGATCAGATGCAAGCGTAGCGACGATAAACTTCGCCCATTTTTCATTTTGAAAAGTTTCATCAGCGTCGAAATTGGACCTGCTCAAACCATTCAACTTCATGGCTACCTGATAAAACTTTTTGGTGAGCGTAGCGAGGGTAAACCCTTCTTTTTCATTGATTCTCAAGACCGCAAGACACTGATCACTACAATTTGGTAACGATCGTAGCGAGGGATTCCATGTTTTGTAGTGAAAAACGGTTTCTATCGTTCCCAGTACTGTCAGAAGTCAATCAGAACAACTAATCTCATGAATACCTGCTAAAGTTGCATGGTTAGATTCGAGCGTAACGAAGTTAGATTTGATCTCAACACTGAACCGCCATTGTTCGAGGGAGCGTATCGAAAAGCATTTGCCGGAAATTCTATTAAACATGTCAAAACAGTCAGTTCGTTCCTATGTTTGCCTTAGCGATTACTTAACACGCAAAAGCGGCAATTGATGCACACTTGGACATGATCAGAACACAAGTCCCTGGTGCAGTTGGTAGTCATTTTGGTTGTCGCGATAGAGGTCCGGGGTTCGGATCCGTGTACCAAACTTTTTCAAAATCCAAAATCAGATCACTCAAAATTCCTTGGCGCAGTGGTTCTCGAAGCGCCTAACACGGGATAGGTTGTAAGTTCGATTCCCAGCCAGGGCATTTATTTTTGCTTTTTCAGCGCAGTACTCGTGAACTTGGCGAGTCACTATATTTACCATTAGATATTCACACCTGCACCGTCACCCTTTACGCAAACAAATTACTGGCATACTCAAACTTCTGAATAACAAACAGAAGCGGCTGGTTCAATAACTTGTTCATTCTCCTACTTTACGAGCTTGAGTTTCAAGTGCTCATCTTACGCGTTCGTAACGCTGATTAAATGCGCTGGCTGTTTGTAGCTCAGAGAAAGTTTGCGCTAGATTCGAATTCCTCAATCTGAAGTTAAATTTTGAAAAGTTTTGAAAAAGTTCTAATTTTCAAAGGGATTGTTATATCGTCTTGAAACGAGACTTGGCTTCTATCTTCAACAGCCAAAACAAAAATAGCATGATAACCTTTCCACCCTTAAATACCATGTAACCAACGACCTCCGACCAAGATCGAACCCTGACCTAAAACTTCCCATACCGGTACAAACCCTATCGCGCTATCAAAAGTGCTCTCTTACACATTGGCCCAGCGTTCCGAGAAGACAAAAAATGAGTGGAAAGACGTTTGTTTCGAACAGCTGCTCACCATTGAATTGGCTCATTTGATGATGAATTATGAATGGGGTTCAGGACCTATCCTACGTGATTTTTGCAAGATCTACAGCTTGAGAGGTTTAAAAACAATGAAAAATCGAAAGAGGTATCATTGTGGTGAAAAAATGAAGAGCTGGAGAAAAAACAAAAAACACAGCACACGGGAAGGATCGAACTCTGAACGTGTCTGATGACAGCCAAAAACAGTACCACTGCGCTAAGTTCAAAAGGTAGACTTACTTTCGTTCCGGTTCGAATAGTCGGGTGATAGTATAGTCTCCCATGATCAAGTACAGAACGTTACCGGTTTATTTTCATTATTTTCATGAAAATCGATAACCGAAATGACTTAAACCGCAAAACGCAAATTCTAACGTGTTAGCGCGCGTTGGAGTCCGGAAGAAACCACGCCCCACTCGCCCCGCCCATTTTATACCTTTCGCCCATTTGTTCAAATTGATCTGTGCTCGCAGAACAATCACTCTCCTCGCGGTCTGCAAAATTTAATTTTTGAAAATTTCAAAAAATAATGAAAAACATGTTTTTCAATTTTTCATTTTTTTTTCACCGCTTGAAATGAAGTTTTAGAGAGAAAATTGTTCATTTTTCTTGTATAAACTCAACTTAATAAGTATTTTTCATAATTTCCTCATTTTTTTTCATACTCTTGTTTATTTTTTCAAAAAGCAGAAAAAACTGGAAAAAATCCAATTGGAATTAAACATTTAGAAAAAATATATAGTTTTTAATGTTTCAAAGCATCACCTGAACTCTAGAAAGCAAAAAAAATTCCATTCATTTTTTCATACTTTTGTAGAAAAATTGAAAAAAAAAAAGAAAACTAACCGGATCTCGACTGCTGGCTCGGTGGTGCGTTCTGTCGACGACTGAAAAATTTTATTGTAAAGTTTTCAAAGTGCTTTTTTAATGGGAAATCTAATGGTCTTGCCGGCTCTTTCCATGAAAAACGGCTCATTATTATCGTCGTAATAATGTGCTCAACGCATGTGTTCTCCGGTGTCCTTAGCGCAGTGGATCTCGGAGCGCCTTCCATGCAAAGGTCGCGAGTTCGGTTCCCAGCGGGAGCTTCTTATTTTTGCTTTTTGTTTTTTGTAATCTCCTTCTCCGTCAATTTCCTTGGCTCAATGAGTCTCGAAGAATCTACCATGTGATAGCTTACGGGTTCGGTCTCCAGCGAATGTAATTTTATTTTGCTTTTTCTATCGACTCCAATAGGTTGTATTATTACTTCACATATCTTCCTCTACCTGTAAAAAAGTCTGACCTCCGTAAATCGGTTACTTAGTTACCGTAGCAGTTTCGCTTTGAAATACATGAACGATTAAGTAATGCGCCTTCAATTTCAATGGACTGAAAGTAAGAATAATAATTTAAATCCACAAAGATCTAACTGTTCGTTGTGAGAGTCCCGACCCTACCGTATTCATTTTACAAAAATGCGACTGCCGCGAATTTGAAATCGGTCAGACTTTTTGCTAGATATGTGTACTTCAGAAACGCAGTTTTTGGCGCAGTGAAGCTCGACTTTATCTATCACGCAAGATGTCACGGGTTCGAATCCCACCAAAAGCATTTCATTTTTGCTTTTTACTCTCACTCCATTTATGTCTCAATTATAATGATAAGAATCAAATGAACTACCATTTGTTGATTTTTTCCTCAACAGACACAATTTTGGCTGCTGTATTGTTCGCTTTCAATCCAAAATTAAGACAGTCGATGAGAATGTAGGTAATAAGAAGGGCTCCGGCAATGAGTGAGGCTAGAAAAGCCCAAACAAGGAACGACGAAATTTCTAAAATCACCATTTTCCATTGGAGTTTCATGATTGAATGAGAAAGATAATCACAGATTTTTTTACTGGGATTGTTTGATTGAACAAATTGAATGAGGCTTTCGAGAAAATAGATGAAGTGGAACACGAAAAAATTTCTCTCTCTCTCTCTCTCTATCTATCTCTCTCTCTCTCTCTCTCTCTCTCTCTCTCTCTCGCTCTCTCTCTCTCTCTCTCTCTCTCTCTCTCTCTCTCTCTCTCTCTCTCTCTCTCTCTCTCTCTCTCTCTCTCTCTCTTTCTCTCTCTCTCTCTCTCTCTCTCTCTCTCTCTCTCTCTCTCTCTCTCTTCTCTCTCTCTCTCTCTCTCTCTCTCTCTCTCTCTCTCTCTCTCTCTCTCTCTCTCTCTCTCTCTCTCTCTCTCTCTCTCTCTCTCTCTCTCTCTCTCTCTCTCTCTCTCTCTCTCTCTCTCTCTCTCTCTCTCTCTCTCTCTCTCTCTCTCTCTCTCTCTCTCTCTCTCTCTCTCTCTCTCTCTCTCTCTCTCTCTCTCTCTCTCTCTCTCTCTCTCTCTCGCTCTCTCTCTTCTCTCTCTCTCTCTCTCTCTCTCTCTCTCTCTCTCTCTCTCTCTCTCTCTCTCTCTCTCTCTCTCTCTCTCTCTCTCTCTCTCTCTCTCTCTCTCTCTCTCTCTCTCTCTCTCTCTCTCTCTCTCTCTCTCTCTCTCTCTCTCTTCTCTCTCTCTCTCTCTCTCTCTCTCTCTCTCTCTCTCTCTCTCTCTCTCTCTCTCTCTCTCTCTCTCTCTCTCTCTTTCTCTCTCTCTCTCTCTCTCTCTCTCTCTCTCTCTTTTTCTCTCTCTCCCTCTCTCTCTCTCTCTCTCTCTCTCTCCCTCTCTCTCTCTCCCTTTATCTCTTTCAATACTAGCAAAACCACAAACAACATTAGATAAAATTGGCGTTAAATTGTGTTACTAACACCCTAGAGCATGCAAAGAAAGAGCTCTGTTGCAAATACCCCTTAATCAGATTCTTAACCCTTACACACTAAAGATGTTAAGGGGCAGAACTTGCCGAGAATAGGTTTTTCTGATGATAACTATACCTTAAGGGCGTTATAAAGTGGTTTTGGACGTCAAAATTATTGAATCAATTAAACCTTGAAATAAAGAAAAAACATTCAGTTGAAAGATTACCAGCAAATTAATGAAAAACGTCATTGATTTGGTTTGAAGACGAATTTCAGAAATTTACAGCAAGAATAAAAATTTCAGTTGAATGGAAAAACAAGGGAAAATCATTTTTTCAAGTGTTCTGTAGAGTTTCCCTATTGTGATGGTTTTTAAAAATTGTTTTCATGGGGAAAATTGTTCAAAAACAGAGGAATCTGAGGCTATAAATGCCAGTCGTATCGGTATTCTTCCAAGGAACATCTCTTGAAGGCAAAAAACGGAGTAGAAAGAAGGGAAAGTGTTTATACTACAAGAGAGAAAGAGGCAGAGCCTTAAAGACTTGGCTGGGTAGTTTTGAGTGGAAAGAACCCTTTACAAGACGTTGTTCATGCGCTGCGACAAGTGCCCCGAGCACATATCATCAAAGAGCACCTCTGGTTTTTACCTACTTCTCTTGTCACTACAACTCGCATTGCGAGCCGCTCAAGATGAACACTGTTCCTCGCTACGCTCAGGTCGCTCGATTTTCAGTTCAATCACGTCAAAACTTTTGGCCTAACATCCTTTTCTTTATTTAACAAATAGAAATATCAAAGCACCTTTGGTTCCTACTTGCTAGTTTTTGCGATCCTCGCTCCTCTCAAGATGAACTATTCAACGCTACGCTCGGGTTGGAGCAAAAGG